>CM071687.1:18247500-18847500 GCA_036553675.1 Solanum okadae | reverse complement strand
TTTATCTGGTGCTGATAGAATTTCGAAACTCAACCAAACTTTTTGTATTCTAAATATTCTATGTTTTTAATTATTGTAATTTATAATAATTTTACGTAAATTTTAAATATATAATAAATTTAAAACAAGATAAATACTTTTTATATAATTTGTAAATATATAATAAAATAAAAAATAAGGATTAATCACAAAAAGTAACGTGAAACGTTCAAATATATAACATGAATATTGTTTGGCTCTTTTGTTGATTCATTTGTTACAGTAAAACAACCATATCCGAACTTCGATTGATGCAAACTTAGTGGTGTTGGATAGAAGACTCATAGAGCTATAATTTAATAGGTCATGGGTCACCCAACTCTTTATATTATCAGAGATATGGTCTTTTGAAGTTTATCCTTATATGAACTCATGGGAAAACTTAGCCGATAGAAATGCTTTGGACTTGGCTTGGTGTTTTAAGATCTTACGACCCTAAAACACATATGATACATTTATTACACTCAGTAAAAGACCCTAGCGTATATGTACAACTTAGAAATCATCGAGTTTGGGCCTATATGCATAAGAAAAATGGTTCAAAACTTTACTTAGATGTTGTTGGGTGTTACATAAACGCTCCAAATATTAAGGAAGAAACTTTCAAATTATCAACTCGGGTTTTCAATTCATTCGATTTTCCCTATTCAGTATTGCAAAATAAAAGGAAAATATATAAACCTTAACTTTCTAATTGAAGAGTTTGAAATATTTTTTAAAGATTGTATTTTCACTTATTGTTTATTGGAAGGACAACTTTCTGACTTCTATAAAATAAACTATTATATTCTTTTGTCATATAGAAAATAATTTGAATTATGGCTAATTCTATGAAATTTAGTATCCAATAAAAAAACTTTTAGTGTGTACCATACAATAATTATAGATATCACAATTTGTATATTCTTATTATTCTTTGTTATGATTAATGAGAATACATAACAATTTTTTGAAATGTAAAGTTTCATGAGTATATTTCTTTTACTTGAAAAATTCATAGATGTAAAAGATTTGATATGAAAGTAATTTAAATCGTTCAATGGGAAGATGTGGATAAAAAGAATAAGCGACAATGAAAAATGTTAGTAACATATGCAAATTAATGCAAAAATAAAAATATCATGCAAAAGAGGTAGGGGTGAGTTCCACTAAATGTATTTCAAGTCACAAAGTTTGACAGATGATGTTGTTAGAATTGAGTGCATACAATCCTATTGTATCGTTTTAAAATTTTATAAGGAATTATAAAGTATAGGATATTATTCAAAAGCAATTATATATTTTCAGTTGTGGTAAGATTTATGCTTTTCTATACTGTTACGATATTTTTTCACTTGTCATAAGTTATGAGTATATTTTACGAATTTACAAACATTCTAGAGCACATACAAATAACATAAAATTTTAAATTGAAGTTCTTAAATTTTTTTGTACATGAATATGAGTAAGATAATAAATATTTTCATATTGGGAAAGCTAACGTGGATGGTCTTTTGCTAAGTATGGCTACATTAGGAAATATACATAATTGAACAAGAGCAAATTTAGAAAATATATAAATACAATGAAGGGTATTTACCTAGAAAATTATTGTCAATATGCATATTAACTTACTAAAACATGTCACAAAAGAATGACACAATAAAAACTTCTTCAATAATTCAATAACATATATAAATCTAACTAGGAAAATATGTCATTGGTAATTACTATTTTTACAGATTGACAGTGATACAATTAAACATAAAAAGAAGTTTCATTAATATTATGATTTTGGTTCAAATCATGCCTAATAGGAATCATCATAAATATTTTTACTTAATTGTTATTTTGAGTTCATTTTTATCAAATTATATGAAGATAGTGTCGCTATAAATACTTGATTAAAACATAAACCCAACATCATATTTTTCCTATATTCTCAATTCAGAAACATAACCATGAGAAGAGCTAATGGCTGCAAAAGAATTGAGATCATGAGGATGCAAAATCAAAGTAGAAGAAAAGTAACATTCTCAAAACGACGTCTTGGCCTATTTAAAAAGGTAAGTGAGCTATGTACTTTATGTGGTGCTTATGTTGGCGTTGTGATTTTTTCTTCTACCAACAAAGTATATTCATGTGGACATCCTTCAGTCGCGTTCATTGTGGATAATGTTCTAGGAGAGAATCCTCAACCCACTGATGCTCCTAACTCCATCATTCAAACTTATCAAAATATCAATATTAATGAGATCAATGAAAAACTAAACAAGTCGGAGAATTCACTCGGAAGAGAAAAAAAAGATGGAAAAGCTCTTCAAGAATTAAGGAAGGAACTTCCATATGAACAACTCAACTTTTCTGACCTTAAAAAATTGAGTGAGGCCTTGGAAGCTGCAGATGAAGAAGTTGAAAGAGTAGCGAGCCAACTTATGGAGTTTAGAACTGAATTTCCATAACAAACCATTGGAAGCGCCCTTGCTCCTTTAAGAGTTAGGGAAAACAATCCATCTGATTCCAATAAGGGGCATCAAGATCCCATGAATAGATTATTATTTTTTGCTTTATTTAAAATTCAATGACTTGATTATGTACTTATAGAGTTAAGTTTGTCATATCTATGATTATGTTTGGTCTAGATTTTAATTTTTATCTTTCAATATGTTTATCATGGAATGGGATGGACTTTTATTTAGTACTTCCTTCATTTCGATTTCTTCGTCTTACCTTTTTTTAGTTAGTTTAAAAAAGAATGTGTTTATTTTTTCCTTTTTGGCAGCTCTTAGTTTCTACTTTTCATATGTCATGTTTAAAACCACAAGAAAAAAGAACATTTTGTTACATTTCACATATCTTAAATTTTAAAAAGTATTTTTTTTTACTCATGTTTTCATGGAAAGTAAAAATTAGATAAATAAATTGAAATGAAAGAGGTATGTAGTAATTTGTCAATTGAAATTGATGTATAAGTGCTGAAAGAACAAGTAGTAAGAGAATAAGAACAAGACACACAAAATTATCTCAGATAGCTTGAAGTGCAACATATCTAATAATAAAAAAATAATTATTTTTGTATAGTATCACATGTATCTATTTCAAATATATGATAAACAACATTACGCTATTATGATTGGTAAAGAAAACCTTTAACTCCTCACTTTTGGTTATCCATATTGATTGCTTATCATTTTTATTGTTAACAAAAAGAGACCAGAGATATTGTCTAGGATTATATATTGGTAAAAAAAATTGGAATTTTTTCAACTGTTACGATATTTTATCACTTGTCGTAAGTTATGAGTATATTTTATAAACTTACAAACGCTCTAGAAGACATACAAATAACATAAAATTTTAAATTGAAGTGCTTAAACTTTTTTTATCATTAATATAAATTAGACAATAAATGTTTTCATATTGTGATAGCTAATAGTGGAAGGTATTTTACTAAGCATGACTATATTAGGAAATATACATAGTTGAACAGGAGCAAATTAAGAAAATATATGAATATAATTAAAAAAATATTACCTAAAAATTATCAGCAATTTAGATATTAACTTACTAAAACATATGCCACAAAAGAATGACAAAATAAAAACGTTTTAAATAACATAAATCTAACTAGAAAAATATGTCGTTTGTAATTACTATCTTTACGGATTAACAATGATACAAAATAAAAGGAAATATGTCAACTTTAACTTTCTATTTGAAGTGTTTTAAATATTTTTCAAATATTATATTTTCACTAATTGTTTATTGGAAGGACAACTTTCTGACTTCAATTTTTTTTTTTTTTTATAGTTTTTCTAATACAAATGATTTAAAGTACTACTAATTCAATGAAAATTAGTATCTAAAATAAAGTAACATTTAGTATGTATTATAAATGAATCTGCTTACAATGTGAATTATAAATCTCAAAATTTGTATATTTTTATTATTCTTTATTATGATTAACAAGAATATATAATAATTGTTTAAAGAGTAAAATTCTATGTGTATATAAAATTTTACATGTAAAAATCTTAGATGTAAGAGATTTGATGTGAAAGTAATATAAATTGTTCAACATGTAGATGTCTACAGATGGAAAGAACAAACATCAACGAAAAAAGTTAGTAACCTATACAAATTAATGCAACACAGAAATATCATGCAAAAAAGGTAGGGATAAGTTCTGCTAAAGTAATTTCTTGTCACCACCCAAACCGTCGTGATTAACACCCACACTGACCCTCTGGTGGGAGAACCATTACTACAACCTGACTAAACAACTTAACTAAAAACTAGGCATTTAAAGATACAAAAGCTGGTTTAAATGACTAAAGAAATACGGAGTTCCCATAAACTCCGGAAGTTCAACAAACAACTAACAACTATTGCGGAAGTTAACCCTTAGAACTGAAAATCATTGTACCAAAACTACTAACCAACAAGCCTAAGAGAATGGGTACAAAACCCAACCAAACATAAGAAATATCTAAAACATTAGTCCAAGTCCGAAGAGAATGGACTCAACAAAAGAGACGACCCATGGCAGCCTGGAAGAAGTGGCTCACCCTTGAATCCCGCCTCGATCAGTTATCTCCTAGCTGAGGTCGAGCAGTAACCGCCCCTGAACCCAACAAAGATCGAGCAAGTGCAGTATCAGTACACAACCACAATGTATTGGTAGGATCACGTGTCTACTTTTGTAAGCACAATGTACACAAACAATTAGAACACAGTAAACAAACATATACAAAATACACAATTTAGTTATCATTTCAACAACAACATATAGTTCCCAATATCAATGAAAATAAGACATTAATGTATAATAACAGTCGTCCTCTCATGGAACCCACAATCAAAGTGTTAGTGTGTCGGAACGTGACATCCGATCAAATATACATGTGTCGGAAAGTGATACCCGATCCAATATATGTGTCAAAACATTACATACGATCCAATAAATGTGTCGAAATGTGACACCGTATCCTATATATGTGTCGCGACATGACACCCGATCAAATAGATGTGTCGAAACGTGACACTCAATCCAGTCAGCACAACCACAATCACAATCACACGCATAATGAACAATACTCTTAGTCATTCAATCAAGTAATGGTTCATGGCATGCAGTTATTCATACACGTATACTCATTTGCATTAGATTCGTTTTACATTCCTTATTGTCATAAATGAATGCATAAAAAAAAGCAATTACTGGCATATATCACACGAACGGGAAATCAAACCATCACCTACCTTGAAACCAAGCTTGAATCCTCCTAAGACACTTAAGTCTTGCCTTTTCGGATTCTCTCCACTTGATCTTGGTCTATTGAGCCATAAGTTGTGGGAATCTTTCAAGAAGTAGCCATGGGTCGTCTCTTAGCTCTCAAGAACGAAGTTTTGCAAAAATAAACAATTTTGGGGTTTTTCCCCATTTTAAGTCGCGACTGTCCCGCTACGGCGGAACCCAACCCACTACAACGGCCTCGCTCTGGCAGCACTAGGCTTGCATGGAAACAGAAAGTCATAATTCGTGTTCCAAACTCCCATTTGTCTACACACCTTCAAACCTTTGACTCTCTGAAACTACCACTTCACACTAAGATTTGTTTCAGAAGTTCTTCTCGCCCAAATTTAATGTTGTAAAGTCATACGGGCACGTTAACGGCATGGATATCTACTCATGTGATCAAATTCATAATTAGATTTCCCATTTATTACCAGATTTCCCTAGATCCCACCTAACTCAGATTTCGTCCAAATTTGGACTAGGCTAGAAATTTCCAAGTCACTAATCAAAAGTTTTTTGGCCGTAATTCTTTCCCTCCTTGGCTTTTCCATAACGACGGGAATAGGTCATTACAATACATACCAATTTACCAATCACTCGTCCCGGAGTGATAAACTAGGAGAACTGGCTAAGGCAAAAGTAGAGTAGTATCTAAATCTTCGAATAGCTGGAGATACTTGTTTCGCATGTCCTTCTCGAATTCCCAAGTAGCTTCCTCAACTGGACAATGATTTCATCGAACTTCCATAGACTTTATCTCCTCGATCCTCATGATACTTTTTCAACATGTACATATAGAACACTGGATGGACTCCAGATAAGCTAGGTGGTAAAGCCAACCTATAAGCCACTAGCCCTACACAGTCAATAATCTCAACTGGCCCGATGTATCTAGGACTAAGCTTTCCCTTCTTGCCAAATTTCATCACCCCCTTTATGCGTGAAATTCTTTAGAAGAACTTGCTCACCAGCCTGAAATGTCATATCCTTTACCTTATGGTCTGTATACTTTTTCCGTCGACTCTGGACTGCTAGAAGCTTAGCTTGGATGCTTCTCACCTTATCTTAAGCATCTTTCACCAAATTAACCCCCTAAGGGTTTCACATCTCCAGCCTCAAACCAACTAATTGAATACCTACACATCATCCCATACAATTACTCAATGAAGTCATCTTAATGCTCGAGTGATACATATTGTTGTATGTAAGCTTAACTAACAACAAAAGTGATTTTCAATAACAACCAAAGTTGATTGTACACACGTCTGCAACATGTTAACAAGGGCCTTGACACAATCATCAAGACGAATCCTTTCTCACATAAGCAGGATAAAAGTCTAAATCAATACTCACTATAGTTAGAAGTGAACCTGAACATACCAACACACACTCATAGTACCCAAACAATCATAGTTCTTAACAACATCTGCATCCCACAACATAAATTCCCATGAGATTAAGTTATAAAAAATTGATATTTAGACATCAGATCCTCATCGAGGGATACGTCCAAGCATACAAACCCCCTAACAACACTATCAAAATGTTAGATTTAGCAATTGTGACTGTAGATTACCCTTAAGAACAGTAGAATTGGACCCAATGATCCCCACATTCTACCATGAGAATATCGCAAGATTGGTACACATGATCCACCACTAAGGATCCAACCACAAAAGTGAAAACACACGTGAGCATAGCTAGTGAATCATACTCACAACCATGTAAAAAATTAAATAGATGGTCACATAAAAATTTATGGAATAATTATTGAATAGCACTAAAGGTTTTCTTCCGAAGAGCCGATACCAGCCCTTTCCATTCAGTTGACTCCACATACTCTTCATATCATTTCACTGAAGCCCACACTCTCAATACTAACAACCATCATAACCACTCCGACCATTTACCTTACTCTAAACCAACACTCTTAAATGAAAACCTTTCTAGGTACTTAACAATCAATAGTAATAAACTTTACGACTCGACCCAGGTGTAAGTCATTTCAATTGCTCAATACCTAATACAATTGACTATTTATCACCTTGCCAATTCATAACTTGACAAAATATATCACCATGAATGTAGACTTATAATGGAAAAAAATTTCTGAATTGTAAATTTAAGCGTATAACACAATCCCCTTATCTATCAACATTAGCTTGAACTTTGAAGATTTTTATGAATTCATGGATCTTTGCTTATCATTAATCGCATCTCCATCGATCTTACAATGTCATTCGCTAAAAATTCAATCGTACTTATTACTAAACTCAAAAACAAAAAAAAACACTTATCATCACACTCGAGCTCATGTCTGTACACTCCTTTCTCAATTCTTTCCAATGGTGTTTAACCAATCTGATGGAACCGTGACAGTATTACCATAGCCACAAAAAATGAATGAAATCACACGTCTCTGAACTCAAATATCTACCCATCAGAAAATACCACTTTAGCCTGTGCAATCAAATAAATTATTCTTGTTCTTGCCTCTCTCTAAAGGATGTACTACATCCCACTATTTTTTCTTCATTATGACTGTAGCTCTTTTAATTTCTATTCGAGTGGTGTCCCACTATCTCTTAAAACCTTCCATACAACCCACGTTACTCACTAAATATTAGGAAACCACAACCTTACATACTCGCAAGTCGTAATTACTATACAAAATTTGCTTAACCAACAATCTGATTATATATATAGTTGCATCCCATCACAATCCATCAGGAACTCTTATTACCATTATGCTCAGTCAGCCCTAGCTATCACTAAGAAGTCAACCTTTTTATCGACATGACACCTCAACTCCAGTGTACCCATCAAATTCAAAGGACTAACCCAATTTTATACGCAATTTCTTACTAAAATTTTCAATTTCGTTCACCCAAATATACTCAATGGGACTTTCTTTATCCAAAAGCTTGTCATTCTGGTATCAATCCACTCATTTATGGCTTAATATAAAATCACCAGTCCCCATACTACCATCCTTCTTCTTTAACAAACAAGACAAGATCAGCTCGCGGAGAAGCACTAGGACGGATGAAACCTTTATCAATAAGCTCCTGGATTTGAGCCTTAAGCTCCCTCAATTCTACCGGAGCCATGCGATAAGGAGGTATGAGGATGGGGCGAGTGCTAGGTTCCAAGTCAATGAATAACTTATATCTCTATCTGGAGGTATACTAGGCAAATTGATGGGAAATACTTTTTTAAATTCAGACACTGCAGGAATAGACTCAATAGAGGGAGGCTCAACATCAACCTCCCGAATATGAGCCAAATACGCCAAACACCCTTGCCCCGCCAGTTTCCTAACCCGCACGAAAGATCTTACCTTAGCTGGCTTAGGCTTGTACACCTTTTCCCAATTTACATTTTCCCTACCCTGGATCTCTAGAGTCACAGACTTCGCATTACAATTAAGGACAACATAGTAGGGGGACAACCAAGTCATGCCTAAGATTATATCAAAGTTAGTAATATCCAAGATAACCAAATCAGTCCAAGTCTGAAAGCCGATAAACAAGACAAGACAAGTATGATACACATGGGTGACTATGACAGACTCTCCAATCTGGGTAGAAACATGGATGGAAGCATCAATCACCTCACAAACCGCATCAAATCCAAAGGGAAATTGAACTGACACATATGAATAAGTAGAACCTGAATCAAACAAAACAGTAGCCATCTGGTCACATACAAGAATAGTACATATGATCACTGCATCAGATGCCTCAGTCGCGGTCTTGCCTGGAAAGGCATAAAACTCAGCCTTGTCATCTTGATGGGCAACCTCCTTGCCTGGTGGCATTGCTCCCCTACTTGCATTACCATTTCCCTGGCCTCCACGACCTTACTTATTTCCTCCTCATATGTCAAGGTTCTCCACAATTGTAACACACTTAATAACTTAACCAAGTAAGCATAACTGCTATTGTAGTAGTCGTATCATGACCCTTTTTGATATACACAATCTAGGAAATCGCTGTAGAGATTCTAACCTCAATTGTGACGAAATAATTTCATCATTTACTAAGCAACCCATACATGTTATGACAACAATACTAAATGCATTTTCCAAATTAATAGTGTGCATTATCTAGTCGTCCCTTACAAAACTTCTTGAATGTTGTCACCTTGGTAAAGTCTTTTGACTTCACCCCTTTCTACCTCCGTAAAAAAATCAATTACTTCCTCAAAAGATTTGGCTGAAGCAGCCACCTATAAGCTTAAATTTGCAAATCTGACCTTAATCCCTTCACAAGCGATGAATTTACTCTTTTAGATTGAAGTAAAGTCGAGTACTGTATTTGGATAAAACAGAAACTTTTGCCTTTAAGGCTGCAACAAATATATTATGTTGCTCTATATTCAGAAACTAATGTTTCCTCCTTTCCTTTAAAGTTCAGGGTATATACTTCTCTATATAGAAAGCTATAAAATGTTTCCCAAGTCATGAGTAGTGCATTTACTAGTCGGTACTAAACATGAGACCACCACCACATTTGGGTGTCTCCCTTGAACTGGAATATTATAAACTCAATCGACCTTATCCATCTTATGAAGAAACTCATGACAATCAACAAAGAAATCATAAGAATCTTCAGATATAGTACCATGAAGAATGAAAGTTTCAACCTTAAGAACATAATGAAAACCTCATGTTTGTCACTAGTCATTACATGCCCACATTTAATCTGGGAAACATGCTTATTTGGAAGGACACACCCTCTATTTTAGTGTTGGTGTTACCACTTTTGTTGCTCTAGTTCTGACCATAGAGTGAAAGAGGAAATATACCAATTTGTATCATCTAGATACCAATTGGATTCAAGTAATATCACGAAAGAAACAAAGAAATGAGTTTTCCTAAAGTCCTATAGCATCTCGAAGAAAAGTACAGACATGTCTATACCGTTCCGCAAGACTCTACTCGATATGTTTTGGTACAATGAGATCAACGAATCTAGGGCTCTGATACCAACTTTGTCACGACATAGACTGCGTGGTTGACACCCACACTAACACTCCGGTGAGAGAACCATTACTACAACCCAACTAAAAAACTTAACGAAAAAGTAGGCATTTTAATATACGGAAGCATGTTTAAACGAATAAAGAAATACGGAGTTCCCATAAACTTCAGAAGTTCAACAAACAACCAACAACTATTGCGGAACATGAGACCAAAACTCTTAGTGTGTCGGAATGTGACATCCGATCATATATATATGTGTCAAAACATGACACCCGATTCAATATATGTGTTCAAAACATGACAACTAATCCAATATATGTGTCGAAACGTGATGAGTCCACTAATTGGACTCATTTAGGGCTTTATTTTGATAGAAATAGTGTCCTCGAATGTTTATGTTGTCTCAATATCTAATGAAAACTCTTAAGTTTTAGGTATTTGATGTTTCAGCGGAAGCATGGACACTTAGGCGTAAAAAGGAACAAAAAGGCTAAAAAGAACGAAAAAGCTAAAGCATGAGCATCACCAAGAACCTTCGGCGATTCGCCAAAAGGACAGACTCCGCCCTTCGTTCTAGTGTGTGATTTAACAAATATATGTTAATATTGTTGTTGGGTTTTGCTTGCTGATAGGGTAGACGTATTTTAATGGTGATTTCACCTAGTGGTTGTGGTTTAATTTAATGGGTTTGTAGTTGCAACTACAAAATCACACATCTGTTTTTGGCTTGCCCGAGAGGGAGGTCGCGAAACCAAGACCACTAAACTGATGGCCTAAGGAGTGGGTCGACATGAGGTTCGGCCTGAAAGGGTAAGCCCTAGTCCTATATCCTAACACTCAGCTGGACAGAGTGAGTGGGGGTAGGCTTAGGCTGGTCTTCTTGCGATGGGTATCGGAGAGGAACCCATTTGAAATAGGGTGAGTTACCCGAGAGGGAACTTATTTCCCTCTAAAGCTTAGCCTAGTCACTATTATCTTGCGAATTCCCTATTGGAAGCATGTACCCAACAATTTATGTCAACTTGTATTGCAGTCACACCCCAAGAACAATACCCTATACTTGATTTTGTTGTTAATTTTTGCTATTTTTACTACTTGTGACAAAACCCCCAATTGATATTTGATAGTTTTGTGTCACCTCCTTTAATTTACTATGTTTTTGTTCGTTAATGTCTTTAGCTACGACTAGTTAGAGCTTAATTTTATTTTTCTATCAAATCTCAAAACCACTCCCTTGGGACACGACCGCAACCTTTAGTTGGATTACTATACTATCGATGATCGTAGACACTCATACCGTAGGTTACTGTCGTTGGTCACGATAAACATCAAAAGGGCATCACTGCCGGGGAGTGGTGTTATTTGGGAATTCATAGTTGAATAATTTTTTTGATTCTTCCTAGTTTTAGTTATACTAATCAAAATTGTAGTTTTGTTTTTCTAGTGCGAATAATAGAGCAGGAACTAAGGATGGAAAATCATTATGGATATCACACAAATCATCAGTTTCTGAAACTACTGAACCTTAGGGACAACCTCTTGACATTTAAACAGGAAGTGGATGAAAAAATTCTAGAAATGTGGCTAAAGTTTTAAGCGGTGATGCATGCATGCCTATCTCACGGGATGACAGATAAGGGGCTACTGGAGAGCTCCTATTGAGGTCTAGGACACGAGAATAGAAGTACAATTGATCAACATTTCAAGGGCAGCATGCTACACCATCCCTATGAAGTGGTAGCAAAACTCTTAGATGGCATGGTGTAATCCAACAAAGAAGCAAAAAGAAAGCAGGAATCGGATGCACTAGTCACCCAGTTGGATGTTCAATCCAGCTGAGTAACGAAATTTGAAACACAATCCATGAAAGAAGAAATGAACTCCTCCCTTCGAGGGTGTAACCATGGGAGAAAGCAGAGAAATGTGCAAGATGATGAAGCTCCATCACTCATTCAACAAAAAATCGAGGCACATGAGAAGATGCTAAACGAGATAAAGGAGAACATCGAAATGCTAAACGAAGCATCGGCCTTTCACTCCATAACCATTCAGCTGCAGGATGCTCATATCAGCCATTTGATATCAAGCCATTACCCATCATTCTTCGAGGAATCACCCAATTACAACATGGGCAACTCTGAGGATGAAGAATAGTCGCTGACTTGCTTCGTGCAACAACTTGAACTAAGGCGCTATTTGGGAGGCAACCCAAAACCCCATATTATCTTATATTTGTGTACTAGTACAAATAATAGTGTCTTAGTCTTGCAAATTGAAGTGTGGTAGGTTCGAAAGAAGTGCAGAACAACGAGCTGTAGACCCAGTGGGCGAGTCACCGAAAACACCGATGATCAGTGCTATTTCACCATTTGACTCAAGGCACTCTCTTAGCTTTGAATCTGTAAAACTCGGAGAGCTCAGGAAGGTTTGGGCGATTCACCCATTTTATCGGCGACCTCGAGGGTCACAGCCGTTTGAACATCCACAACTGTTGAAAAGATTTTGTACTTTTTGGCGAAGTACCGAATAACTCAGAAATCAAAGCGCTGTCACCGAACATGAACAAACTAGATAAGCTACAGGCCAATGGAAAAAATGATAGTTGATTGGTCAGTCGAGAGTGTGCGTTTGAAGATAGGTGTATTGGAATGCTAAGAAGAGCTGTACAGAGCTTGATGAATCACTAGGCAATGCAGCAACAATCCCCAACATATTTTCTGCTTCACGAGATATCCGTTGAAGGACTACAACTCGAAACAGCTGCCTAACCATGATTATTCTCTAGCCCTATCTCTGTCTTTCTTTAATTTGACCTCTGGATTATTGTCATATATTTGAGGACAAAATATTTTCAATTGTGGTGGGGTGAGGTCACAAAGTCCACACCTTTTGTGTGCTATTTGATGTTCACATTTTGTGATTACATTTGGGCTGTTATATTTTTAATTTGTGTTTTTAAAACTGCTTTGCAATTGTTTGAGCTTGTGGCTCCGTTTTCCCTTATTTTTAATTGCAAATGATTTTGAATTTTTTGCACATTTTTGTGGCCCCTCATGAATTGAAAATGGCTATTCTTTTGGAAAAAAATGAGTCTCGGTTTCGATCAATACCGATGCCTTGATTAATGCTCTCAATTGAACGAACATGAATGTACAGCTATGATGAGGCCAAATGAAGTTGCATAAACAATATGTGAACTCTTTGCATCTCATTTTGATTAGCCATTTATTGAATTGATTTTCTTGTAATGACCATTGCACACTTTCGAAAGTGTGTAGTCTTGTTTGACCTAAGTGTTGATGCCTTGTGTGATTAGCTTGCTTTGAAACCCACATGAATAAACCTAGAATTTACCATGTTAGTCTGATTAAATTAGAAAGGTCTCCTCTTAAGATGATCTTAGGCAACTTTAAAGAATGTGAGCGAAATTTGACATATATCTCTTTTGTGGCCTACCCGTGAGCGTGTTAAACTATTTTGAACACCCTTTGAGCCTTACCTTTCTTTGGAAGAACCTTGATGAACCCTAGACCTTACTTGACCCACTACCTACAATCCTCTTACTTTGTGATTTAGTGAACAACCAACTTAGGCCAAAAGCTTAAGTTGGGGGTGTGATGAAAAGGAAAAGGAGAAGTCAAGAATTGCGAGCAAAAGTTCCCCCTAACCCATATTATTGCATAAGTGGAATCCCCTTCAATTCAATTAAAAAAAGAATTGTGGATTAAAGTATGAAAGAAATCGGGTTTCCAAGCAATCCATGAAGGTGAATAAAAAGATGACTTAGAAACACTAGAAAAAGAATCGATAAAGGAAAAGAAGGGAATGCCTTGAGAATACCACATCCCACGAGGAAGAAGCCACTAAGCCTAAATGAACATACCTTTGCACTAAGCCCTATTACAAGCATTAGAATGACCTTTTTGATCTTGAGTAAGCCGAATCGAAAGTTGATTGGAAAATAAGGGCAACCTATGAGTGAAAACGTGCATTGTGTTCCTCCTTTTCGAGTGTGAGCGTTGCATCTGATTCCTGATCTTGAATTGATTAACCTCTGTGTGTGAATAAGGAATCATTCTTCATGTAAGGGCATTTAGATACTTTTTGTTGAGCTTGAACTTGCACAAGTAGCAAGTATTGCGAGCATGAGAATTTTTGGTAATGGTGTGTCACAACTTGAATCTTTGAGTACACAATTGATCCTAGCATAAGTAAATTGAGTCTTGTTATGTGCACTCATGATTGAGTCTTGTGTAGTACTGTTTGAGACACCCTTTTTGAATGGCTAAACTGAAGTTTGCTTGAGGACAAACAAAAGTTTAAGTTGGGGGTGTTGATAAGTCCACAAAGTGGACTCATATAGGGCTTTATTTTGATAGAAATAATGTCCTCGAATGCTTATTTTGTCTCAATTTCTGATGAAAACTCATAAGTTTCAGGTATTTGAAGTTTTAGTGGAAGCATGGACACTTAGGCGCAAAAAGGAATAGAAAGGATGAAAAGATTGAAGAAGCTAAAGCATGAGCATCGTCAAGTATCTTTGGTGATTCGCCGAAAGGACAGACTCTGCCATTTGTTACAGTATGCGAAGCCGTCAAGGAAGAGGATAAACAAGGCGATGAAAGAAGCAGTCGGCGCTTTGCCGCATAGTTCTGCAAAGCAGTACTATACTGCCCAATGGTCCAAAACGTGAAGATGTTGAAGGCAAGCATGAAACGACGATGAAACTGAAGAAGGGCGTGTCGCCGATTCATTCGGCGACATCGACTAACTTTGCCAAAAGATCCACCAACGCTATTTTCTGAATTCTATAAATACTAAACTTGTTATTAATTGTAAAATGCTTCAAACCATTATTATTAATTTTAGATTAGAATAGTACATTTTTAGATATTTTGTCTCAAGTTTGGAGAGGGTTTTGTAGGAGACTAGAAGAGAGAAGGATTTCATCCTCCCAAAGTTGGAACTGGGTCTTTTCCATTCTTTTTTGTTTGCTTAAATCAAAGTCTAATTTATTATACCCATTTGATTTTAGTATCATTTTAGGTGTAATTTGTTATTTGTTGATGTGTGGCTAAAAACCCCCATTCTTGGGGTGTGATTTAGAAAATATGTGTTGATATTGTTGTTGGGTTTTGCTTGTTGATAGGGTAGACATATTTTAATGGTGATTTCACCTAGTGGTTGTGTTTTAGTTTAATGGGTTTGTAGTTGCAAATACAAACCCAATCATGTGTTTTCGGGTTGCTCGAGAGGGAGGTTCGATAACAAGAAACCGATGGCCTAAGGAGTGGGTCGATATGAGGTTCAGCCTGAGAGGGTGAGCCCTAGTCCCATATCCTAACACTCAGCCCGAGAGAGTGAGTGAGGTAGGGCATAGGCTGGTCTGTATGCGGTAAATGGGTGTCTGAGAGGAACCCATTTGAAATGGGGTAAGTTGCCCGAGAGAAAACTTATTTCCATCTAAAGCTTAGCCTTATTATCTTGCAAATTTCGTATTGAAAGCATGTACCCAACATTTTATCTCAACTTGTATTGCGGTCACACCCCAAGAACATTTCCCCATACTTGATTTTCTTGTTAATTCTTGCTATTTTTACTACTTGTGACAAAACCCCCAATTGATATTTGACACTTTCGTGTCACCCCTTTAATTTACTATGTTTCTGTTCGTTAATGTCTTTAGCTACGACTAGTTAGAGCTTAATTTTATTTTTCTATCAATTCTCAAAACAACTCCCTTGGGGCACGACCGGACCCTTTAGTTGGGTTACTATACTATTGACGATCGTAGACACTCCTACCGTTGGTTAGTGTCTTTGGTGACGATAAACATTAAAAGGGCGCCGGTACCGGGGAGTGGTGTTATTTGGGAATTCGTAGTTGAATAAATTTTTTGATTCTTCCTAGTTTTAGTTATACTAATCTAAATTGTAGTTTTGTTTTGCTAGTGTGAATATCAGAACAGGAACTAAGGATGGAAAATCATTATGGATATCACACAGAACGTAACCTTCTGAAACTACTGAACCTCAGGGACAACCTCCTGTCATTTAAACAGGAAGGGGATGAAAAAATTCAACAAATGTGGCTAAAGTATCAAGCAGTGCTGCGACCATGCCCATCTCACATGATGATGGGTAAGGGGCTACTAGAGTTCTTTTATCGAGGTCTAGGACATGAGAATAGAAGTATAGTTGAACAACATTTCGAGGGCAGCATGCTACACCAGCCCTCTGAAGTGGTAGCAAAACTCCTCGATGGCATGGTGGAAGCCAAAAAAGAAGCAACAAGAAAGCAGGAGTAGTGGGACTAACTAGTCACCTAGTTTGATGTTCTATCCACCAGAGTCACAGAATTGGAAACACAGGGCATGAAAGAAGAAATGCAATCCTCCCTTCGAGGGTGTAAACATGGGGGAAAGCAGAGAAACATGCAAGATGATGAAGCTCCATCACTCATTCAGCAAAAATCGAGGTACATGAGAAGATGTTAAATGAGATGAAGGAGAACATCGAAATGCTAAACGAGGCATCAGCCTCTCACTCCATGACCATTCAGCTACAGAATACTCAAATCGGCCATTTGATATCAGGCCATTACCTATCATTCACCGAGGACTCACCCAATTACAACTTGGGCAACTCCGATGATGAAGAATAGTCACTAACTTGCGTTGTGCCGCTACGTTAACTAAGACGCTGTTTGGGAGGCAACCCCAAAACCCCATATTATCTTATATTTGCATACTAGTACAAATAATAGTGTCTTAGTCCTGCAGCTTGAGGTGTGGTGGGTGCCAAAGAGGTGCAGAATGGCGAGCAGCAGAGCCAGTCGGTGAGTCGCCGTAGACACTGATGATCAGTGCTATTTTGTCATTTCACTCAAGGCACTCTCTGAGACTGGAATCTGTAAAACTCGGCGAGTTCAGGAAGGTTTCGGCAATTCACCCATTTGATCGGCGACCTCGAGGGTCACCGCCGTTTGAACATCCATAACTGCTGAGAAGATTTTGTACTTTTTGGCGAAGTACCGAATCACTCAAAAATCAAAGCGCTGTCACCGAACAGGAACAAACTGGATAAGTTGCAGGCCAACGTACAAAATGATTGCTGATTAGTCAGTCAAGAGTGTGGGTTTGAAGATAGGTATATTGTAATGCTAAGAAAAGCTGGACAGAGCTTGATAAATCACTCGGTAATGCACCAACCATCCCCAGCATATTTTATGCTTTACGAGACATTCGTTGAAGGACTCCAACTCGAAATAGCTGCCTAACTAGAATTATTCTCTAGCCCTATCTCTGTCTTTCTTTAATTTGACCTCTGGATTATTGTCATATATTTCAGGACAAATATATTTTAAATTGTGATGGGGTGAGGTCACAAAGCCCACACCTTTTGTGTGCTATTTGATGTTCACATTTTGTGAATACATTTGGACTATTATGTTTCTAATTTGTGTTTTTAAAACTGCTTTGCGATAGTTTGAGCTTGTGGCTCTATTTTCGCTTATTTTTAATTGCAAATGATTTTGACCCTTCCAATTTTTTTTGAATTTTTCGCACATTTTTGCCATCCCTCATGAGTTGAATGTGGCTATTCTTTTGCAAAAATTTGAGTCTCGATTTGGATCAATACCGATGACTTGAATAGTGCTCTCAATTGAACGAACATGGATGTACGGCTACGATGAGGCCAAATGAAGTTGAATATACAATATGTGAACTCTTTGCATCTCGTTGTGATTAGCCATTTATTGAATTGATTCTCTTGTAATGACCATTGCACACTATCTAAAGTGTGTAGTCTTGTTTGACTTAAGTGTCGATGCCTTGTGTGATTAGCTTGCTTTGAAACTTTCATGAATAAACCTAGAATTTACCCTGTTAGCCTGATTGATTTAGAAAGGTGTTCTCTTGAGATGATCTTAGGCAACTTTGAAGAGTGTGAGCAAAATATGACATATACCTCTTTTGTTGCCTACCCATGAGTGAGCATGTGAAACTCTTTTCAACACCCTTTGAGCCTTACCTTTCTTTGGAAGAACCTTGATGAACCCTAGACCTTACTTGACCCACTACCTACATTCCTCTTAATTTGTGATTTTGTCAATAGCCAACTTAGGCCAAAACCCTAAGTTGGGGTGTGGTGAAAAGGAAAAGGAGAAGTCAAGAAGTGCAAGAAAAAGTCTCCCCTAACCCATATTATTGCATAAGTGGAAACCCCTTCAGTTCATTTAATAAAAATAAAAAAAACTTTGGAATAATGTACGAAAGAAATCGGCTTTCCAAGCAATCCATAAAGGTGAATAAAAAGGTGACTTAGAAGCACTAGAAAAAGAATAGATAAAGGAAAAGAAGGGAATGCCTTAAGAATACCACATCCCACGAGGAAGGAGCCATTGAGCCTAAATGACCATACCTTTGTACTCAGCCCCATTACAAGCCTTAGAAATACCTTTTTTATCTTGAGTAAGTCGAATCGGAAGTCGATTGGAAAATAAGGGCAAACATATGGGTGAAAACATGCATTGTGTTTGCATCTGATTCCTGATCTTGAACTGATTAACCTCTGTGTGTGAATATGGAATCATTCTTCATGTAAGGGCATTTAGATACTTTTTGTTGAGCTTGAACTTGAACAAGTAGCAAGTATTGCGAGCATGAGAATTTTTGGTAATGGTGTGTCACAACTTGAATTTTTGAGTACACAATTGATCCTTGCATAAGTAAATTGAGTCTTGTGTAGCACTGTTTGAGGTACGCTTTTTGAACGGCTGAACTCAAGTTTTCTTGAGGACCAGCAAAAGTTTAAGTTGGGGGTGTTGATGAGTCCACAAATTGGATTCATTTAAGGCTTTATTTTGATTGAATTAGTGTCCTCGAATGCTTATTTTGTCTCAACATCTAATGAAAATTCTTAAGTTTAAGGTATTTGATGTTTTAGTAGAAGCATGGACACTTAGGCGCAAAAAGGAAAAGAAAGGCTGAAAAGAACGAAGAAGCTGAAGCATGAGCATCGCCAAGAACCTTTGGCGATTCGCCGAAAGCACAGACTCCACCCTTTGTTCTAGTATGCAAAGTCCTCAAGGAAGAGGATTAAAAGAGCGATGAAAGGAGCAGTCAACGCTTAGCTGAATAGTTTCACGAAGCAGTACTATACCGCCTAATGGTCCAGAACATGAAGATGTTGAATGAAAGCATGAAATAGAAAAAAGGCAAGTTGCCGAGTCATTCAGAGGCATCGACTAAATTCGCTGAAAGATCCGCCAGCGCTATTTTTTGTAGTCTATAAATACTAAACTTGTTATTAATTTTGAAAGTTCTGAACCATTAATATTAATTTCAGATTAGAATAGTACGTTTGTAGGTATTTTCTCTCAAGTTTGGAGAGGGTTTTGTGGTAGACTTGAAGAGAGAAAGATTTCAACTTCCCCAAGTTGGAAATGGGTCTTCTCCATACTTCTTCCTTTTCTTAAATCAAGGTTTAATAACTTATACCCATTTGATTTTAGTATCATTTTAGGTGTATTTTGTTATTTCTTGATGTGTGGCTAAAAACATCCATTCTTGGGGTGTGATTTAGCAAATGTGTTAATATTGTTATTAGGGTTTGCTTGCTGATAGGGTAGATGTATTTTAATGGTGATTTCATCTAGTGGTTGTGGTTTAATTTAATGGGTTTGTGGTTGCAAATACAAAACCACCCATGTGTTTTCGACTTGCCCGAGAGAGAGGTCCCGAAACCAAGACCACTAGACTGCTGGCCTAAGGAGTGGGTCGACATGAGGTTCGACTGAAAAGGGTGAGCCCTAGTCCTATATCCTAACACTCAGCTTGAGAGAGTAAGTGGGTTAAGGCATAAGCTGGTCTTCATGCGGCAAATGATTGTCCGAGAGGAACCCATTTGAAACGAGGTAGGTTGCCCGAGAGGGAACTTATTTCCATTTAAAGCTTAGCCTAGTCACTATTATCTTGCAAATTTTGTATTTAAAGCATGTACCCAACAATTTATCTCAACTGGTATAGCGGTCACACCCTAAGAACATTTCCCTATACTTGATTTTCTTGTTAATTTTTGCTAATTTTACTACATGTGACAAAAACCCCAATTGATATTTGACACTTTCATGTCACCCCCTTTAATTTACTATGTTTTTGTTCGTTAATGTCTTTAGCTACGACTAGTTAAAGCTTAATTTTATTTTTCTATTAATTCTCAAAACCACTCTCTTGGGACACGACCGCAACCTTTAGTTGGATTACTATACTATCGACGATCGTAGACACTCATACCGTAAGGTAGGGTCATTGGTCATGATTAGCATTAGAACGTGACACCCGCTCCAATATATGTGTCGGAACGTGACACCTGATCGAATATATGTGTCGGAACATGACACCCGATCCAATATATGTGTCGAAACGTGACACCCGATCTAGTCAGTACAACCCTAATCCCAATCACACCCATAATAAACAATACTCTTAGCCATACAATTAAGTGATGGGTTCATGTCATGTAATTATTCATATACTTATACTCATTTGCATTATATTCGGTTTAAAATCCTTATTCTCATACATAAATGCATACAACGAAGCAATTACCAGCATAAATAACACAAAGAGGAAATCAGTCTATCACCTACCTCGAAACCAAGCTTGAATCCTCCTAAGACACTTGTGTTTTCTCTTTCTAGATTCTATCTGCTTTATCTTGGTCTTTTGTGCTAGAAGAGCTCCAGGTCATCTCCTAGCTCTTTAGAACGAAGTTTGCAAAAAATAACGATTTTGAGGTTTTTCCTCGGTTTAAGTGGCGACTGTCCCGCAACAACGAAAACCAACCCTCTATAGCAGCCCCGTTCTGGCAGAACCAACCCTGCTCTGGCGACTTTCTCGGAGATAGAGAGTTTTAATTTGAGTTCCAAACTCCCATTTCGCAACACACCTTCAAACCTTTGACGTTGTGAAACTACCCTTTCACGCTAAGATCCATTTCGGGAGTTTTACTCACCGAAATTCAATTTCGTAAAGACGTACAGGCTTTTTAATGTCTTGGCTATCTACTCATGCGATCAAATTAATAATTAGATCCCCCATTCATTCCCAGATTTCCCCAGGCCTCACTTGACTCAAATCTCGTCCAAATCTAGACTAGGCTAGAAATTTCCAAGTCACTACTAAAAAGTTTTTTGCCCCCAATTTTTTCCTTCTTTGGCCTTTCCATAACGACGGGAACAGGTTGTTACAGTTCTAGTCGCAAAGTTAGATAGATGATGTTGGGAAAATAGAGTGCATACAATCTTCACAAATTATACTTTGTTTGGATGGCTATTACGTATTAATTTATAATGTATCATATCAAATTCAAATATCTAGAGGTTGGATAAAAGAAGTCACAAATTTTGTTGTATCATTTGAAAAATTTATAATGAATTATAAAGTGTATGAGAATATTTGAAAGTAGTCTATACAAACTAAATTGCGTTTAGGTTTAGAATTTTCTGTACTGTTACGATATTCTTTCACTTGTAATATGTTACAAAGTACATTTTACGAGTTTGTAAACGTTATAGAACACACAGATAATATAAATTTTAAATAATTTTTTTTTTAAAGATCATGAGTTAGACAATCAATATTTTCATATTGTGAAAGATAAAAGTGGAAGGTCTTTCATTTAGCATTGCATTAGGAAATATACACAGTTGGAGAAGTGAAAATTTAAAATATATATTAACACAATAAAAAATATTTACCTAAAAATTTATCATCAATTTACATATTAACTTAATAAAACATATATTACAAAAAATGTCACAAATAAAATGCTTCCAATAATTCAATAAAATAAATCTAACTAGAATAATATGTCGTTTGTAATTACTATCTTTACAAATTGACAACGATAAAATGAAATATAAAAAGAAATTCAATTAATTATAGGGATAAGGGTCTGAAAAATACCCCAACTTTGGTCGAATTTATTGTTGCGATACTAAACTTTCATAAGGACCTATTACCTCCCTAGACTATTTAATACCGTATTTTTTACCCCCTGAACTATTTAATAATGTATTTTAAAGGTATATATGTGCCTACGTGGATACATTACTATTTATAATTTTAAATTATTTTTTATGTCCACGTGGGTAAATATATATGTTTAAAATACGGTATTAAATAGTCTAGGGAGATAATAGATCATCATGAAAGTTTAGTATCGTGACAATAAATTCGACCAAAGTTGGGGTATTTTTCAGACCCTTATCCCTTAATTATATGATTATTGTTCAAATCCCGCCCAATAAGTAATCATCATAAATATTTTTATTTCTTTGCTATTTGAGTTCAAATGACTCGTTCTGGTTGTTATGAGTAGGCCAATGGTAAAACAATTGGGCCAGAAAATTTTCCGGTAATGACTAAAAAATTCTAAGCTAGGCCAGTCTCAGATGAAATCTGAGTAAGATGAGGTCTAGGGCCATCCAACAATGGGTGAGGTGATTTATCTAGGCTTGGGGGTTATATTTTCTAGTAGCCAAGACATTAAGGAACCCGCATGGCTTTAAATAATTGAATTCAGGTGAGTAAAACTCTCGAAATCGAACTCTCGAAAAGACTCTCCAAAACTGTCTATCTATGAAGCCGCTACTATACAAGGATGACTGTTAGGACAGGACCCATAACTCCTCAAGAGAACTACTATTAACAACTCATAAAATTGGAGTCCTCCGGAAGAAAGGAAGTTTCACTCCAAAATTGATGAGTGGATGAATTGATCTCAACGAACTCTTGTTGAGGATCCTAAGAACTTGTATCTGTATCATTAAAATATGCAGGTCGAATGACATCAGTACATTAAATGTACGAATATATAAAATAGTTGAATAAAAAATAACTGAATTAAAGGACCGCAATAGATATAGATATATGCTGAACTGAATGTAAAGAAATAAAGGAGTGAAATTATTAAAATTTTACAAAACTACTTACTTATCTCTGAACTCAACATATTAATTTATAGGCTTAAGTCATCTATAACCACTTAAAGTTGTCCGCATATTTTATTTAGACACCATATCTTAGGGTTGTTCCAATTGAACACCTTTTTTACTTAAAAAAAATACCTATTGAACATATTTTGACAATCAACTAAAAGTAAAGATACTGTGTCATACACTCGCGGCTGACGTGCCAAAGTAGCTAATCAAAGAGAGACATGTGGCATTGGGCCCATAAAAACAGTTAAAAATAAAATAAACAAAAACTATGTTTTTAGTAAAAAAATAATGAAAAAAAACAACCTTTCTTTCCCCTTTTCTTCTTCTTCTTCTTCCCAGAACACCTCACCCACCCCCGGCGTCCGTTCCCCATTTTCTTTACCAGAAGACACTAAATTGAAGCATATTCCAATAGATATTTTCACTTTTCCTTTTTCCTTTCAATGCAAAATTATATGACTTTTTTATTCCCACCCACCCACCTACCCCTCTCTTTGAATATGATCCAATATTGTAATTGGTATTTCTCCCAATCTCACTATTTTCTTAAACATTAATTTGGATTTTTCGATACTTTTTTTTCTTCTATGTTGTGAGTTCTTTACGTTTTTAATGGTTTAACGATTTCGAAGAATATAATTTCAGATTCGTTGGAAAAAAACAGTTCCGTCCAAATTATTCTTGATGCAATGTGATTATATTTTTTACGACAATAGATTTGGATATTGGTGGTGTCAAATGTAACACCCCTGAATTTTTTTTTGAGCTAAGACTCGAACCATATTTCCTTGTGAGTAAGATTTTACCAAGGAATTTTTCTTTAAGTATTAACGTCAGGTCACTAGATATAGCACCTTCAGTTCCAAAAAGATTAAAGAGAATTTATTCAAGCCATTCCTAAGTTCTTCTAAGTTTTGGGTCAACTTCACACAACCATAACATTCAACACAAGATGAATTAGGAGACACGTAAGATATCAAATGAAAGGTCTTGGAATCCTCTTTTCAACGCCGTGAGTTTGCTAATTTTTGAGCTCGTATGAGGGAGATATGCCCGTGTGCAGTCAGGCTGTCCAATTAAGGAAAGTTACCCAAAAATATGAAGAGTATTTTGGTGTTTTTCTTACCCAATTAGCTTAAAACAAATTTTGGTAATATTTTGGGGATAAATCTGATTTGGGTCAGTTTATAAATCCAAATACGCTTAGGGTTTTAAAAGAGAGTTCATTCAAGTCATTCCTAAGTTCTTTTTAAGTTTGGGTCAACTTAAAATGACCATAACTTTTAGAACAAGATGAGTTAGGAGATCCATAAGATATCAAATTAAAGGTCTTAGAATCCTCTTTCCAACGCCGCCGAGTTTGCTAATTTTTGATCTCGTATGAGGGAGATATGCCAGTTTGAAGTCGGACTGTCCAAAAAAGGAAAGTTACCCAAAAATATGAGGGATATTTTGGTCTTTTCCTTACCCAATGGTATTTAAGTGTTTCTGATAAGATTTGAAGAGTCTAAAACGATTGGAATCAGTTTTAGTTATTCCTAAAATACGCTTAGGGTTTTTAGAGGAGTTCAAGAATAGAAAAGAGGAGAAAAAGTTCAAACTTTCAAGCGTTCGTTCAAGAAGTCCAAGATTTCACCAAGAACCTAGCTCTTTGAGGTATTTAAGCTTCCATAGTGTTGGGTTCGTTCACCCACACACCAATCATGAGTTTCTTTTGCGAATCTATTCATAAATATTAAGCAATTTATGTTCTTGATAAGTGTACTTGAAGTTTCATTCTAAATCTTGTTTTGTTGAGGTTTTGAGGAATTCTTGAGATGAAAGTTAGTAATTTTAGGAGAATGTATTCATAAGTCTACATTATCATCATTATCCTTCATATCATGAATAATAATTCTTGAATTTATAATTCAAATTCAAGAAAGATGTATGAGTGCAGTTCAAGGAAGTCTTTGAGTTAAATCGTGAATTCTTTAAGATCAACTATGGATTTGAACTATGTTTTGAGGAAGCAAGTATGAGAAAGAGATGAGGCGTACACATGAGTTCCATAATTTTATGTAGACCCGTGAGTCGAGTCGTTACCCGAGGAAAGGTAACGTCCGTACAGTTTCTCGACGGGTGGATCCTTCGGGTTACGAAGTGTAGCCACTTCTTAGAATCGGGTGTCCATTCCGTGCTAGTAATACACTCCGCAGTAGCCTAGTATACTTGATCCCAGTGAGTAGGCTCAACCAGAGTGTCTCTCAGCCATTCCAGATCCATCACCCTTAGCTTGACCTCGAACTCCGCATTTTAAACATCGGGAAACTCTAATATTTCATTAATAGTAGTGGCATTCAAGGGGATATCGACTCCCCGGACACAAATGACGGGGAAAGAGTCATTCAAGCAGACGGCAGAGAGGATGGCATAAAACTCCCTCACCCAAGTGGAACGTGCATCTAGGGAGCCTCAGTTAGTGGAGCCCATCCGAACTCCATCAGGCGAGCATAAAATGCAGACATTTTCTCCTCTAGCTTGTGAAGAATAAAATCCCTCTCGCAACAGAACCCCGTATTGCGGTTGTTGTGATATCTCTGCCAACTTGCAGGATCGGGTAACCGAATGAAAATTTGTCCTGCCATTTGGAAAGTCTGGAATAAGTTGAAGATAAGTTCAAACGCGAAACTATAGTCAGGGTAAGGCTAAAAATTGAGAATGAAGAAAAAAGAATTTTGGGTGTTAAGGGGTAAGGCCACTGCCTTGCTGTAACACCCCAGAAAATGGTAGGTTAACCTAGATCCTAAGCGTGAGATTTTGGGTAACTTTTCGGAGATGTTTAGACTAAACTAGGATAAAAAGGGAGGAGGTAAGTCCTGCTTATCGTGACCAACGACAGTAACCTATAGTATGAGTGTCTACGATCATCGATAGTATAGTAACCCAACTAAAGGTTAGGGTCGTGTCCCAAGGGAGTGGTTTTGAGAATTGATAGAAAAATAAAATTAAGATCTAACTAGTCGTAGCTAAAGACATTAACGATTAAAAAGATAGTAAATTAAAGGGGGCGACACAAAAGTGTCAAATATCGATTTGGGGGTTTTGTCACATGTAGTAAAAATAGCAAAAATTAACAAGAAAATCAACTATGGGAAAATGCTCTTGGGGTGTGACCGCAATACAAGTTGAGATAAGTAGTTGGGTACATACTTTTGAAAGGAAATTTGTAAGATAATAGTGACTAGGCTAAGCTTTAAATGGAAATAAGTTCCCTCTCGGGCAACTTACCATGTTTCAAATGCGTTCCTCTCAGACACCATTTGCCGCATGAAGACCAGCCTACGCCTTACCCCATTCACTCTCTAGAACTGAGTGTTAGGATATGGGACTAGGGCTCAGCCTCTTGGGCTAAACCTCATGTCGACCCACTCCTTAGGCAATCAGTCTAGTGGTCTTGGTTTCGTGGCCTCCCTCTCGGGCAAGCTGAAAACACATGGGTGACTTTGTATTTGCAACTACAAACCCTATAGATTAAACCACAACCACTAGGTGAAATCACCATTAAACTACATCTAACCTATCCACAAGCAAGACCCAATAATAATATCAACACATATTTTCTAAATCACACCCCAAGAATGGGGTTTTTTAGCCACACATCAAGAAATAACAAAATACACCTAAAATGATAGTAAAATCAAATGGGTAGAAGAAATTAAACCTTAATTTAAGCAAAGGAAGAAGAATGGAGAAGACCCACTTCCAACTTGGCGAAGATGAAATCTTTCTTTCTTCAAGTCTCCCAAAAACCCTCTCCAAACTTGAGAGAAAAATATACAAAAAGTACTATTCTATTATGGAAATTAAAATAAAAGTTCGACTCCCTAAAATTATTAATAAGTTCAGTATTTATAGACTTCATAAAATAGCGGTGGCGGATCTTCGGCGAAGTTAGTCGATATCGCCTAATGACTTCGGCGATTCGCCCTTCGTCTGTCTCATTGCCATTTCGTACTTGCCTTCCGCATCTTCACGTTCTACACCATTGGGTGATATTGTACTGCTTCGCGGAACTATTTGGTGAAGCGCTGATTGCTCCTTTTATCGCCTTTTTTATCCTTCTCCTTTAGGGGTTCACGTACTGGAAAAAATGGTGTAGTAAATCCCTTCGGCGATTCGCCAAGTGTGCTTGGCGATGCTT
The DNA here is from genome assembly GCA_036553675.1 of Solanum okadae. NCBI lineage: Eukaryota > Viridiplantae > Streptophyta > Magnoliopsida > Solanales > Solanaceae > Solanum > Solanum okadae. The sequence goes on along the minus strand of CM071687.1, from coordinate 18,820,005 downwards.
AGGCTTCAGTTTCTTCGTTCTTTTCAGCCTTTTCCTTCCTTTTTGCGCCTAAGTATCCATGCTTCCACTAAAACTTCAAATACTTGAAACTTAAGAGTTTTCATCAGATATTGAGACAAAATAAGCATTCCAGGACACTATTTCTATCAAAATACAACCCTAAAAGAGTCCAATTTGTGGACTCATCAACACCCCAACTTAAACTTTTGCTTGTCCTCAGGCAAACTCAAGTTCAGCCGTTCAAAAAGGGTGTCTCAAACAGTGCTACACAAGACTCAATCATGAATATACACAACAAGAATCAAATTACTTATGCAAAGGTCAACTGTGCACTCAAAGATTCAAGTTGTGACACACCTTTACCAGAGATTCTTATGCTCGCAATACTTGCTACTTGTGCGAGTTCAAGCTCGACAAAAAGTATCTAAATGCCCTCACATGAAGAAAGATTCCATATTCATACACAGAGGTTAATCAATTCAAGATTAGGAATCAGATGCAATGGTCACACTAAAAAAAAGAGGAACACAATGAATGTTTTCACCCATAGGTTTGCCTTTATTTTGCAATCGACTTTTGATTCGGCTTACTCAAGATCAAAAAGGTCTTTCTAAGGCTTGTAATGGGGATGAGTGCAAATGTATGGTCATTTAGGCTCAATGGCTCCTTCCTCATGGGATGTGGTATTCTCAAGGCATTCCTTTCTAGTCCTTTATCAATTTTTTTTCTAATGCTTCTAAGTTACCTATTTATTCACCTTCATGGATTGCTTGGAAACCCGATTTCCTTTGTACCTTAATGCACAACTTTTTTTTTTTAATTGAAGGGGTTTCCACTTATGCAATCCCATGGGTTAGGGGGAGGACTTTTTCTTGCACTTGTTGACCTCTCCTTTTCCTTTTTACCACACCCCCAACATAGGCTTTTGGCCTAAGTTGGCTATTTGCTAAATCACAAATTAAGAGTATTGTAGGTAGTGGGTTAAGTAAGGTCTAGGGTTCATCAAGGTTCTTCCAAAGAAAGGTAAGGCTTAAAGAGTGTTCAAAAGAGTTTCACACACTCACAGGTAGGCCACAAAAGAGGTATATGTCAAATTTGGCTCATACTCTTTAAAGTTGCCTAAGATCATTTCAATAGGACACCTTTCTAAATGAATCAGACTAACAGAGAAAATTCTAGGTTTATTCATGTATGGTTCAAATCAAGCTAATCACACAAGGCATCGACACTTAAGTCAAACAAATGTACACAATTTCGATAGTGTGCAACAGTCATAACAAGAGAATAAATTCGATAAATGGCTAATCACAACGAGTTCACATATTGTCTATGCAACTTCATTTGGCCTCATCGTTGCCGTATATTCATGTTCGTTCAATTGAGAGTACTATTTAAGTCATCGATATTGAGACTTAAATTCTTGGAAAAGAACAGCCACATTCAACTCACGAGGGGTGGCAAAAATGTGTGAAGAATTCAAAAAAAATTTGAAGGGTCAAACTAATCAAAATCATTTTGCAATTAAAAGTAAATGGAGCCACGAGCTCAAACATCTACAGAAAAGCAGTTATTAACACAGTTATGAACAGACAACCCAAATGTATTCAAAACACGAATCACAAATAGCACACAAAAGGTGAGCCTCACCCCACCACAAATAAAAAGTAATTTTCCCTCAAATACAAGTAATGAGAATTTAAGAGGCAAGATAAAGAAAGATAGAAATGGAGGTAAAGAGGGGATCCTGGCTAATGGAGTTTGCTCCATCTATCATGGCATCAGTTAAGTTTTTTTTTCCTTTTTTTCATTTGGCGATATTAGGTCTAATCGCCGAATATCTTGGTGATTCTCTGAGTGAGCACTTGACTCGCCGAGTTTTATAGAATCTGCATTCATTGTGAAGATCCAAATGGCGATTTTCATCGAGATCGCCGAAATTGCCGGTGAATCACAGATAATCTCCAAATCTCGCCGAGTATAATAGACTTCAGTGTTTACGATGTTCTGAGTCAAACGACGGATAAGGTCGGATTCGCTGACCCCTTCGGCAACTTGCCACAGGGGTTTATTGTTTGCCATCCTTCATTCATTTTAGTACTTTTACCTACACAAACAACATACCATTTTATTACCGAGAAATAAGTACTGACAATAATAAAAGTAAAATAATTAAAGGGATTTTGGGTTGCCTCCCAAATAACACCTTAGTTAACATCGCGGTACGACACTGCAGCCCCTTCAGGCGTCTAGCAAATATACCACTTCAACCAACGAAATCTCTTGACAATCTCCTAGATATAATTTTAGACATTGACCATTCACTGTAAATGGAGGTCCTTCCTGATCTTTAACTTCTGTGGCACCATTGATGAATTCTCGCATTACTCGAAATAGTCCAGACCATTTGGATTTGAGCTTTCCAGGGACGATTCTAAGTCGCGAGTTGTATAGCAGAACCTAATTGCCTACCTTCAAGTCTTGCTTGAGTGTCCGAGCATCATGCCATTTCTTCATCTTCTCTTTATCGATGGTTGAACTTTCATATGACCTGAGTCTAAATTCATCTAGTTTGTTCAGCTGCTCTGTTCTCTCCCTTGAAGTTTTTGACCAGTCCAAATTTAAAACTATCAATGCCCATAATGCTTTTTGTTCTAACTCAACATATAGATGACAAGCCTTACCATAAACCAACTGATATGGAGACATCCCGATAGGTGTTTTGTAAGCAGTCTGATATGCCCATAGTGCATCATCAAGTTTCCTAGACCAATCAGTTCTATTGACATTTACTATCTTGGCCAAGATAATTTTGATTTCCCTATTTGACACTTCGAGTTGGCCACTTGTTTGGGGATGATATGGGGTTGCCACTTTGTGTTTCACCCCAATTTACTCAGTGCCATTGAGAACCACTTATTGCAAAAGTGGGATCCCCCATCGCTTATGATTGCTCTCGGAGTGCCAAATCTAGCGAAGATGTAGCATTTCAAGAATTAGACGACGCTTTTTCCTTCGTTGTTTGGAAGTGCGATGGCTTCCACCCATTTGGAAAAAAAAATCCACATCCACCAAGATATATTTATTTCCAAATAAGCTCACAAATGGGCCCATGAAATCTATCCCCCATACATTGAATAGCTCAACCTCTAAAATAGGAGAGAGAGGTAATTTGTGTCTTCTAGACACTCCGTCTTGGTACTGACATTTAGAGCATTTCTTTACAAACTCATGTGCATACTTGTAGAGTGATGGCTAGTAATTTCCACTCTGTAGAACTTTAGCAGCGGTGCGACACCACCATGGTGACCTCCCACTGGTGATGTATGGCACGCAAAGAGAATTTCTGCCAGTTCCTCTTCAGGAACACACCTTCTGATGACATGGTCAACACACTCTCGAAATAAGTATGACTCATCCCCAAAGTACTTTTTAACATCGAACAACAATCTTTTCTGTTGGTAAAAGGTCAACTCATCTGGCATCAGCCCACACACAATGTAAGTTGCAAAATCTGCATACCATGGCGTATGTTTGAGGGATATTGCAAACACCTATTCATCTGGGAAAGACTCATCTATGTCAACCTCGTGCTCGACATTCTCCCTTGCTTCCAGCCTTGATAAATGGTCAGCCATTTGATTTTCGACCCTTTTCGATCTTTCACCTCAAAATCAAATTGTTGTAATAGTAGTACCAATCTAATAAATCGTGGTTTTGCATCTTTATTTGCCATCAAATAACAGAGTGCAGCATGATCAGTGTGTACGATTACTTTGGTGACTAGCAAGTACGCCCTGAATTTTTCAAATGCATAGACTACTGCAAACAACTCCTGTTCGGTGACCGTATAATTTTGCTGGGTGCTATTTAGAGTCTTGCTTGCGTAGTAGATTGGGTGAAACAATTTGTTGCGCTTCTGCCCCAACACAACCCGTAGTGCCATACCGCTGGCATCACACATTAACTCAAAAGATTCGGACTAATTAGGGCTGATGATGATTAGGATGGATATTCGCTTCTCTTTCAAACATTGAAATGCAGCCACACAAGCATCATTAAAGTGGAATTTCACTTCCTTCTCTATGATTTTGCATAATGGGAGTGCAATCTTTGAGAAGTCTTTGATGAATCTTCTATAAAATCTTGTGTGCCCTTAAAAGCTGCCAACACCCTTTACTGAAATCGGCGGGGGTAATTTCTCAATGGCCTCAATATTTGCCTTGTCAACCTCCAACCCCTTTTGTGATACCTTATGCCTAAGAATAATACCTTTCTTTTTAACCATAAAGTGACATTTCTCCCAATTCAGAACAAGATTCGTTTCGACGCATCTTTGGAGTACCTGTCGTAAGTGAGTCAAGAATTCTTCGAACGTATCCCTGATGACTGAGAAGTCGTCCATGAACACCTCCATAGATTCTTCGACCATATCTGAAAAAATAGACAACATGCAACGCCGAAATGTTGCTGGGGCATTATATAGCCCGAATGGCATTCTTTTGAATATGAAAGTTCCATAAGGGAAAGTAAAAGTGGTTTTCTCTTGGTCTTCCGGTGCAATAGAGATTTGATTGTAGCTAGAGTATCCATTCAAGAAATAGTACCAACCTCTTTCTGATAACTGGTCAAGCATCTGATCCATAAAAGGCATCGGAAAATGGTCTTTCTTGGTCCATGAGTTAAGATTTTGGTAGTCCATGCATACTCTCCACCAAGTCACTGGTCTTGTTGGCACAAGTTCTCCTTTTGTATTCAGGACTACGGATATTCCTCCCTTTTTCGGGACACATTGCACCGGACTTACCCACTTAATATCTTCAATAGGGTATATCACCCCTTCATCTAGCCACTTAATGATTTCCCTTTTTACCACCTCTTGCATTGGAGGGTTTAATCTCTGTTGATGTTCCACACTAGGCTTGCACTCCTTGTCGAGCCAGATTTTGTGAGTGCAGAAGCCAGGAGGAATTCCTACTATACCGGCTATTGTCCATCCAATAGCTTTTATGTGCTTTCGCAGTATTTCAATGAGCAATTTCACCTGCCTTTCAAGCAGATTGGCGGCAATAATTACCGGTAGAGTATTATTGGTTCTTAAGATTGCATATTTGAGATGAGAGGGTAGGACTTTTGAACTTCAAATTTGGTGGTTCTTCAGTTGATGGTTTAGCAGGGGGAATTTCTTTGTTTTTTCAGATCAATATCCAATTTGATTGGATTCCTTGAATGTGCTCCTAATCCTGATAAAGCAGCTACCACTTCCTCGTAACCCTGAACTTAAGATTCATCATAATTAGCAAGCACAGATTCAAGGGGCTTATTATTGCGCATTAAATGACTCACACTTGCCACTGCCTTATCTATCACATCCTCAGTGGACACCACATGGATGTTACTTGGTTGCTTCATGGACTTAAAGATATTGAGGGTCACCTCATCATCATTCACATAGAACATTAATTTTCTGCTGTCAACATCCGCCAGCGCTCTCCCTGTAGCTAAGAAAGGCCTTCCCAAAATAATGGGAATTTCAGCATCGATCTCACAGTCTAGAATCACAAAATCAACCGAAAAGATAAACCGATCCACTTTTACTAATATGTCATAGAGTATTCCGACTGGGTGCTTGATTGATCTATCAGCCATGAGGAGTCTCATTGTGGTTGCCTTTGGTTCACCCAAACCAAGTTTCTTGTATATTGCATAGGGCATCAAGTTGATACTTACCCGTAAGTCGCACAAGGCTTTAGCAAATTGGAGCATGCCAATTGTTCATGGGATTGTGAATGCTCCAGGATCTTCTCTCTTAGTGATTGAATCATTTTTCATAATTGCACTGCAACTATGGGGCACCTCTATCGTTTCATATTCCAAGCTCCTTTTCTTTGTAACTAGTTCTTTCATGAATTTGGTGTATCCCGGCATTTCCAACAATGCTTTTACCAGAGGAAGGTTGATTGATAAGATCTTGAATACTGACTTTTTTATTTTGAACTTCTCATCTTCATTTTTCTTTTCCAAACGTTGGGGAAATGGTGGAGGTATCTTGGGTAAGGGATTTATGACTTTTGGAACTTCAACTTGTTGATCTGCTTCCCCCTGTTGTTCTTTAGCAAATCTTGTTCCTCCACTCCTTAACTCTATTCATGTTTTTGAGTATCCTCATCTTCCATCATATCCCCTATCGCCACCTTACCGCTACGAGTAACCACAACCAGCTCTCTTTCAATATGGTCCATGGGTGTTGTGGATGTTAATTGAGCTGATAACAGACTCCATTGACCTTCCAGCATTTTGATGGCATCCGCATGAGAATTTACTTTGTTGTTCAATGATGAAAAGTAATCTTTCAATCCTTTTAGCTGATCATCAAAGCCCTCAAATTTGTCGAGTATGCGTGATAACAACGCATTTACCCGAGGACTACTTATACTCCCTTTAGATTTTGGGCTTTCGCTCAAGTTAATATGGTCCTCCTCCTGACCATCCTGCTCAGCCCAATCTTGCCAATATCTCCCTGGTTCTTCTCCTCTATAATAGCTCAAACCTTGATTCCCACCCCGCGGTTGATAGCGTGTGTGGAAACCCTCCTCATATCTTCTGGAGTTCTAACCTTGATTCTCCCCCGGTCTTGAGTAACCAGAAGAAGAACCCTCCTTAACTCGAAACACCCCACGTTTCCCCTTCATATGTTCTTGTAGCATTCCCATTTGAGATAACATCTTCTTGATGTTTTCATCCCTTTCCCTTTCTTTTTCGATCTGTTCTTGCGTTAATAGGAAGCATAGTGGGGAGACTTGATCATCTTTCGTATACCATGCTTGGTTTTACTTTAGTCATACCATCTAGGAGAAATGAGGCTACTTCAAATGATTGTAACATTATTCCTCCTTGAACCAATTGATCAGCTATTCCTTTATTCACCGAATCCAAATTATGGTAGAAGTATTGGAGCAACAACTCACCTGGTAGCCCATGCGTTAGGGACTTACGCAAAGATCTTTTGAACCTTGTCCATGACTCGTGAATTGGCTCACCCTCTTGTTGCTTGAAATTTTGGATATCGTCCCTCAACTTCATCATTCTTGATGGAGGAAAGAATATTTCGTGAAATGCCATAACCAACTCCTCCCATGATCTGATGGAGTTGTTCGGGCGCTCAATCAACCATTTAGTGGCTCCCCCAGTTAACAAAAATGGAAATAAGCGAAACCGTATGGATTCTTGAGATAGGTTCTTGAATGATAAAGGGGTGCATACTTCCACAAAGCTTCTTACATGATTGTGTGGATCATCATGCTCCAACCCTCCAAATAAACCTCTCGAATGTATGAGTTGGAGTGTTGCACTGGTAACTTCGAACATTACATTCCCGTCAGCTTGTGGTATGCAAGTTTCCCCCATCTCGCCCATGCCGGTCGGATGATAAACACTATTAGCATCGTTGATGTCGTCTCGATGATAAGCATGCTTGGCAGCTATTGTCCCTGTTTGTTATCATATGACATGTTGTGTCAGACAAATACTCAAAACAAAACTGAAATTTAAATTAGTAAATTACAACTAAGAAGAGCAAAAATTCTACTAATCTAAATTTTTTCAAATAACACCACTCCTCGGCAGTGGCGCCATTTTGATGCTTATCGTGACAAACGACACTAACCGACGGTATGAGTGTCTATCATCGTCGATTGTATAGTAACCCAACTAAAGGTTGGGGTCGTGTCCCAAGGGAGTGGTTTTGAGAATTGATAGAAAAGTAAAATTAAGCTCTAACTAGTCGTAGCTAAAGACATTAACGATTAAAAAGATAGTAAATTAAAGGGGGCGACACAAAAGTGTCAAATATCGATTTGGGGGTTTTGTCACAAATAGTAAAAATAGCAAAAATTAACAAGAAAATCAAGTATCACTACTAGAAATTTGAACTACTATCACGGTTCATTTACCGTTGCAATAGACTTTCCTATCGTAGGCATAGGTCTAAGGCCACGGTTATGGAAACCGCTACAACAGATCGTGCAGCAATAGAACTGTTGCTACGGTTAGGTGCGACAATTCCTATAACTGTAGAAGTAGATAGACCTATTGCCACGGTTTTCACTTTAATTAATTGCCAACGGTTAGTGTCGTATTGGTATGGTTATGAACCATTGGCAAAGAGTTTTATGCATCAGTTCTTTTGAGGCTATGGCTACATATTTTATTTCTATTCAACAACAATTTTATTCTATTGCGACATTTGTTATAGGGTAATGCAATAGTTTTAAATAATTATAAATGTTGCTCAATGGCTATTGCAATGGTTATTACAGGGTACTGCAACAGTTCTTAGTTTCTGCAATAGTTACTATTAAGCTATTGCAACGTACATATATTATTGGTGCAGTTCCACAAATATTATACTTTTGAGCTATTGCAGTAATTTTATAACATAAAATACACATAAATCGTTCACGATAAGAAATGTTCATTACCAAAATTACAATTCAAGATCCATGGTTGGCTAATATCAATAAAAGTAAAATATACAAATACTTTTTTACCATTCAAAAAAAGGTGAAACACATGCACCACACTGTTTTTTACATCCTCAAAAATCAGTTTAAACAATAATGGTTTGTTTAAAAGATTTTCAATAAGAATTCACTAAATACTCAAAATAGGGTTTATAATGAAAAATAGTCATGAACAATCAACTTAATAATCACAATTCACATTGTATGGCAATTCAATGATTAGGAATAGGAATTAAATAATCAACAACTCAAGGATTGATAACTCAATATTAGCTCATCTCAGGAATACTTAAATCTAAAGATACGACCCTAGATTACTCTTTTAATTATTTGAAAGTAAATGCGTCAGGAAAAACTAGTCCAATACTTTGATAGCTTTACATACCTAGAAGAACGAAGTTCTCAGGCAAATTCGAAGAAATATGAAAAACATCCGAACCTTAGTTTTTCTCCTCTTGGAACCTTGCTCTAATGTCTTGAAGTGTTAATGAATTTCAAAGAATTGATTAACACTTTCTAAGTCCTTAGGTTGGTGTGAAAAGATGTAGTTTAGTCTTAGAATAGCGTTAAAATGACGTAGTTTAAGTAACAAATGCATAGGGGAAACACCGAAATGACCGCAACTTTTAAAACTGAAAAGGTTCCCAAAACGACCAGTCTCATGAGTTGTATACTACTTCACAGGCTCTTTAATACATCACGGCCCATCTAATCAATCGTCAACTTGGCCTGCCCATAGGGCTTCACTAAAATGAGCATAACTTTTTACTGCAGGCTTGAAATTAGGCAAACTAGGTTGCACTGGAAAGAGGACTCAAAGAAATTTGATTTTATTGGTAGTGGGCCACCAAATTAGTTTTGTGCTGAGATAAATGATCGTTTAAATTTGACCCAAAACTCAATATCTGATGGGTGACTTTTATGGACCAATAAACGGACCATATAAGTCACCACGGGCCATCTAGTGGCTCGTCAAGGTGACCTTCACCTTGGCTTCCTTGAGCATGTTATGTCCCGAGACTACACCCTATACGTAACACAAAACCTAGGTCTAAGAATGACCTCAAGCTAAACCTAAGTATGATATATATCAAGCATACTGAAAGTAAACATCCTGTGATAGCCCTAGGATTAGATGGAGCTTACCAACTCACAGCTAAACCTGAATCCTAGCGGGTGGGTCGATTAGAGTCCTTGCATGTACCTGCTCGCATGAAACAAAAAGTAGTGTCTCTTGGCAAAGTGACGTCAATACGAATAAAAATGTACTGGTATGTAAAGCGGAAAGCAGAATCACAAATATTTATTGTAAAAGGGTAATAGAGATACCACATGAAACTGACACTCAATTAATCTCCATGGCTGAAAATTTCCCCCCTACTATTTAAATATGCATGGTAGCTCGTATAATAGTATGTCGTGAATACATACATACATATATATATATAGATGCAAATGCATGACATACCAACCAAATAGTAGCAATGGTGGTGCCTTCGGTATCGAACCGACATCATATTCTCCAACTTGTGGCCATCTGTGTCTCATACGTATATATATAAGGAATAGGCCCCATACCTCCCGATTATAGCTCAAGAGTAGAATGCATAACATGTCATGTCATGAATTTATAACACCTATAAGTTACTGTTGTCATGTTGCCAATCTTGGCTCGTTTTTAGTCTTGTTCTCATAACCCCACAATCACTTTTGTATAACATGTAACTATCTCATGGAACCTCATATGTTCTTTCAAATAATCTTGAAACGTTAACTCAAATTATAGAAAGATAACCTAACCTTGCATATATTCATAACAAGTTTAACGTGATTTACTTAGTTCCTAACTTGGTTCCTAGATAATCTATAAGAGTACTATTTCAAAAACCAAGTGTTCTAATAGTTTAAACATTTAAGTTATATTATAGAGTTTTGAAGATCGTGACTTTCTTTAATGATTTTTCATAATAACTTTAGTGGGGAAAGAGGGCTGGTTACAAGTAATAAGGGTCTCCCGTGATATTTTAAGTCACATCACCCAAAGAAGAATAAGAATTCATACATGCGGACATATAATCAAGGAAATCGATAAAATGACATGTAGATGTCAAATACTCTATTTATCCGAACGAGTGGAATATCAAAATAATAGAATCATGAAAATAATTCAGCTGAGATTCCAATGTCTTTCACTACAGGTCTTTCTACCAAAAGAATTGCAAAATATCACATTCAGCGTTGTAGAAATTTCCCAGGAGTGGTGCTGAAATAAGGGACATAGCTTAGCCTTAACATACCATTCCAATGAACGCTCGAATGGCCGTAGCTTCTTTACGAATGTTGTTCCTTATATCGTAAGCTTCGCAAACACTATATATACACAGCTGGTACGCACCTATAAGTAGTTCATAATTTATCTTAAATCGGCAGATTTTCCAAATGGCCTCAACTTGACGAAACATCCGTAAAACTTCATAAAAACAATCATAAAAGAGACTCGAGATGATTACTTTAGTTAACCAAGTGTAAACCTTGAAGAAACACTAATAACTACAAATTTATATCTTCAAAAACTAGCTCCAAACGCATCTAATAGAAGGGGAAAATGATTGCCACGTGTAGAGATTATATTTTTAGGCACGGGGGAAACCTTTAATGGTAGAAATCATTAAAAACTAACCTTCATCATGCAAGAACTCCATTAAAACCATCGCTTAAGCTTTATTTCTGGTTAGGGAGTGAAAAGAAATATTTTTGTGGCTTAAAACGTTGAGTACGCCGGCATACCACATTTATTGACCCGAACTAGATCGTGATCCAGATTCTACCCCGGCCATTAGCGGTAAAACCCTCATAACTCTTTACTCCGATGTTGGTTGGATATGGGGTTTTGTACATTACAAACTAGACTCGTAGGCCTTCGATTTAATGGGTGATAGGACTTTTAACTCTTTATATATTCGGAGAAAATATTCAAGACATTTGACCTAAAGTTAAGAAAATATCATTAGAGAAACTTAGATAACTTTTGCCGACCTTAGTTCACTAATTTTCTTGACTTCAAATCATAACATATGACCCTTGTGCTATTATAATACCTCATAACACACTATTCTTAGCATGTTGTACATTCATAGGCTTATCCACAAGGTATGGGACAATTTAAACCTTTCAAATGGGTGAAGTTCTACCCGAGCCATTTCTTTAATCACGAACTTTGTTTGTGGGGTCCCTTTGACCTAAAACATTAGTTTAGTTCCTTGATATTGCCACATATTTCCAATCATAATCTCCAATGTACGATATAAAGTAATATACTCCTCCTATAACCATGCTATACAACGCCACATATAATATGCAAGAATAGAGGGATCTTACATATGCGGAAGATAAATCAATGGATTACCCGATAATGTACTACTTCAATACTATTACCGAAGTTTGGAATCGATAAACAAAGGGGTCGCTGACCACTTTCAAAAAGTTGGTGCTTCAATGCCCAACCCATGGTTTACCCGATAATGTGCTACTTCAATACTATTACCGAAGTTTGGACTCGATAAACAAAGGGGTCGCTGACCACTTTCACCTGGAGGCTTAATGCAACAGCCATATGCAGTAGCAGCCCAACATTTAGGTGGCAATACAACTATAAACAAAGCGTGGTACACTCGTGAGGACAAATTATTTCCTCTCGCTTTCAAGCTATCTAAGGAGAAGATTGAAAAAGATCACGAGAGAGACCAAAACATGTTGCAAAATCATTTTGACCCATCCTTACGGAAAAAAAATATCTGCAACCCCTTTTGTGTTGAATGTGGTTGTTCCTTCGCAAATTTGAGTATCTGTTCCGATCAATATCGATGACTTGGATAGTGCTTATAATCAAACAAACATGAATGTGGGACTAGAATGAGGCCAAATGAAGTTGCATAGACAATATGTGAACTATTTGCATGTCATTGTGGCTAGCCAATGATCAAATCGAGTCTCTTGTGATGATCGTTGCACACTAGAAAAAGTGTGGAGTCTTGTGTGACTTATAGTGTCAATGCCTGGTGTGATGATCATACCTGTGCACTATATCCTAGAATTTGCCCTGTTGGTCTGGTCAACTAAGTGATGCTATCTCTTGATATGATCTTAGGCAACTTCTAAGAGTGTGAGCCAAGTTGACATATACCTCTTTTGTGGCCTACCTTGTGAGTGTGTGAACCGCTTTTGAACACCCCTTGAGTCGTACCTTTCTTTGGAAGAAACTTAATGAAAACTAGACCTTTCTTAATCCACTACCTATAATCTTCTTGATTTGTGGTTGATTGAATAGCCAACTTAGGCCAAAAGCCTAAGTTGGGGGTGTGGTGAAAAGAAAAGGGAAAGTCAAAAACTGCAATGAATGTCTTCTTTAACCTATGGTGTTCAAAAAATGGAACCCCTCCATATATATATAAGAATATAAAAAGAGAAGAAAAGAAAGTTGTGGAATAAAGTACAAAAGAAATGGGGTTTCCAAACAATCCATGGAAAGTGAATAATCGGATGACTTATGAGCACTAAAGAGAATGATAAAGGAAAAGGAAAGGAAGTGTTGTGAGCACCACATTTCATGAGGATGAAAGTCACTGACACTAAATGACCATACCTTTGAATTCAGCCCCATTACAAGCCTTGAAAAGACCTTTTTGATCTTGAGTGAGCTGAAGCAAGTGTTGATTGGAAAATACGGGCAAACCTATGGGTGAAATTATGCATTGTGTTCTTCTTTGTGAGTTTGAGCGTTGCATCTAATTCTGAAGGTTTAAACTGTTAACCATTGTGTGAATATGGAATCAATCTTTGTGTGAGGGCATTGAACACTATAGTTGAGCTTGAACTTGCATTTGAACTCGACATTCTTTGATAATGGTATGTCACAACTTGAAACTTTGAGTGCATATTTGATCCTTGCATGAGAAAGTTAAGTCTGGTTGTGTGCTTTTATGATTGATTCTTGTATAGCACTATTTGAGACACCCTTCTTGAACAGCCGAACTAGAGTTTGCCTGAGGAAGAGAAAATTTTTAGGTTTGGCATGTTGATTAGTCCACAAATTAGACTCATTTATGGCTATATTTTGATAGAATTAGTGTCCTCAAATGCATATTTTGTCTCAATATCTGATGAAAACCCTTTAGTTTCAGGTATTTAGGGTTGGAGGGAAAGTATGGACACTACTTAGCAAAAAGAAACAAAGGCAGCTGAAAGAACGAAGAAATGAAGATCTGAGAATCGCCGAACCCGTTCGGCGAGTCGACAAAAGGTCTTATCCTCACCTTTTGTTCCACTGTGCTAAACCCTGAAAGAAAGGATCAAATCGGCGTGTCACCGAGCAGTTCCGTGAAGCAGTACTATGTCGCCTAATGATCCAAAACATGACAATACTGAAGGATAGAGTAAGACGACGATGAAACCAACCAAAGGGCGGATTGCCTCCACTGCTGCACAAATTTTCAAAAACAATAAATACTCATTGAGAGTTGTGGCTTCTTAGCAGATTTTGAATAAATAATTTTTAAGATAAATTTTTGAGTTCTAAGTTTGGAGAGGGTTCCGAAGAACTTGAAGATTCAAAGGATTTCAACTCCAACAATTTTGGTTTGGGTCTCTTGGATTCTTCACTCTTGGCTTGTTTTGAGACTAAAATTTTCATACCCATTTGAATGCAAACTCATTTTGGTATAAATTTCTCTCTCTTTTACATGTCTAGCTAAAACCCCAATTCTTGGGGTGTGATTATGTGGATATGGGTTATACTAATTGTTGCTTCTTGCTTGCTGAAAGTTTATTTGTTGTTTATATGTGATTTCGTTTAGTTGTTGTGTTGGAACTTAATGAAATTGTAGTTGCAAATACAATTTCACCTTTGTGTTTTTGGCTTGCTCGAGAGAGAGAGGTCGTAAAACTAAGACTACTAAATTGATGGATGGTGGGAGTGGGTCGACATGAGGTTCAAGTCGAGAGAGTGAACCCTAGTTCTTCTCCCACACACTCAACTTGAGAAAATGAGTGGGTTAAGGCGGAGGCTGTTCTTCATGTGGGAAGTGGGTGTCCAAGAGGAACCCATTTGATTCAGGGTAAGTTGTTTGAGAGAAAGCTTACACCCACTATAGTCTAGCTTAGCCACAAATATTCAACGAAGTTACTATCAAAAGCATGTACTTAACGATCTAGTCTAACCCATATTCCTATCACATCCCAAGAATCTCCTCTCCTTGATTAGTACTCTTCGTATCTTTGCTTGTTTTTACTTACTTGTGACAACCCCCCATCATTAATTGACACTCTTGTGTCACCACTTAGACTTAACATGTTTATATTCGATAATGTTTGTAGCTATGACTAATTATAACTAAATTTTATTTTTCTATTAATTCTCAAGCCCACTCCTTTGGGATTCGACCCCAACCATTGGTTGGGTTACTTTACTATTATACGATCGTAGACACTTGGATTTGGAAGTTGTGTCTTGATTAGGCAAAGATGAAAATAGCGCCGCTGCGAGGGAGTTGTGTCACTTGAGAATTCTTAGTTTAGTAAATTTTTTGTTCTTCTTAGTTATAGTTCACTCACTTAATTTTCAGTTTCGTTTCTATCGTTTGTGTGAAAATAGAAAGCATAAGTGTTAATGGCAGCAACGACAGCCAGGTGGGCCACACCAAGATGACATCGGAAATCTCAACGATGTCTATGAGCCCAACATTACTGACCCCCATCTCATTGGAGGTATTTGGGCCATCCGTTTACCTCCAGCTGAGGGAAATGCAGTGTTCTACATAATGAGCACTATGTTTCAACTCTTGCAACTAAAGGGACTTTTCAGTGGATTGGCTCATGAGGATCCTCACGAACATCTTCAAAACCTCGTAAATGTGTGCAGACCATTTTCTTTCAAAATCATCTCTCAGGAGTCAGTCCGATTAAGATTATTCCCTTTCTCGTTGATAGGAGAGGTGTGCAAATGGCTGGCCGAGTTGCCGCGTGAATCCATCACTTCATGGGAGGAATTGGTAACCGCATTTCAAGTGCAATTTTTTCCTCCCTCAAAGATGATGACCTTCGGGATAGCATTCAGAGCTTTAAGAGTCTAGAAAGAGAGCCTTTGCACGAGACTTGGTTATGGTTCAAAAAGTTGGTTCTTCAATCTCCAACCCATGGTTTACCCGGTAATGTGCTGCTTCAGTACTTTTACTGAAGTTTGGACCCGATAAACAAACGGGTCGCTGACCAATTTTCGCCTGGAGGCTTAATGCAACAGCCATATGCAGTAGCAGCCAAACATTTAGATGGCATGACAACTATCAATAGAGCGTGGAACACTCGTGAGGACCAAGTCTCTCCTTTCACCTTCAAGCTATCTAAGGAGCATATTGAAAAACATCTTTGAGAGAGACCAAAACATAGCAAAGATCATGAGACAACTTGACATTTTAACCAAAAATGTCATGGGGGGTGGTACCCGTGGTGTCAATGTTGTGGGGGTCGGTTGTGTAAATCTTACGGAGATGAAGTTCGAATCCTTGTATAACGAGGAGGTAAACTTTCTAGCCAACCAAAGCGGTGGCTATCACTCAAACTGCCCAAGGCTGAGTGGTAACCAAGGTTAAGCTAGAGACGAAGGCTGGAAGGATCGAGATCATGAATGGAGGGACCGTAATCCGAATTGGAAGGATGGGGAGAAGGATATATATGTGCCTCCCCATGAGCGCCAAAATCCCAAGGACTCAGAAGATGGTAGGTCTGAGGATATGCTCTCATGTATCCTCAAGAAAGTTGAAGGGTAAAAAAAAATGTTAAAATGCATGAAGGAAGATGTGTCCACCCTTAGCTAGACCGTCACCTCCCATTCAATTTCAGTCAAGCAGTTAAAGACCCAAATGGGCCATATCTCGTCTCACCTCAATTTGAGACAGCAAAGCGGTTTGCCTAGTGATACTATGGCTAACCCCAAGAATGTGGTTTGAAGGTGGACTTACATCGTGCCAAATTGTTAACTAAGGCGCTATTTTGGAGGCAACCCAAAAAACCTTTTTTTTGCTTTATGTTGGTTCAAGAAATAATGGTGTGTTAATTGTGCAGGAAGAAGTGTCAGAAGCATTTTGAAAGAAAGAGATTGGAGAGGGAAATGTCGGTTGGTGAGTCTCCAAATTATTAGGTGACCCGACTCACACCACCGTTGGATCCAACCAAGCTTGGGTTTGGGGTCTATAAAACTTGGCGGTCACGAAGAAATGAATGGCGAGTCGCCAATCAACTCGGCGACCATGATTTGTATCGCTGTTTGGATCCCCATATTCACTGGGTAATTTTGAAACACTCGGCGAGGGAGGTGATTGCTCGGCATGACGCCAAATTGTTCGGTGCTCATGACGAATCTTGCCGAGTGGGAAAGAACTGGACGGTTTTTTAAGCAAAGGGTTTAAAAGTTTCAATTTCCTGTGCTCTTCGTCATTTTCAAACTTTACAAACTCGCACCTAGTTTTGTTCTCAATATCGCTGCATCTCTATTGTGTTTTGGTTATTAAATTATCCTTGGATCTGGATTGCCTTTCCGCCCAACATCTCAGGAGCAACTTAATCAGCATCCAAGGTTGGTTTCCGAGAACTACATTCCTTTTATCAAAAAATGTGCTTATATTCAATGGATTTCAGTGAGTTGTTATATGCTGGTCCTCTTTGATAAGCTTATATTATTCACATGCATGATTTAATTTGATAATATTGTCGGACTAGTTGTGACTGTTGAATTCCCGTAATTGTATACCTTAAAAGGGATTAAAATTCTAAAGGTTGTTCTTGGTTGCTATGGGTTATACCTTGATTGTACTAGTGCATAGTTTGATTTTTTCTTCAGAGGTTACATGGTTGAATTTGAGAAGATAGGTTGAAAATAGGTACGATGAGTCATTTGACTAGCTGGGTCGAGCTCACCGAACCAATCGGCGGTTCACATAACATCCCCATCTTGCCTTTAATTTATTGATAAATATGCTGTGAATTCTGTAACTTTTGGCGAGAAGTTGAACGTCCCCAAAGACTTTTGGCGACTCACCGATAGTCTCAATTTACCCTTGTCAACCCCCTTAGATATCTGTGCATTGCAGCTTTCAGCGGACTAACTCTAGATCGCCAAATCGTTTAGATGTGGTTTTGACAGACGATAGGACCTACGGACCGTGGATCAACCTACGGTCTGTGGTTTACCTCCGTGGATCAACACTTAGTACAATTTTTAGGGTCTTCAAACGACGATTGCCACCTACGGTCAATGGATTGGACTACAGTCCGTCTTGTTCTTTCGTGGTTCAACTACTGGAACTTCAATTCTCTGAATCAAATGACAACCCTCGATCTACTGCCCGACACTCAAACTACGGAGCATCATTTGCCTCCGTGGTTCAATCCGTGGTCAGACTTCGTTGCACACCTCCCCATCTACGACCCGTCACTAGAACGATGGACTGTGGTTAGGCTCCATAGACTGCTACTACTGCCACTTCAGTTCTTTTCTCTATCGACTGTGTTCGAGCCTATTTCCTAGAAAGAATACATAAAAACCATCATATCTAATAACAAAATGCTCAAGACGCACACAAACTGCAAGTGAAATTCATCAAAAATACCGTAAACTAACGGTATATGTCAACACCCTCAAATTAAAATTGTTGTTTGTCTTCAAGTGACACTCTAAACTCTAAACGAAACTTGTGTAGAAGCGAACATACAAATTGAAAAAACCAATGGCTTCCTCTATCAATCCTTTAACTTAGTGCAACTATTTTCTTTCAGACTCAATTAGCTAACTTATGCGGATCAAAAGATGACATAGACAAACCAATAGATATCACTACAAACACTTTCAACAATCACTAAGGTACCAACTCTTCAACAATGTAACTAGTGCCTGATGACTCTACAAATTGGACTCATTTAGGACTTTATTTTGATAGAAATAGTGTCGTCAAATGTTTATTTTGTCTCAATATCTGATGAAAGCTCTTGAGTTTCAGGTATTTGAAATTTTAGTGGAAGCATGGACACTTAGGCAAAAAAAGGAACAAAAAGGCTGAAAAGAATTAAGAAGTTGAAGCATGAGCATCCCCAAGCACACTTGGCGATTCACTGAAGGGACGCACTCCACCCTTTGTTCCATTACGCAAAGCCCTGAAAGAGCAAGATCAAAAAGGTGATAAAAGTATCAGTCGACATTTCACTGAATAACTCCGCAAAGCAGTATTATATCGCCCAATGAAATAGAGCACGACGATGCTGAAGGCTACTGCAAGACGGCGACGAACTACACCAAAGGGTGAATCGCCGAGTTAATTGGCGATTCTGACTAACCTCGTCCGAAAGATCCGCCATCACTTTTTTGGGAAGTCTATAAAAACTAAACTTGTTATTAATTTTTAGGGGTGGAACATATATTTTAATTTTCACAGTAGAATAGTACTTTTTGGATACTTTCTCTCAAGTTTGGAGAGGGTTTTTTGGGAGACTTGAAGAAAGAAGGATTTCATCTTCCCCAAGTTAGAAGTGGGTCTTCTCCATTCTTCTTCCTTTGCTTAAATCAAGGTTTGATTCCTTATACCCATTTGATTTTAGTATCATTTTAGGTTTATTTTGTTATTTCTTGATGTGTGGCTAAGAACCCCCATGTTGGGGTATGACTTAGCAAATATATGTTGATATTATAGTTGGGTCTTGCTTGCTGATAGGTTAGATGTATTTTAATGGTGATTTCACGTAGATGTTGTGGTTTAATTTAATGGGTTTGTAGTTGCAAATACAAAACCACCCATGTGTTTTCGGCTTGCCAGAGAGAGAACCGCAAAACCAAGACCATTAGACTGATGCCCTAAGGATTTTGTCCACATGACGTTCAGCCCGAGAAGGTGAGACGTAGTTCCATATCCTAACACTCAGCTCTCGAGAGTGAGTGGGGTAAGGCGTAGGCTGGCCTTCATGCAGAAAATGGGTGTCCGAGAGGAATACATTTGAAACGGGGTAAGTTGCCCGAGAGGGAACTTATTTCTATCTAAAGCTTAGCCTAGTCACTATTATCTTGCAAATTTCCTATCAAAAGCATGTACCCAACGATTTATCTCAACTTATAGTGCGGTCACACCCCAAGAACTTGTCCCCATACTTGATTTTCTTGTTATTTTTGTTGTTTTTACTACTTGTGACGAAACCCCCATTTGATATTTGACACCTTTGTGTCACCCCTTTTAATTTACAATGTTTTTAATCGTTAATGTCTTTAACTACGACTAGTTAGAACTTAATTTTGTTTTTCTATTAATTCTCAAAACCATTCCCTTGGGACACTACTCCAACCCTTTGTTGGGTTACTATATTATCGAGGATCGTATACACTCGTACCGTAGGTTAGTGTCGTTAGTCACGATAAGCATAAAAATGACACCGTTGCTAGAGAGTGGTGTTACTTGAGATTTTTTAGTCACGTTGAATTTTTTTCTTGTTAATTATAGTTGAACTTTCTTAATTTTTACTTTCGGTTTTGTGTTGTTTTTTGAACAGAAAAATTGAGCATATCTGCTAGCAATGATGGCCTAATGGACCACCCTCTTCTAAAAATGATGATGTTAAGGGATAACATCCTATGTTTCAATAAATTGGAGGGTGACTTAGTTTATGAGTTGTGACAAAGGTTTAAGGCTCTCTTGTAGCAGTGTCCGACTCATGGAATTTAGATAAGATGCTTCTGGATTGTCTCTACCCATAGCCGAAAGAGGGTTTGCCTTATAAAGTGAGGCAAACCCCATTAATGGAACTTAACTGGAGACTTACGTCATGCCACAACTTTAACTAAGGCGCTGCTTGGGAGGAAACCCTAGACCCCTTATCACTTTATTTTTGCTTTAAGAAATAATTATGTGTTGTTTGTGTAGGTCGAAGTGGGAAAGTTGTTGAAAAGTACAGATTGGGGAGCAAAAGGTCCAGTCAGCACATCGCCGAAGAGGTCGGCGACCCCGACCCAGACCGCCGTTGGACTCAAGACAATTTTACATTGGAGTCTGTAAAAGTTGGCGAGCCTAGAAAATTATTGGAGAATCGCTAACCAGGTCGGCCATCCCGATCTAATCCGCCATTTGGATCCCCACATGAACTGATGATCTTATAAAACTCGACGAGGTAGGTTACCACTAGACATGTCGCCGAGTGGGTCGGCAAGCACAACTAATGTCGCTGCATGGGCATGAACTCGATGGTTTATTAAAAGCCAAAGGTTTAAACTTTCAAACTCTTCACTTTACCTCACCTTCAATCGTGACAAACTGACACCCGCACCTTAGTGTTTATATTTTTGCAAATTTAAAGTATTTTAGTCGTTGACTTGTGTTCGGAGTGGATTACATTGCCGCCTAGCATTTCAAAAGTATTTTAATCGGCATCTCAGGTTGGTTTTCCGAACGCCAAATTTATGTTTAGCAATTTTGTTCTCATTTGCAATGATCTTATCGTAGTGATGTGTGATGGGCCTCTCTGATCTTAATTGATTTTGCTTATGCCTATGAAAATATTGCGTGAAGTTTTTATACTGTTAAAATCCCATATTTTTGTGCCTTAAAATTGGTTAAATCTTGTGCGGTTGTGCTTGCATGTTGTTCACTCTAGCAGGGAGAAGTCTGAGTATCCCGAGATATGGAAACACCAATATTGTCATGCCAATAAATGAAGAGGGGCCAAAATCCTCCCAAGAAGGGAAGACAAGAACCTCCACCTCGAAATAAAGGGAAGAGCAGGAGGCCCATTACTGACAGGGAGACTACTCCCCGAGGACACTATATTCCTTCATGGGCCCAAGGATTATATGCTGTTGTGCATGCCTTTTTGGTGGATACACCTTTGGCAGCTCCTAGTGGGTCTGTGATTAGTCCACAAATTGGACTCATTTAAGGCTATATTTTGATAGAAATAGTGTCCTCGAACGCTTATTTTGACTCAATATCTGATGAAAACTCTTAGGTTTCAGGTTTTTGAGTTTTAGTGGAAGCATGGACACTTAGGTGCAAAAAGGAACAAAAAGGCTGAAAAGAACGAAGAAGCTGAAGCCGAGCATTGCCAAGCACACTTGGCGAATCGCTGAAGGGATTTACTACGCCATTTGTTCCAATACGCGAAGCTTAAATGAGAAGGATGAAAAAGGAGATAAAAGGAGCAGTCGGTGCTTCACCGAATAGTTTCGCAAAGCAGTACTATACTGCCTAATGGTTCAGAATGTGAAGATGCGGAAGGGAAGCACGAAACAACGATGAGACAAACGAAGGGCGAATCGTCGAAGTCATTAGGCGATATCAACTAACTTCGCTGAAAGATCCTCCAGTGCTATTTTCTGAAGTCTATAAATACTGAACTTATTATTAATTTTAATAAGTCAAACTTTTATTTTAATTTCCATAATAGAATAGTACTTTTTGGATATTTTTCTCTAAAGTTTAGAGAGGGTTGTTGGGAGACTTGAAGAAAGAAGGATTTCATATTCCCCAAGTTGCAAGTGGGTCTTCTCCATTCTTCTTCCTTTGCTTATATTAAGGTTTAATTTGTTATACCCATTTGATGTTACTATCATTTTAGGTGTATTTTGGTATTTCTTGATGTGTGGCTAAAACCCCCCATTCTTGTGGTGTGATTTAGCAAATATGTGTTGATATTATTGTAGGGTCTTGCTTGTTGATAGGTTAGATGTAGTTTAATGGTTATTTCACCTAGTGGTTGTGGCTTCATCAAAAGGGTTTGTAGTTGCAAATACAAAGCCACCCATGTTTTTTCAACGTGCCCGAGAAGGAGGTCGCGAAACCAATACCACTAGACTGATGGCCTACGGAGTAGGTCGACATGAGGTTCTGCCCAAGAGGGTGAGCCCTAGTTCCATATCATCAGACTCAGCTTGAGAGAGTGAGTGGGGTAAGATGTAGGCTGGTCTTCATGCGGAAAATGGGGTCCGAGAAAAGCACATTTGAAACGGGGTAAGTTGCCCGAGAGGGAACTTGTTTCCCTTTAAAGCTTAACTTGTATTGCGGTCACACCCCAAGAACATTTCCCCATACTTGATTTTCTTGTTAATTTTTGCTCTTTTTACTACTTGTGACAAAACCGCCAAATCAATATTTGACACTTTTGTGTCGCCCCCTTTAAATTACTATGTTTTTAATCATTAATTTCTTTAGCTACGACTAGTTAGAGCTTAATTTTATTTTTCTATCAATTCTCAAAACCACTCCCTTGGGACACGACCCCAACCTTTGGTTGGGTTACGATATTATCGACGATTATAGACAGTCATACTGTAGGTTAGTGTCGTTGGTCACGATAAGCATAAAAATGGCGCCGCTGCCGGGGAGTGATGTTATTTGAGAATTTTTATATTAGTAGAATTTTTGATGTTCTTAGTTGTAGTTCACTAATTTAATTTTTAGTTTTGTTCTTTTGATTGTGTAAACATTTCAGAAAGCATGAGTGTTAACGATAGTAACAGGAGCCAAGTGGGTCATCAGGACGACAATGGTAACCTCAACGATGTCCAAGAGCCCAACATCAATGATCCACATCTCATAGGAGCTGTCGGAGCCATCCGTCTACCTCCAGTAGAGGGAAATGTGTTGTTCCACATAACAAGCACCATGTTGCAACTAAAAGGAATTTTCAGTGGATTAGCTCATGAGGACCCACATGAGCATCTTCGAAACTTTGTGGATGTGTGTGGACCTTTATCTTTCAAAAACATCTCTTAGGAATCAGTTCGATTAAGAATATTCCCTTTCTCATTGATGGGGGAAGCTTGCAAGTGGCTAGCTGAATAACCATGAAATTTAATCACTTCATGGGAGGAGCTGGTCACCGCATTTAATATGCGATTTTTCCCTCCCTCGAAGATGATGATTATTCGGGATAGCATACAAAGCTTCAAGCGTTTGAATGGAGAGCCTCTTCACGAAACTTGGCTCCGATTTAAGAAATTGGTGCTACAATGCCCGACCCATGGTGTACCTGATAATGTGCTCCTTCAATACTTTTACCGGAGTCTAGACTCAGTGAACAAAGATGTATCTGACCAACTCTCGCCCGGAGGCTTAATGCAGCAACCATGTGCAGTAGAAGATCAACTTCTCGATGGGATGACAATCATCAACAGGGCGTGGTACACTCGTGAAGAGTAGGTCACACAGGTCACATTTCAGCTATCCAAGGAGCAGGTTGATAAAGATAATGAGAGAGACCAAAACATGGCCTAGATCATGACGCAACTTGACATTTTAAGAGGGTGGTTCCCGTGGTGTTAATGTTGTGGGAGTCGGGGGTGCTAATCTTGAGGAGATGAAGTTTGAAGCCATGTACGACGAGGAAGTAAATTTCCTAGATAACCAAGGCGGGGGATACCGTTTAAACACCCAAGACGGGTGGTAATCAAGGATGGGTTAGAGACGAAGGCTGGAAGGATCGAGATCGTGATTGGAGGGACCATAATCCAAATTGGAAAGATGGGGAGAAAGATAGATATGTGTCTCTCCACGAATGTCAGAAGCCTAAGGATTCGGAAGGTGGTAGGTCTGATGATATGCTCTCGTGTATCCTAAACAAAGTTAAAGGGTCAGTCAAAATGCTAAAAAGTATGATAGAAGACGTGTCTACCCTAAGCCAGACTGTCACCTCTCATTCAGTTTTAATCAAACTGTTAGAGACCCAAATGGGTCATATCTCGTCTCATCTCAATCCGAGACAACAATGGGGTTTTCCTAGTGACACTATGGCTAACCCAAAGAGTGAGGTCTAAAGGTTAACTTACATCGTACTGCGATGTTAACTAAGGCGTTGTTTGGGAAGCAACCCAAAACCATTTACTCATTTTTTTTATCTTGATAAAATAATAGTGTGATGTTTGAACAGATTGAGTAAGGAAAGTTCTTGAAATGATGTATAGAGCCGAGCAACAGTTCGGTTTGGCCGATCGTTGACGAGTTCGGTGCACCCAATCATTCCCACCATTTGACGCAATACATCTTAAAGGTTGAGTCTGTAAAACTCGGCGGAGTATCAATTTTGTCGGCGCATCGCCAATCCTATTGGCGATCTCGATGCATTACTCTCCTAAACTGAAAACTCTGTTATATTCAGAGAGGATATTAGATATTCGACATTTCGCTGAGTGATTGAGCAAGATCGACTGACATCGCCGAATTGAGCAGAAACTGGACGGTCACAAGCCACAGGTTTATAAGTTCCATTTCATTCACTTTCTTTCACTTTTTCCCTTTTCACAAACTAACACTCACACTTTAACAGTTATATTTCTCACACTTTTAGAGTATTTTACGTGTCAAATTGTGCTTGAATTAGGATGACATTGCTTCCTAGCAAGCCAGTACTATCTAATTCGGCATCAAAGGTTGGTAATCAAACTCCTCACTTATTTGATCAGACTTTTTACTCATCTGCATAATCACTGACAATAAAATATCTCTGTTGAGTCTCTAGGATTGTAGGTATTATCGATTAAGACTTGATATTTTCTACGTGATTTAAGGGACTACAACTTAGCTTGGTTTTGAAGTGAACTGTTAAGCGGTGAGAATAGAAGTCTCTTTGGGTTTTCGTTGAAATCAAGTTATATAAGCGTAAGTTGCACTATCTGGGGTTGCGGGGTGAATTTTTAAAGGATGGGCTGAAACTAGACATGTTGAGCTGATCGGCGAGATGAACAAAATCCGCCGAACTGCTCGGCGGTTCCCCTAACGTCCCCATTACGCCTTTAGCTGAATACTTTATGTTTTAATAAATTTGTGACTTTTGGCGGTCATTTTAATTCGCAAAGAGTATTCGGTGACTTGCCGAAAGATCCCTTGCTCGCCCTTTGTCTGCGCCCTTGTATCAGTTGTACATCACTTTCAACGATTGGCCTAACAGGATAAGTACTTTGTCAAATAGCTTTGCAAAGTGATTCATCACCCATAAACACCCTTTCTCTCCGGTTTGAAGTGATGTCTAACTTATCCTCGAAGTCTTTGCAGTAATGGCTAGATCAAAAGTCGCAGGGAGAAATGATCCACCCAGGCACATACGAGCATGAGAGTTCAAGAAAGAAGAAAAGAAAGCAGAGCTCGCAAGAGAAAGGAAATATACCAATGAAGCTAGCGCAAAGTTTTGTTAATGCAATATGGGCCTTTGGAGTAGCTCAGGAGATAGGTCAGATGATTGCAGCTAATCTTACTGCAGAGGCCAAGGTAGAGGCAAACAATACTCTGGGTATTGATGCCCAGACAGATGAAGCAACCTATTACCCAGGATCAACGCTTTACCTCCCGCTCTGTCTTATTATATTTTCTACTTTTGGATTCCCATTACTTGCATTTGAGGAAAAATGATCTTATTTGTGGTGGGCTGAGCACACCTTGTTTTTCTTGTTTCAGATATTCGTGTTTTGAATACATTTGGGTTGACTGTTTATAATTGTGTTAAATACTGCTTTTTCTGTGGATGTTTGAGCTCGTGGCTCTGTTTACTTTAAATTGCAAAATGATTTTGACCATTCCGAATTTTTTTGAATTTTTTGCACATTTTTAAAACCCCTCGTGAGTTGAATGTGGCGCTTCTTTTGCAAGAATTTAAGTCTCGGTTTTGATTAATACCGATGACTTGATAGTGCTCTCAATTGAACGAACATGAATGTGCAGCTACGATGAGGCCAAATGAAGTTGCATAGACAATATGTGAACTAGTTGCATCTCATTGTGATTAGCCATTTATCGAATTAATTCTCTTGTTATGATCGTTGCACACTAGCGAAAATTTGTAGTCTTGTTTGACGAAAGTGTCGATGCCTTGTGTAATTAGCTTGCTTTGAACCATGCGTAAATAAACCTAGAATTTGCCCTGTAGTCTCATTAATTTAGAAAGGTGTCTTCTTGAAATGATCTTAGATAACTTTAGAGAGTGTGAGCCAAATTTGACATATACCTCTTTTGTGGCCTACCCGTGAGTGTGTAAATTCTTTTGTACACCCTTTCTGCCTTACCTTTCTTTGGAAGAACCTTGATGAACCCCAGACCTTACTTTACCCACTACCTACAATCCTCTTAATTTGTGATTTAGTAAATAGCCAACTTAGGCCAAAAGCCTAAGTTATGGAAGTGGTAAAAAGGAAAAGGAGAAGTGAAGAAGTCTAAGAAAAAAAGTCCCCCCTAACCCATGTGATTGCATAAGTGGAAACCCCTTCAATTCAATTAAAAAAAACAAAAGAAACTATGGAATAATGTACGAAGGAAATCGGGTTTCCAAGCAATCCATGAAGGTGAATAAACAGGTGACTTAGAAGCATTAGAAAAATAATTGATAAAGGAGGAGAACGAAATGCCTTGAGAATACCACATCCCACGAGGAAGGAGCCATTGAGCCTAAATGACCATACCTTTGTACTCATCTGCATTACAAGGCTTAGAAAGACCCTTTTGATCTTGAGTAACCCAAATCAAAAGTCGATTGGAAAATAAGGGCAAACCTATGGGTGAAAACATGCATCGTGTTCCTCTTTTTTGAGTGTGAGCGTTGCATCTGATTCCTGATCTTGAATTGATTAACTGCTAGGTGTTAACATGGAATCATTCTTCAAGTGAGGGCATTTAGTTACTTTTTGTCGAGCTGGAACTCACACAAGTAGCAAGTATTGCGAGCATGAGAATCTCTGGTAATGTTGTGTCACAACTTGAACTTTGAGTGCACACTTGATCTTCGCATAAGTTATTTGAATCTTGTTGTGTATATTCATGATTGAGTCTTATGTAACACTGTTTGAGACACCCTTTTTGAACGGCTGAAATTGAGTTTGCTTTAGGACAAGCAAAAGTTTAAGTTGGGGGTGTTGATGAGTCCACAAATTGGACTCATTTCGGTAGAAATAGTGTCCTCGAATTCTTATTTTGTCTCAATATCTGATGAAACTCTTAAGTTTCAAGTATTTGAAGTTTTAGTGGAAGCATGGACACTTAGGCGCAAAAAGGAACAGAAAGGCTGAAAAGAACGAAGAAGCTGAAGCTCGAGCATCACAAAGCATACTTGGCGAATCGCCGAAGGGATTTACTCCGCCATTTGTTCCATTACGTGAAGCCCTGAAGGAGAAGGATCGAAAAGGAGATAAAAGGAGCAATAGGCGCTTCACCGAAAAGTTCCCCGAAGCAGTACTATACCACCCAATTGTCCAGAACGTGAAGATGTAGAAGGCAAGCACAAAATGGTGATCAGACAGACGAAAGGCAAATCGCTGAAGTCATTAGGCGATATCGACTAACTTCGCCGAAAGATCCGTCAGCGCTATATTGTGAAATCTATAAATACTGAACTCATTATTAATTTTAGTGAATCAAAATTTTATTTTAATTTTCATTATTGAATAATACTTTTTGGATATTTTACTATCATGTTTGGAGAGGGTTTTTGGGAGACTTGAAGAAAGAAGGATTTCATCTTCCCCAAGTTGGAAGTGGGTCTTCTCCATTCTTCTTCCTTTGCTTAAATTAATGTTTAATTTCTTATATCCATTTGATTTTACTATCATTATAGGTGTATTTTGTTATTTCTTGATGTGTGGCTAAAAACCCCCATTGTTGGGGTGTGATTTGGCAAATATATGTTGATATTATTGTTGGGTCTTACTTGCTGATAGGTTAGATGTAGTTTAATGGTGATTTCACCTACTGGTTGTGGTTTAATCTAAAGTGTTTGTAGTTGCAAATACAAATCCACCCATGTGTTTTCAGCTTACCCGAGAGGGAGGTCGCGAAACAAAGATAATAGTGACAAGGCTAAGCTTTAGAGGGAAATAAGTTCCCTCTCGGGCAACTTACCCCGTTTCAAATGTATTCCTCTCGGACACTTAATTGCCGCATGAAGGCCAGCCTATACCTTACCCCACTCACTCCCTCGAGCTGAGTGTTAGGATATGGGACTAGTGCTCACCCACTCGGGCTGAACCTCATGTCGATCCACTCCTTAGGCCATTAGTCTAGCGGTCTGGGTTTTGCGATCTCCCTCTCGGGCAAGCCGAAAACACATGGGCGGTTTTGTATTTGCAACTACAAACCCATTAAATTAAACCACAACCACTAGGTGAAATCAAAATTAAAATACATCTAACCTATCAGCAAGCAAGACCTAACAATAATATCAACACATATTTGATAAATCACACACCAATAATGGGGGTTTTCAGCCACACATCAAAAAATAACAAAATACACCTAAAATAATACTAAAATCAAATGGCTATAAGAAATTAAACCTTGATTTAAGCAAAGGATGAAGAATGGAGAAAACCCACTTCCAATTTGGGGAAGATGAAATCCTTCTTTCTTCAAGTCTCCCAAAAAAACCTTCCCCAAACTTGAGTGAAATTATCCTAAATGTACTATTCTATTGTGAAAATTAAAATAAATGTTCGACTCCTAAAAATTAATAACAAGTTTAGTATTTGTAGATTTCAAAAAATAGTGCTGGCAGATCTTTCGACAAGGTTAGACGAAATCGCCTATTAACTCGATGATTCGCCTTTTGATTTAGTTCGTCGTCGTCTTGCACTAGACTTCAGCATCGTCGTGCTCTATGTCATTGGCACACATAGTACTGCTTCACAGAAATATTCGACAAAATGCCGACTGGTCCTTTCATCGCCTTTTTGATCCTGCTTCTTCAAGGCTTCGCGTACCGGAACAAAGGGCGGAGTGCGTCCCTTCGGCAAATCGCCAAGTGTGCTTGGCGATGCTCAAGCTTCAGCTTCTTCGTTCTTTTCAGCCTTTTGTTCAATTTGCGCCTAAGTGTCAATGCTTCCACTAAAACTTCAAATACCTGAAACTCAAGAGTTTTCATCAGATATTGAGATAAAATAAACATATGAGGACAATATTTCTATCAAAATAAAGCCCTAAATGAATCTGATTTGTGGACTCATCAACACCCCCAACTTAAACTTATTCTTGTCCTCAATTAAAACTCTAGTTCAACAGTTCAAATAGGATGTCTCAAACAGTGCTACACAAGACTCAATCATGAATGCACATAACAAGATTGAATTTACTTATGTAGGAATCAATTGTGTACTCAAAGATTCAAGTTGTGACACAACATTACCAAAGATTCTTATGTTCGCAATACTTGCTACTTGTGTAAGTTCAAGCTCAACAAACAATATCTAAATGCCCTCACATAAAGAATGATTCCATATTCACACACGGAGGTTAATCAATTCAAGAATAGGAATTAGATGCAACGCTCACACTCAAAAAGAGTAACACAATGACTGTTTTCACCCATAGGTTTGCCCTTATTTTCCAATTGATCTTCGATTCGGCTCACTCAAGATCAAAAAGGTTTTTCTAAGGTTTGTAATGGAGCTGAGTGCAAAGGTATGGTCATTTAGGCTCAGTGACTTTTCATTCTCATGAAATGTGGTGCTCCCAACACTTCCTTTCCTCTTCTTTCATTATTTTGTTTAGTGCTCATAAGCCATCCCATTATTCACTTTCTATGGATTGTTCGGAAACTCCATTTCTATTATACTCTATTCGATGACATTATCTTTTTCTTCATTATTTTCTTTTCTCTTTTCTTTTTTTTGTATGGAGGAGTTCCATTTTTCTCAAAACCATGGGTTAAAGGAGACTTTTCTAGCACTTCTTGACTTGCCTTCTCTTTTCACCACACCCCCAACTTAGGCTTTTGGCCTAAGTTGGCTATTTAATCAACCACCAATCAAGAGGATTGTAGGTAGTGGATTAAGGGAGGTCATGTTTTCATCAAGTTTCTTCCAAAGAAAGGTAAGGCTCAAGGGGTGTTCAAAACAAGTTCACACACTCACAAGGTAGGCCACGAAATTGGTATATGTCAAATTGGTTCACAATTTTCGAAGTTGCCTAAGATCATATGAAGAGATATCCTTACTTGGTCGACCAGACCAACGGGGAAAATTCTAGGTGTTATCATGGATGGTTCACAGTAAGCTCATCACACAAGGCATTGACACCAAACTCAAACAAGACTCCACATTTTCGTTAGTGTGTAACGATCATCACAAAAGACTCAATTCGATAAATGGCTAGTCACAACGAGATGCAAATAGTTCACATATTGTCTATGCAACTTCATTTGGCCTCATCGTAGCCGCACATTCATATTTGTTCGATTATGAAAACTATTCAAGTCATCGGTATTAATCTAAACCGATACTCAAATTTGCAATAGAACAGCCACATTTAACACAGAAGGGGTGGAATTTTTTTCCTTTTTTCGGAAGGGTCAAAAATCATTTATAATTTAAAAGCAAGGAGCCACAAGCTCAAACCTTCGACAAAAAGCAGTATAACACAAATTTAGCACAAAGCCTAAATAGATAAACAAAACAGAAGTCACAAACAAAACACAAAGGTGGGACTCACCCCACCAAAAATAAAAAAACATTTTTCCTCTAATGCAAATAAAAATATCGTAAAGTGAAAAGAAATAAAGACGGAGAGGGAGGTAAAGAGGGGATCCTGTCTAAGAAGTCGCTCCATCTGTCTGGGCATCAGTGCCCAGTGTGTCGGTCTGGACTTGGGTCTCAGTACCCGGAGTTACCTTAGAAAATATAGCAGTTCCAGACCCACTAGGAGCTGCCAAGGGAGTATCTGCCAAAAAGGCATGCACAGCTGCATAGAATCCTCGGGCCCATGAAGGAATATAAAGGCCTCGGGGAGTAGTGTCCCTGTCAGGAATGGGTCTCTTGCCCTTGCCTTTATTTCGAGGTAGAGGTTCTTGTCTTCCCTTCCTAGGATGATTTGACCCCCTTCATTTATTGTGATATCCCGTTCTCTTTTCCGGGGTGGCATGACAATATTGGTCTTTACCATATCTCGAGATACTCAGACTTCTCCCTGCTAGACTCAATAACATTCAAGCATAACTCCACAAGATTTAACGGATTTTAAGGCAAAAAAATATGAGATTTTATCAGTATAAACACTATAGGCACGATTTTCACAAACATAAGAAAAAACAATTAATATCAGAGAGGCCTAGCACACATCACTAAGATAAGATCATTGCGAATAAGTACAAAATTGCTAAAACTAAATTCGGGGTTCGAAAAATCAACCTTAGACACCGATTAAAATACTTCTGAAATACTAGGCGACAATGTAATCCACTCCGAACACAAATCAAAGACTAAAATACTTTAAAATTGCAAAAATATAGAAACTAAGGTGCGGGTATGAGTTTGTGACGATTGAAAGTGAGGAAACGTGAAGAGTTTGAAAGTTTAAATCTTTGGCCTTTTAAGAAACCATCCAGTTCTCGCCCATTTAACGACATTAGTCGTGCTCGCTGACCCACTCGGTGACACACCGAGTGGTCACTTAGCTTGCTGAGTTTTATAGGATCATCAGTTGATGTGGGGATCCAAACGGTAGATTATATCGGGATGATCGACCTGGTTGGCGATTCGCCAATAATTTCCTAGGCTCGCCATCTTTTACAAACTCCACTGTAAAATTGTCTTGAGTCCAACGGCAGTCTGGGTTGGTGTTGCCGACCTCTTCGGTGATGTGCCAACTGGACCTTTTGCTCTCCAATCTGCATTTTTCAACAACTTTCCCACTTGACCTACACAAACAACACACCATTATTTCCTAAAGAAAAAATAAAGCGATAAGGGTTCTTGGGTTGCCTCCCAAGAAATGCCTTAGGTAACATGGTGGCACGATGGAAGTCCCCACATAAGTTCCATTAGTGGCGTTTGCCTAACTTTCATAAGGCAAACCACCTTTCGGCTCTAGGTAGAGACATTCCAGAAGCATCTTATCTGGAATTCCATGAGTCGAGCACTACTGCAAGAGATTATTAAACCTTTTCCACAACTCATAAACTGAATCACCCTCCAATTTATTGAAACTTAGGATGTTATCCCTTAGCATCATTATTTTTAGAGGAGTGTGGTCCATTAGGTCACCATTGCTAGCTGATATGCTTAATTTTTCTGTTCAGAACTGCAACATAAAAACCAAAACTAAAAATTAAGTAAGTTTAACTATAATTAACAAGAACAAAATTCAACGTAACT
Source organism: Solanum okadae (assembly GCA_036553675.1). Lineage (NCBI taxonomy): Eukaryota > Viridiplantae > Streptophyta > Magnoliopsida > Solanales > Solanaceae > Solanum > Solanum okadae. The sequence continues at coordinate 18,787,344 of CM071687.1, read as the reverse complement.
AAAAATTATCAAGTAACACCAGTCACCGGCAGCGGCGCCATTTTGATGCTTATCGTGACCAACGACAGTAACCTACGATACGAGTGTCTACGATCGTCAATAATATAGTAACCGAACCAAGGGTTGGGGTCGTGTCCCAAGGGAGTTGATTTGACAATTAATAGAAAAAAAAATTAAGCTCTAACTAGTCGTAGCTAAAGACATTAACGATTAAAAACATTGTAAATTAAAAGGGGTGACACAAAGGTGTCAAATAACAAATGGGGGGTTTTGTCACAGGTAGTAAAAACAACAGAAATAACAAGAAAATCAAGTATGGGTATAGGTTCTTGGGGTGTGACCGAACTACACGTTGAGATAAATCGTTAGGTATATGCTTTCGATAGGAAATTTGCAAGATAATAGTGACTAGGCTAAGTTTTAGATGGAAATAAGTTCCCTCTTGGGCAACTTATCCCGTTTCAAATGTGTTCCTCTTGGACACCCGTTAGGCGCATGAAGGCCAGCCTATGCCTTACCCCACTCACTGTCTCGAGCTGAGTGTTAGGATATTGGACTAGTGCTCACCCTCTCGGGCTGAACCTCCTGTCGACCCACTATTTATGCCATCAGTCTAACGGTCTTGGTTTCGCGACGTCCCTCTCGGTCAAGCCAAAAATACATAGGTGGTTTTATATTTGCAACTACAAACACATTTAATTAAACTACAACTACTAGGTTAAATCACTATTAAAATTCATCTAACATACCAGCAAGCAAGACCCAATAATAATATCAACACATATTTGATAAATCACACCCCAAGAATGGGGTTTTTAGCCACACATCAAGAAATAACAAAATACACCTAAAATGATACTAAAATCAAATGGGTAAACAGAATTAAACCTTGATTTAAGAAAAGGAAGAAATATGGAGAAGACTCACTTCCAACTTAGGGAAGATGAAATCCTCTTTTCTTTAAGTCTCCCAAATAAACCATCTCCAAACTTGAGAGAAAATATCCAAAAGGTACTATTCTATTGTGAAAATTAAAATAAATGTTCGACTCCTAAAAATTAATTACAATTTAAGTATTGATAGACATTAGAAAATAGTGCTGGCAGATCTTTCGGCGAGGTTAGTCGAAATCGCCGATTAACTCGGTGATTCTCCCTTTGGTATAGTTCGTCGCCGTCTTGCACTAGACTTTAATATCGTCATGCTCTGTGGTATTGGGTGACATAGTACTGCTTCGCAGAATTATTCGGTGAAACGCCGACTGCTCCTTTCATCTCCTTTTTTATCTTACTCCTTCATGGCTCCGCGTACTGGATCAAAGGGCGGAGTGCGTCCCTTCGGTGAATCGCCAAGTGTTCTTGCTGATGCTCATGCTTCAGCTTCTTCGTTATTTTCAGCTTTTTTGTTCCTTTTTGCGCCTAAGTGTCAATGCTTGCACTAAAACTTGAAATACCAGAAACTCAAGAGTTTTCATCAGATATTGAGACAAAATAAACATTTGAGGACACTATTTCTATCAAAATAAAGCCGTAAACGATTCCAATTTCTGGACTCATGAATTACCTGAAAGTGGTACTTAGTGTGGATGGGATTATGGGGTTTCATTCATGCATTGCACAAGTATTCTTTAAGGTTACTTGAGAAGTAGTTCTCTTATGATATGAAGGAATATGGCTTGAATAATGCTTATATGATGCTTATGTTGGATACTTCTTTTATGATTATGATATGGTCTCTCATGCTCATAATTTATGTTTCATGAAGTATCTCTAATGATTATGGATTAGGTCTCATGTTGACTAACCCTTATGTTATGCTCGTATGATATTAAGCTAGCTATCATACTTAGTACTTTTGTACTAACACATACTTTTCCTACATTCTTATCAAATGTAGGGCTCGGTGATTTGAGTTCCATTCTTGAGGATAGGTTTCTAAGGGGCAAGGAGTTGAAGATTTGGTGAGTCCTCATAGCATCGAGGACAAACCCACTATTTCCTTTATGCCTTTTATTTTCAAGCTTTAAGACTATTGTATGGGCTGTGTCCCAAAGGTTTTAATCAAAGTTGAGCTTAGATGGTTTGAGACAAAAGAGTAGCAAAACTTCCCCTTTCTTTTATAAAAGACTTCGATTGTATGGATAAATTTTTTACAAAAAAAATTCCATACTTTTATATTATCTTATGTTATGATATGCTAAAGGCTTCTATGAGACCCCTTCAGGGTAAAGTACGCCATTTTACATCTAGGGTGTACCCCTGGGTCGTGACAAACTTGGTAATCATGGCACAAGGTTTAGAATGGTTCTAAGATTGTCTCAAACCACGTCTAGTAGAGTCTTGTTCATAAATGTGAAGCACGCCACATTTATGAATATGAGCTATTGAATGTTTAGGAAACTTCACTTCTTCATTCTCTAATTGTACCATAGAGTTTGGCTCTAGTAGTTCCTTCTTCTAATCTGTGCCTGTTGATTTTTAGGGTATTGCTAATACAAGGGAAAATGCTAGGAGAGATGAGGAAGACAATGTGGAGTAAGAGGTTCCTCTCCAAGTTCCACACCAAGATCCCCCTCAAGCTCCACTTAACCCTCTAGGAGTTAATGTGACGAATGCGGAGTTTAGGTCAACTATGCAATTGTTGGCTCAAGCCAAGACGACTCAAGTAAATAGAGGGATGGTAGCTCTGGTGAAACCTAATGTATATTCCACGGCTTTAAGAGTGAGAGAGTTTTTGAGGATGAACCCTTCGGAGTTTTATGGCTCCAAAATGGAGGAAGATCCTCAAGGTTTTGTAGAAGAGATGTATAAGGCGCTTGCTATCATGGGATTCACTTTGGTAGAGAAAACGGAGCTAGCCGCTTATGAATTGAGAGGTGTAGCACAAATATGGTATGAACAATGGAAAGACAATAGGCCAGTAGAAGCCGGCCCAATAGAGTAGGTAGTGTTCAAAGAAGCATTCCTGATAGGTTCTTTCCCTGGGAGTTGCGGGAGGCTAAGGTGGAAGAATTCATTAACCTTTGGCAAGGTAGCATGAGTGTTAAGGATCGTGCCTTGACATTTACCCAACTATCCAAGTATCTATGGTGGATAATTCTAGAGATAGGATGAGTACATTCTTGATGGGGGTGTCCGACTTGGTAACAAAAGAATGTCGTACGATAATGCTCTATCATGATATAAATATCTCACGTCTTATGGTGTATGATCAACAAATGGAGGAGGATACACTCAAAGATAGATCTAGGGAGAAAAAGAGGTCTATAGTGGATAATGATAAGTCTTTTCATGATGAGTCTAATGGACATGGTCACTCTAGGAAGCGACAAAAGTTTTTCGGACAAGGTTCTTTTAATACTCCTAAGATTAAAGAGGAGAGGGTATCTAACCCTAGGCAACAAGGGATTGGTAATGTGTCCCTATGGACTACTTGTGCTACGTGGGGTAAGAGACATGAGGGTAGGTGTTTGGCCGGTAGAGAGGGTTGCTTTAATTGTGGTGAAAGTGGCCACAAGATGAAGGATTTTCCAAAAGAAAGGGCTATAAGAAGAGAGGGTAAGCAAGTTGCCACTAGTGGTCTGGATGAAATTGTTCAAAAGAAGAATAGGTTTTATGTCCTCCAAGCTAAAAAAGATCAAGAGTCACCTGCTAATGTGACTACCGATATGTGTTTCATGCTATATTAGATTCTGGTATTATTTGGCCTTCTGTGACTTGATATGATAGACTTTGATGTTCTCTTTATTGTGAATGAGCTTCATTTGTTGCTTTTATGTTATAGATGATTTTTAGAAGAATTTGTAGTCTTACTCCCAAGGAGGAGATAGTGTGCCTAGATAGCAAGCACATTATGTGTTTGTAAGAGGTAAAGGTTTCCTTGTATTCATGTTCATGAAAAGTTTAGGTCTTGATAGAAATTACTTATGTGCATTGTTTTCCTCATGTTGTAGTGCATTGAGTATAAGTTATCTATAGACTTCATGAAATAAATTAATGTGCATGCATTAGTTTGGAGTTCAAAGATTCCTCATTGAATAAATGTTTTTTTTTGAGTAAATTGCATTTAGGCTCCATTGGTGTATGTTGAGCATGTTATAGATAGGAGATGGTAGTTCCTCCTTGAAAATGAGTAAATATAGAATTTCCATGCATTTTGTGTGGTACTTAGTATTGATGGGATTATGGGGTCTCATTCATGCATTGCACAAGTATTCTTTAAGGTTACTTGAGAAGTAGTTCTCTTATGATATGAAGGACTATGGGTTGAACAATTCTTATATGATGGTTATGTTAGAGACTTCGGTTATGATTATGATATTGTCTCTCATGCTCATAGTTTATGTTGCATGAAGTATCTCTTACACTAATAGATTAGGTCTCATGTTGACTAACCCTTATGTTATGCTCTTATGATGTTATGCTAGCTATCATATTTAGTACTTCTGTACTAACGCATACTTTGCCTACATTCTCATCAAATGTAGGGTTTGGTGATTTGAGTTCCATTCGTTAGGATAGGTTTCTAAGGAGCAAGGAGTTGAAGATTTTGTGAGTCCTCATAGCTTCGAGGACAAAGAAACTATTTCCTTTATATCTTTTATTTGCATGCTTTTAGACCTTTGTATGGGCTGTGTCCCAAAAGTTTTAATCAAAGTTGAGTTTAAATGGTTTGAGACAAAAGTTTAGTAAGACTTCTTCTGGCTTTCATAAAAGACTTCGATTATATGGATAAATTTTTTAAAAAAATTTATGTACTTTTCTATTTTCTTATTTTATGATATACTAAGGGCTTGTATGAGACCCCTTCTGGGTCAAGTACACCATGTTACATCTAGGGTGTACCCCTGGGTCGTGACACTAAGTTAAGGGGCACATGTCTAGGGAGGGACTAGGGCGAAAACAATCTTTTAGGGAAGGTGAGTTAGATGTATTGAAAGAAGTGGTTTTCATTAAGCTCAAACATTTGGATCAAAGGGAGCATTTATTTATTTTGGTTGGATCCTATTAGGCTTCAGTGGGCTTATTAGAACAAGGGACTATGATCATTTCCGAATTCTTAGCATACAATATTTTAGCAAGACCAATGAGGAAAGTTCTAGATTGACACATACTGCGTGAAAATACAAAATCTCCTCACACAGACTTGGCACATTGCTTCATTATCGTATTATTGAAGCACCTTGTTCAAGTTTTAGCTTAAGCCATGATATCATACCGGTTCCTATCATGTCACATGAAGATCCAACACATTCAACACATTAAGCCTACATGTCTAGCACATTTCAAAAATTTGGACATGTATCAATTTCATGCTCTTATGCACTCATGCTTTCATTCTTTCTATGTACTTCTACCCACATATAGTCCTACATATGTCGGTTCAACAGAAAATAAAAAACAATCCCATGGGAAAAAGAACACATTCAAGACAACCCCAAGGGAGGGTTATGAGTTAGGTTACTCAGATTTCACCCTATCACTCACAACCCATTTACCCTACCCCCATAAAAAAATGTGATTGCCCTCATTGCACAAAAAATTAAAAGAAAAGGTGAAGCAAACATGTGGCATTTAAGTGTCGACGACCCATCAAGAATCGGGTGTGTCCTATTTCTCGGAACCCATTGGATCAACATTAGTGACACTATCACTAGCGCCCTCATCAATAGTGGGAACATTCTCAGTAGTGCTCCTCGAAGCAGATGGCCAAACATCTATCACACATACCCTCTTCTACCGTAGCTCCTCATCCAACAAGGACTGTCACAACGCTGCCTCCACTTGCTTCTTCTCTTTCTTCTTAGCTCGGTAGGTCTCCTCATTGCCTGAAGTATGGTCAAAAGAGTGATGGTGCTTGCTAGCCACACGAGAAGGGTCGGGTGGTGGCATAGTGTTGCCAAAGAGTGTAGGCATCACTAATGAATCCTCCTCAACCCCAACTGTGGTCTCCGATACATCCTCATCAGGGGATAAAAGAGCATAACCATCAGAATGAAGCCTAGCCGACTCTATTAGGAAGATATTTATATCCACGGTAGGCCCGGGCCTATCCAGCACCCTCATCTCGAATGCATCTAACCTCTTGTGGACCGTCTGAATCTTATCATCCATCATCCACTCCATACGAGCTCAGACTGCTCAATAGATCTCTGCATCAAAGGCCTCTTGTACTGCAGCATGGTGGCCATTTGAGTTTCCAGTTTCTGGACTTGTGCCAGAGGTACTAGAGTGGTCCCTGAAGGGTGGGTGGCCCCTGACGAGCTTGCAGCCTAACTGGTGGTTGTGGAAGGGGGAGTATGTGTATCAGATGTCGTGGGAGTTATGGAAGCGTCATCAGCCTCTGCTGCCTCCACCACCTAATCTTTTCGAACAAAGTCAGCATCCAGGGAGGAACTACAACTGGTATACTCCGACGGGGGGAGTGGGGGGGGGGGGGCAGCGGGGTTTGTGTCATCCTGGATCAGCCTAATATTCACAAGTTTAGTCGCCTCAACCAACCTATCACAGTGCCATATCAGCACAATGGACTCTATTCATAAATGGAAGATCAGGCAGGGGAAGGGCAAAGTGGTAGTCCTCCTGAAGCCCCTCTCATGAATCTATAAAAGGATGATCCTGGAAAAATCGATCTCCAGCCCTTCCAGTAGTGCAACAAGCATCATCACCCAATCCCAAGTGATGACATTGTAAGCCTGCATACGAGACAGTATTGTACGGATATTGTACCACCAAAATTTTTCCATGAAACACAAAGTCACCTTTTTGATATGCAATTGCATATTCTGCACCCACTCGGTGTTCTCTCCCTCCTCAACAATATGTCGGGCTATCCAACGAAGTAGTGACTCGGCCCAGAACAATCTCTATCTCGTTGTCGTACTCCACCGTATTGATAGGTTGAGAGTGTGACTTGCCGTATAAAAAAATGGAGGATGGTGTAGGTTGAGATTGTGACATGCCGTATATAAAATGGAGGATGGTGGTATGAGAAATATCAATTGGGAGGCCCTGCACCATAGTTGTCGTTAGAGGCGGCTGAGCCAAAGCCTTGGATCATGGTGGCAAGGCATAAGTGGTTGTGGCAGCATACGAAGCATAAAACTTACGCACCATCTCCTCACTGTATCTCCCAGGATTTTCAACCATCCAGTCACATCTGTGCTGCTAGAATAGTGCATAGATGAAGGGCATAGTGTGAAAGCACCGTATCAGAATCCAACACTCCTCAGTAATTTGACGGGCAACCTTCCGGTGAACATTCAATGCCTTCCCGTAAACATATATCTAGTACTGACCATGAACGCACCACTTGTTAGGCTCTATGGCGATGTGTACCGGATAAAATCTTATACCGAGGGGGCGGAGGGTTCCTAAGTATCCCTTGTACTAATGGTATCGGAGTAAGAAGAAGAAGTACCGCTGCACATGAAGGCGGAACTACCACACCCATGTAGGAATATAAGAGCCTCGAGGCTTGGTGAACTACTCGAACCGGTGAAACTGGAGTGTCGTCCTCATGGCAGAGTATTTACCTACTAAGCCTTCCGTGGATAACAGCTTCTGCTTGAGAATTGTCCGCAACCTATAATTTTTTAATCTGTTGAGGAGCCGAGGAGGAGGAACCTTTATTGGTGGTACTGGGACCAAAGCCAGTGCATGAGCTGGTATTGTATCTGTTGTAGGAGTGGTGGCCCTGGAGCTCTAGATAAGTCTGGGCAAGACCTAGCACGGATCTCTGCTCGCCTTGTTTGTAGAGGCTGGTTATCATCCGCCTCGGAGAATCCAGCTTCGGAGTCAAAGTACTCTCCCTTGCTGCTGAAGTTGTGCTCCAGAACCTCAGATATGGTCCTCTTGTCCTTGCCTTTGCCTCTGTTGGGAAGTTCCATCTTTCCCTTTTTTGGGGGATTTGCTGTCACTTCATTGATCATTATTCCCCGTGCTCTTTTATGGGGCGGCATGTCCATGTTGGTTCTACCCATATCTGCAAAAACATCATAGAAAGTTAGAAACATCTAAGACATATCACATAAATCATGTTGCAGAAAGACTCGCCGAACTAATCGGCGAGTCGTCGAATCACTTTGGCAAGCCAGATCGGGATCTCCGAAAGGATTGGCTAAAATATTCCCAGAATAATTGGCATGTTGGGATGGTAGGGGCCTTTCGGCGAATTGCCTACAACATTTGATGGGCACAGACAAGCGTGCCAAAAGTTACAATGTATTTTAAGAGTGAGAGGCGCATAAAGGGTGATCAAACAAGGCTTTCTGTGAGTCGTCGAATTCACTCGGTGAACTCAGCCTTCTCGCCGAAATTTAAAGAACCAAAACTTAACATTTGCATGAAATTAAAAGCGATCAAGGGGGATTCGGTGAACCGTCGAGTTGTTTGGTGAGCTCGACCCAGCTTACCCAACGTGCCTACATTCTACCCCGACTTCGAAAATCAAACCCGGTGCAATCGAAAACAAAATCAAACCAAAAACTTATTCAATTAGACTCAGACCCATAAGACCCATGCCCCCGGGGAACTCAGACTTCTCCCAGTTTGGCGAAAATTCATCATTTGATGACTTACGCCCTTAAGAATGACGTCGAATGCTCCATCATTGGGAAAAGTGCATCATTTAGCACATTATGGGTTACTCAGAGTTCACCCGACTAGACTCAACCTCAAATATGCACAACCAAACATTTTAGATGAATTTTAAGGAACTAACTTTGGGAAATCAACAACTTAGGCAATTTAGGCATAATATAGAATTTTAAACAAGCACACAAACATGGATTGAAAGAGGCCAAGAACACATCACTAAGATCAAAACAATTGCAATTGAGTAAAAATTGCTAAATGCAAGTTCGGGGTTAGGAAAACAAACCTTTAATGCCGAATACGAGATTTGAAATGCTAGGCGGCAAAGATTTCTAACTCTGCACACACAATCAACGACTAACGAGAGGTAGAAATATTAAAAGGTAGGAAAATATAGTGCGGGTGTGATCTTGGGAAGTTAAAAAGTGAGGGAATGTGAAAGAGTTTGAAATTTGAAACCCTTTAGCCTTTAAAAACCGTCCACTTCTTTACATTTAGACGACATTAACTTTGCTCGTTGACCCACTCGGCGACACATCTAGTGGGATCTTACCTCGCCGAGTTTTACTGGACCTCCAGTTAATGTGGGGGTCCAAACGGTGAACAAATCGCGATCGCCGACCTGTTTGGTTATTCGCTGACTTATCCATGGGTGCGCCGAGATTTACAGACTACAACCTTAGAATTTCTTGAGTCCAACGGTGGTCTAAGTTGGATACGCCAACCGTTTTGGTGAGTCGTCGACTGGGCCTTTTGCTCGCCAACTTGCCCTTTCCAAACACATTTTACATTTCAACCTGCAAAATCAACACACGATTATTTCAAAAATCAAAATAAAAGCGAATAAAAACTTGGGTTGTCTCCCAAGCAGTGCCTTAGTTAACGTTGTGGCACGACGCAACACCTCACTCAAACTTCATTCTTGGGGTTTGCCATAGTGTCACTAGGCAGCCCCCCTTGTTGTGTCAGGTTTAAATGAGAAGAAATTTGAACCATATGGGTCTCCAACTATTTGATAGAGACGGAATGAGAGGTAACTGTCTGACTAAGTGTCGATACATCTTTCTCCATATCTTTCAAGATTTTATCAGACCCCTCAACCTTATTGCGAATACGAGAGAGCATATTCTCAGACACCCTAACCTCAGAATCATTGGGCTTTTGGCGCTCATGGGATGAACATACATATCCTTGTCCCTGTCTTTTTCCTTCTAAGCGGTGTTACGACCCCTCCACTCTTTATCCAATCTTTCCAGCGTTCATCCCTGTTCCTACCTTGGTTACCACCGTGCCTCGGGTAGTTTGCATGGTAACCACCTCCTTGGTTGGCTTCGAAGTTCACCTCATCATTATACAACGCTGCAAACTTTGCCTCTTTCGGGTTTACACACCTAATACCCACAACATTTACACTCCTAGTACTAGCTCCCATGACATTTTTGGACAAAATATCGAGTAGGGTCATGATCTTTGCCATGTTTTGGTCCCTCTCGTGGTCTTTCTCAAGCTTCTCCTTGGTCAATTTAAAAGTGAGAGGGGAGACCTAATCCTCACGAGTGTACCATACCTGGTTAAATTTGGTCATACCATCCAAGAGGTGGGCTTCTAGTTCGACGAATGGTGTTGGCGATCAGTCGATTTACCCTGGACATCGCTGAATGCTTTTATTTTTGAGTGATTTTACTCTGGAACTTTCGGTGAGCCCAAACTTGCTCGCCAAAGGCGTTTGGCAACTCACCAAATGGTTCGGCGAGTCTTTCTGTGCAGTTTTTGATCCTTTACTTTTTCTTCAAATTGCATCTAACGTGTTTTAGTTTATGTTGCAGAAATGGCTAGACCCAAATTAGTAGGAAGAAATCAGCCACCCCAAAAATGGGCACGTGGAATAGTAATTAATGATGAGACTGCTACCTCCAGGGCCCTGACTACTAAACTTCCTCCAAGAGGGGGAAATGGCAAGGGCAATGGCCATGTGAAGCCGACACCTACGGATGAGAGCTCCTATAGTGAGGTTATTTACTCCACATAGGCAGTGACGGTTAGTCTTATGACATATCTCCGTCATCCATTTCTGAGCTGGAAGATGACCAACTCCTACATGCTAAGACTACGGAACTACACTCAAAGGCTATGAATGATCCATCTAGTATCTTAGTGCCTCCTACGCCTCTTCCAGCTACAGCTCGGACAGTGGTACAGTCCTCACCAATTCACGGTCCTCTTTCCCGGTCACTCAACAGAATAAAGGTTGAGTGTTCAAGGAAGATTTTTGAAGAAAGGTGGTTGTGTACCGACGGTGTTGTGGACAGATATCCTGAGGTATGGAACACCTTAAATTTCCATAAATTTGAAATTTTTACTAAACCCCGCGGCCCATACATCCCTACTTGGGTCCAGGAGTTATATTTGGCATACGAAGAGTTGGTACCTAAAGGGAAGATGAAGGCAAGTGCCTTCAAGGCAGTTGACTTCGTGGTTGTTAGGGGAAATAATGTCAAGTATAGAAGCACGAAGATAATTGGGGTACTCAGGTATGCATGAGATTTCATGCATAATTACCCCGACTTGATCAAGAAGAAGACCCTGGAGGATCTAAAGGGTTGGTGGGCATCCCTCCTCTCTAATGATACTCGGAGGTGGATCGAGGTAGGTTCACCTATCAAGAAGAAGGACCAGAACGTTGCTGCCAGATACTGGTTCGGTTTCATTACCAACACTATCATGTGTTCACAAAATGAATCAATCATCCGCCATCCTAAGGTGCCTTGTCTAGGGTCGATTATGGATTCATAGAGGTCAAATTTGGGGTGCTCATTGAGCTAGAGATGGCTATGAGCGCCAAGATGAGACATACATAGCTTTATTTCCCCTATTGATCACTGAGCTATGCCGGCAGGCCCATTTTCACATGGTTGAGAAGACAAATGTGGAGGTAACACCCACCTCTTCTCCTGACATTCAACGTATCGAGGCCGAGTACTTATGGGATGAGGCCGATCGGAGGAGAGCTGCACCGACGGATACGTCCCCAGTAGTTGATATTGATATGTCTCCGACCGAGGTGATACCTTCTCCTCAGGCCAGTGAGCCAACACATACATCTGGTCCTTCAACTTCTGCACCTCGTAGTCTAATATTGCACCCCTCGCTCTTCTTATGCTATTGCTTCTGCCTCCCGAGCCCCTATCAACTTGGTCATGTTGTACAAGATAGGCCATCTTGCCCAATCTGCTGATGTGTGTGCCTCCCGGGTTGAAGTTACGGTACCTAGGATGATAGAGAGGGTCATTGCTGCCGCCTTAGCCCCGATTAGAGCTTAGATGAGAGAGCAGTGGGAGCTGATTGATGGCCAACGACTTGCACTAGATACCATAACTGTGAGGGTAGAGGCCCGCGATCAGGGTCAGGGTGATTCTGTCACAACGACGGCCCTTAAGGCCAATGTTCCTGGGTTGAGGAAAGATGTGAACGAGCTGAAGTGCATAGACTTATCGATGTTGTTTGGTATGGTGGAGATTCTCGAGGTCCCGAGCATCCAGCCAGTTCTGAGGTTCCTCCGGCTACTATGATCAGAGATGCTTCTAAGGCAAATGATGCAGATGCTGAATCTAAGGTGAAGACTGATGAGAAAGAGATCGGTGTTAGTGATGACACTATATATATGATGATCTGGAGGATGCCATGGTTGAGATTGATGTGCAGGCATCACATAGAGAGACGTCGATGGTGGGCTCTAGTGGAGTCACTGACAGATGGAGTTACAGAAATGCAGACTTCACCTAGGCTTAACCTGGCATGAAGTTTTTCTTTACTCCATTTCTATTACTTTTTAGACTATTTTATAATTTCTTTGCATTTGAGGACAACTGCTACATTAATTTGTCGTGGTGAGGTATTTCTATAGCTACCTCTTCCGAGTTGTTTTTTTGGATGTTTGTCGTTTTGGTTTTGTGAATGTTGGAACGTTTTGTTATATATGAATATGTAAATATATATATGGTTTTTACCCATTGGGCTTTCCCGTTGTTTTGAATGGAAAATTGTTTTGAACCAATTTAAAAAATTTCCCACCTCTTTTGTGTTTGATTATGGTTGTTGTCTTGTATTTTTGTCTCGGTTGTGGTCAATACCGGTGACTTGAATAGTGCTTTCAACTGAACAATATGAATGTACAACTCAATAAGGCAAACTGAGTTACATAGGTCATATGATCATGCATTTACCAAGTTTGAGAATCATCATGCACTTTTAGTACAAAAGCATACATCACAAGCATGATCATCATATAAATCATTATAACACATTGGAACCATCTCTTGGGTAACCTTAGGTTATGCTTCTACAATGTATGAATGACATCCCATAATACCAGTCAGACTAAGTACCCCTTTGAGGCCACCATAACCACGCTTACCATTCTTATTCTCATTTTTAGTTAATACTCATTGACAAAGACTGTTCATAATTAATAAGTCATGGCAATGAAAGAAACTCATAGCAACAATCCAATTTAATCATTCATCATTACATTTAGCCTTCATGTCAACATTCTCAATAGCATCATTATAAGAATATTCATTTCATTAGACATTATGACATTTGAGGAACACACCATAGCCACTCTCAAAGCCTACTCGTGCAATGCATGTATGAAGTCTCATACCCCCACCCACACTTCATAGAACCTCTTAAGTAACCATAGAACATAAATTACATGATGGGAATAAGCCCTAACCGACATAGACCATCTGAACAAATCATAGAATCCGTTGTCATGTCCCACACCGAAAAGAGTTGGTGTACTTGATGAAGGTTGAACCGGTAACATTTTAGCCTAAGTAGATCAACTAGCTAATATCCTATGTGGGCACATAGTATGGGATGAGGAGGTTACTACTAGAAACCTAGCCTAACATGGGGAGAGCTTCCACCTCATAATATCCATTCATTGCTAAGCATTAAATTCCCATAGAGTAGTTAATTCTCTTTTAACATTCTTAAACATGAGAGGGATGTCGTTGGCCTACCGACCCAAGGTACTTTATTACAACCATTAAATGGTGTCATTATCCTACCGATTCAAGGTACATCATTAGAATACCTCATTGAATCCTCATGAAAGGGATACCATTTGGTCTACCGATTCAAGGTTCATCATTATCATTGTTCATTCACTCATCATGAAAGGGATGCCATTGGTCTACCGATTCAAGACAAAGCCTTAGAATACTTCGTTAATCATTAATAAAAGGGTTGCCATTTGCCTACCGATTCAAGGTTCATTAAGATTACTTTTCTTCTCACTTGAAAGGGATACCCTTTGCCTACTGATTCATTTAGGAGAGGAAACCTTTACACATCATCACATTTTACATTATAGCCATAATCACATTACTTTCCAAGTATTCATCAAGCTTGTACATAAACATTATAATCATGATTCATCAACTCACTTAGGATTACTACATTAGAGATGGAAAACAACATGATTCAAATAGTTCAATTACCACAAGCACATTCTCATGATATTCATCTTTCTATAATTCACCCACATCACAATTCATAAATTTGGGGACATGGGGGTTACATGGTTTCTTGGGGGATATTCAAAATAATAAACCATAGAAATTCCTCAATTAATACATAATTCTAGTAATCAATCCATAATATTCATAATTTGATAGTATTCGACTCAAATGAATCAACACCCGCGCTTTAAGATCCACTTTGGAAGAATTGGGGGAATTCATGAATTCTTTAGGTATTCGTCTTAAAAATAGTAAATAATCATCGATTTCATCATATTATAATGCAATTAAACCATTAGAAATGTTTTTGAAGTGAATCCATGACTCTGAGTACAACCCTAGCTTTTTGGGGAAATTGAAATCTTTGAAATCTAGTTTTGAATGGACTGTATGGGTGAAAGCTACCCATAGATGTAAAGCAACCATATCTTGATGGATATTTCCCCTTATTTTGAGAAGAAAAACCTTGATTCTTCAAGCTCTAGCTTCCATCTCTTCACGAATATCATCATTTGATTGACTTGGTGCAGTTTGGAAAACAAACGTGCTTTTACCAGTATTTGCCTTCGTAGTGAGCCATGCTTTATTGTTCTTGGAGATCCTGTCAAGTTCATCAGCAATCTCCTCAAAAGTGCACTCCCCATAAAATCCTCCAGCAATAGTATCTAACACAACCTTTCCATTGTAATCCTGTCCTCTGTAAAAGTACTCCTTTACTAACCCTTGCCTTCACCTTGGAGTAGCCCTCACGTCAATTGAGTTGTGTCTGAACCCTCACGTCAATTGAGTTGTGTCTGAACCCTCACGTCAGCTGATTCAAGTAAGACTACTATATAGCAGTACATCCTTCACTGAATATTTGTTGTTTAATCTTTTTCTCATTCATTAGCCCCTTGGTAAGGCAAGTATGAACCAGGCGAGTTCTATCATTGGCCAACATTAAAAAGACTTCTAAATGAAAGGATTAACAATACATGCATAACTACTTTTCAAGAATTACTTAGTTATTATTTATACATTGTTAATTGCTCTTGGTTCCCACAAATCTAGTTGTGGATTTATTTACTCATGCTTGAGAATTCACAATTCATAATGCTGTTAATAAAAAAGAATCATGAATTTACAATTAAAGTAGATGAATACCTGAATCTTGAATTAGTAATGAAAACACAAATTTCATAAATGATCTTCAAGAATTAAATTGCTAAAGTATTTGCAAAATAAATCCAAAAGACAAAAACAAAAGTCTCCAATAATGTCTAACTCCCAAAAATGAAAATTACAACCTATATTTATAGAGTTTAAATCCTAAACCAAGTAGAAAACAAAATAAGGAAAATTTGGTTCAGATGCGGTTTTGAAAGACGATAGGACCTACGGTCCGTGGTCTACCTCAGTGGATCAGCATTTGATACAATTTTCAGGGTCTTCAAATGGCGGTTGCAACCTACGGTCTGTGAATTGGATTACGGTGCGTTCTGTTCTTCTGTGGTTCAAGTACTAGAACTAAAACACTCTGAATCGAATGACCTCCTTCGATCTACAGCCCGTCACTCAAGCTACGGTGTGCCTTTTGCCTCCTTGGTTCCTCCCTTGGTCAGACTTCCTTGAACTCACATCCACACCTCCCCATATATGACCCGTCACTAGAACGATGGTCTATGGTTGGGCTTCATCGGCTGCTATTTCTGCCAATTTAATTATTTTCTCTCTCAACCACTTACGAACCTATTTACTATAAAGATTACACAAAAACCATAATAGCTAATAACAAAATTCTCAAGATGGACACAAACTCCAAGTGATATGCATCAAAAATATCGTAAACTCATGGTATATCAATAATCTTTCTTTCTTAGGGTAACAGATAAATCGACCCATATGCACTGAGCTACTACCCTTACACTATAAGACTCGATTGTTTTGAAACTGAAACCAAATGATCCTAGTTCTAAAATTGACTAAGGTATAACAGGAATGTAACTAACCCATGCCTAAAATGATATCAAATTGTACCATTTTTAGCTCTACAAGGTCCGCTGAAGTGACTTTGTGGCTATCTGTGATAGGGCAATTTCTGCATACCCATCTAGCTATAACTGGGTCACCAACTAGAGTATAAACTAAGAAGGGTTCTAAGAGAGTTTCTAGAGTGACACCAAAATTTACCGCCATAGAGGGAGTTACAAAAGAAAGTGTAGTGCATGGGTCTAACCATGCATAAACATCTAAATGAAATACTCATAACGTACCAGTGACAACATCAAGAAAATCTTCCTTGTCCTAGCGAGCCTGGAGAGCATACAACCTATTCTGGTGCTGATCTCCACCTATACCAGATGAGGCACCCTGCTGATTAGGGTGACCTACTGGCACTAGTGAAGTAGTAGACTGAGCCCTGTTTCCTCCTTGTCCCTGCCTGGAATAAGGGCAATCCTTCAACCTATGACCAATTTGACCGCATCCAAAAGATTCTTCTCTTACATCAAGACACTCAGCCGGATGGTTCTTACCACACTTTGGGCAAGTTGGAAAAGGTCCAACAAGCCGAAGCATTCCCTGGTGACTTAGAGCCTGATACGCTACCTTTGTGATCCTGTTGAAACCTTGGGGATGGAGCGCTAGCTGATAAAGGTGTTGGGGCTGTAGACCTCTCCTGAAACTATGAGCAATTTCCATCACTCGATCTTTGATGAGGGTATTCATAATTACATGTTCTGTCCTTCTTCTTCTCCTCAACAATTTCCCTAAGATTATCTCCGTTAACCTGCTGAACATGAGTCATGAGTTTGGAGATGTCCATATCCCCTAACAACATAGCTTTCTTGGACTCGGTCTTCACTAAATCATATAGTCTGAATAAGAACTTGCTCATTTGTGCCCTCGAATCAACAACCAATATGCGGAGCATATCTAGACAGTTGAGTGAACTTCAGATTGTATTCTTGGACTGACATTGAACCCTTCTTTAAGTTCATAAACTCCTGAGCCTTAACCTCTCTTAACTATCTCAGAAAGAACCTGTCAAGGAAACCTCCAGTAAAATTGTCCCATATCACAAGATCTGCATTCTCACCCCTGTTTTCCTTCCACTACGTGAACCAGATTTGAGCCACATCCATTAGTTGATAAGATGCTAGTTAAACACTCCGAGTACTAGTCATTTACATTATTCCAAGAATCTTCTTAACCTCATCAATGAAGTTCTATGGGCCCTTGAGGAGTCCACAAATTGGACTCATTTAGGGCTATATTTTTATAGAAATTGTGTCCTCAAATGCTTATTTTATCTCAATATCTGATGAAAATCCTTAAGTTTTAGGTATTCGAAGATTGAAGGAAAGCATGGACACTACTTCGCAAAAAGGAATGAAAGGGTTGAAAAGAATGAGAAAATGAAGGCCTGAGGATCACCGATTCCACTTGGCAAATCACTGAAGGGTCTACTTCACCTTTTGTTCTAGTGTGTTGAGCCTACAAGAAAGGGTCAAGTCGGCGAAACAAGGGAGTAGTCGCCACATCGCCGAGAAGTTCCGTGAAGCAGAACTATATCGCCCAATGACCCAAAGCACAACGATGCCAAAGGATGGTGCAATAAGGCAAAGAGCTACGCCAAAGGGTGAATCGCCGAGTTGATCGGCGATTCCGACAAATGTCACCGAATGATCCGTCACAGCACATATTTTTGAAAATTATAGATACTCGTTGAGAGTTATAGAGAATATATCATTAGAAAGTATCAGATTCTTAATATAATTTTAGTAATTTTATTTTCTCTCAAGTTTGGAGAGGGTTTTGTGGAAGACTTGAAGAGATAAGGAGTTCATCTTCCCCGAATTGGAAGTGGGCCTTCTTCATTCTTCTTCCTTTGCTTATATTAAGGTTGAATTTATTATACCCATTTGATTTTTATATCATTTTAGGTATAATTTCTTATTTCTTGATGTGTGGCTAAAAATCCCCATTCTTATGGTGTGATTTAGCAAATATGTGTTGATATTATTGTTGGGTTTTTATTGCTGATAAGTTAGATGTATTTTAATGGTGATTTCACCTAGTGGTTGTGGTTTAATTTAATGAGTTTGTAGTTGCAAATACAAAACCACCATGTGTTTTTAGCTTGTTCGAGAGAGAGGTCGGGAAAGCAAGACCGCTAGACTTATGGCCTAAGGAGTGGGTCGACATGAGGTTCAACCTAAGAGGGTGAGCGCTAGTTCCATATCCTAACACTCAGCTTGAGAGAGGTAGTGGGGTAAGGCGTAGGTTGGCCTTCATATGGCAAATGGTTGTCCGAGAGGAACCCAATTGAAACGGGATAAGTTGCTCCTGAGAGAACTTATTTCCATCTAAAGCTTAGCCTAGTCACTATTAACTTGCAAATTCCCTATCGAAAGCATGCATCCAACGATTTATATCAATATAT
This sequence comes from Solanum okadae, assembly GCA_036553675.1. Lineage (NCBI taxonomy): Eukaryota > Viridiplantae > Streptophyta > Magnoliopsida > Solanales > Solanaceae > Solanum > Solanum okadae. The sequence continues at coordinate 18,768,799 of CM071687.1, read as the reverse complement.
ATGGCGGTCACACCCCAAGAAGTTTTCCCCATCTTTGAATTTTCTCTTGATTTTTGTTGATTTAGCTACTTGTGACAAACGCCCATTTGATATTTCACACTTTTGTGTTACTGCCCTTTGATTTACAATGTTTTTAAATCATTAAAATTTTTAGCTACGATTAGCTTTAGCACATTTGTGCTTAACCATTTATTTTCACACCCACTCCCTAAGGACACGACCTCAACCCTTGGTTGGGTTATTATACAATTGCACGGTCATAGACACCTGCATCGGAAGTTGTGTCGTTGATTATGCAAACATATAAATGACGCCGCTGCTGGGGAGTGGTGTTACGTGAACGTTTTTGGTGTGAGTCAAATTCTGTTTTCAATAATCGTAGTTTACTAATCTTACTTTTAGTTTTATTTTTCTTTAAATTTGTTGGTATGGGTAGGATACCTGAGCATGGCTGAGGTAAATGGTGAAAACCCGACTGAGATAAAACAAGAAGTCGAGAAGGACTTCACATTATCCGCACTGGTAACCCAGTTGCACAGGTTGGCCACCAAAATAATAGAGGTGGAAAACCGGTGCACAAATCAAGGGAGGTACATACCTCCCCATGTGAGGAAGCAGTCTAGATGCAGGGAGAACATCCATGTCGAGGACAAACTTCAAATCAATCTTCACAAGATCACCGATCGGGTGTTGGAGGAAATGAAGGAGAATATTGAAGTGTTGAATCAAATGATTGGATCCCACTCTAGATCAGTTCCACTAAAAAGGTCACTCCTGAGTTTTGCAATGCCGCATCTCAACCCAAATGACATATTGGGGCTGCCTAGTGATACTAGGGCTAACCCCAATACCGGAGAATAAGATCAGAATCGCATCGTGCCACAACGTAAAATAAGGCAGTTCTTGGGAGGAAACACAAGGTTTTAAATGTTTAGGATTTTACTTGTATAAATAATGGTGTGTGGACGTTGCAGGTTAAAACGAGCAAAATGTGGAAAATTTCATGTTGGCAAGTAGGAGTCCCATTCTGCGAGTCGCCAAACTGGTCGGCGAGCCCAACTAGATCCGTCGTTTTGCTCAATGCAGGTGCTATACAAAGCCTGTAAAACTCAGCGAATTCGAAAGGCAGCTTAGCGAATCGCCAACCTGTTCGGCGATGTGAACCTAGTATGCTGATTTAACCCCCAAGATATTGATGATTTTACAGAAAAAGTGGGATAAATGACCACTCAGTGTTCCAACGAGTGGGTCGATCTATGCAAATAATATCGCCGAATGGACAAGAACTGAATGGTTATATAAAGGCCAAAGGTCAAAATTTTCGAACTCCTCATTTTCCCTCGTTTCAAACTCCTCAAAACCACACCAAAGGTATTATTTCCTAGTTTTTTTATTACCATTAATATAGTTGTTGATAATTAGTACTTGGGGTTGGATTTCTTTGTTGCCTAGCATTTCAAACGAAAATTTGTTTTGCATTGAAAGTTTTGTGCTTATTTGCGATAATTGTCTCTTAGTGATGTGTGATGGGCCTCTCTAATAGAATTAGAATGATTACATGCCTATTTTAATTAAAAATTCTTGCCTGTTTTATCTGATTGTTGAATGCTCGTAATCTTAGTGCTTTTTTATATGAGTTGGGTCATGGTTGCATGTTGTTTTGCTTGTTTGGGTGAAGTCTTAGTAGCCCACATTTGTGCAAAATGTCAAAAATTTGCTTAATGATAGAGAGGGTAACACCGCTCTTAAGAGCAAATATCGTCATATGGCCAAGTGCGGCAAGTCCGGGAGATATCTGAGTGTTCCGGGGTGGTTGGTAGTATGGGTCTTGTTCGAATTTCGTTACTACTTGCTTTGAATTTGCTTTCAGGGTTTGTGGGATTGAATTCGAGAAGATGGATTGAAAATGGGCACGATGGACCACTTGGCGACCTGGGTCGAGCTCACCAAATCGTTCGGCGGTTCGCCTAATGTCTCCATCTCGCCCTTAGTATCAGGTCAAATTGGATGAGACTGTACATTTCGGCGAGAAGCCATGGGTCGCCGAATGCACTCAGAGACTCACTAAAAGTACTCTTGACCGCTATCAATATGCTACCCTGAAGACCCTAATGCATTGTAACTTTCGGCGGACAACTCTTGATTGCCGAAAGTAGTTGGCGATTCACCAAAAGGACTCTCGTATAGCCAACTTGCCTTTATTGTTTAGCCAATCTATCAGTGAGTTCGATTTAGTTCACCGAATTGGTTCGGCAGCTCCCTGACTTGATCGGCGAATATATCTGGAGAGAAAGTCATTGTGCCTGAATTTGAGTTGTTTTCTTATCCTTTCTCAATATTTTGCAGATATGGTACGCCCCAATTTAACCAAGCAACCATAGAAAAAGGTTAAAGGCATTACGATCAATGAAGGAGGATCAAACCCTCCAAAGAGAAAAAGGGATGACCTCCAATCGGGAGATAAAGGTAAACGAAAAAAGCACATAGCTAGGAAGGGCACACATGTTGAACCAGCTTTTTCTGAGCCAGAGGATGAGCAACCTTTGATGAATTAAAGGGATGAACTGAGGGCTAGAGCTCAGCCCACATCTACCGGAACCCCTTCCGCTGTTACTACCCCGACCACGGAAACAGTGCCAACTCCAGCACCACCTCCAGTGGCCCCTACAATCCCCGTAGCTCCAAATCCACCCAGGTTTCTAAAGAGATTAAAAGACAATGGTTTACGAAGCATTCTAGAAGAAAAATTACTATCCGTAGAGGGCTTTGAAGGAAAACACGTTGAGGTTCTTGACAAACTCAGATATCATGAATTGGAGCAGTTCACTAGGCCACAGGCCCCAACATTCCTTCCTGGGTCTGGGAATTCTACTTAGCATATGAAGAGTTGATCCCAAAGAATAAGAAGAAGGCAAGTGAGTTCCGACCGGTAAAGTCAGTTACGGTTAGAGGCAAGGAGGTGGAGTGTCACAACGATCATATTAATGTTGTATTGGGTCGACCGCTGCACTCAGTATTGCCCTACCAAGGTTTGCCTATTGTTCCATCCCTAGATGATTTGAAGGGTTTGTTAGCTCCAATGATCTCTAACACCACCCCGAGGTGGATGGATGCAGCAGCGCCGATTGAGAAGAGGGATATGAACAATGTCTCCCAGTACTGGTTTGGTTTCATCAGCAGCACTATCATGCCATCCGAGAACGAATCCATTTTGCGCCTTCCTAAAGCAGCTTGCCTTGGGTCTATCATCTCTAGGAGGCGGATCGATTTGCGACAGTTGGTTTCACAGGAGATGGCTATGAGAGCCTAGCAGACGCACACATCTCTACCTTTCCCTGTTCTGATCAACTAGTTATGTCGGCGTGCCGGAGTACCCCGGGATCCTGCCAGCGATATAGAGGTCACCCCGTCTTCTTCTACCGATATTCGCTGTACAGAGGGCAAGTTCACATAAGAGGAGGTTTCACAAAAGGATAGCAGCACCAACAGATACTTCTTCAGAGGTCCATGTTGACTCATTGCCATCAGAGGCACCCTCATCAACTCCAGCTTTAGAGCATTAAGGTATACCCACTCTTTCATCTCCTTCACAGACTCCAGGTACACCCTCTTCCTCCCAGCATACCAGGATCACTCCTGCCATGGTCCTGAAGATTGGGTAACTAGCTTATTCAGCAGATGTGAGGGTGACGCGATTAGAGGGATCCATCCCAAGGATGATTAACAGTGCCATCTTGACTGCACTGTCCCCCCTGAGGAACACTATTGATGATCTGACATCCAAAGTCACTACTTGTGAGAGCAGACAAGGGGAGACACCTGAGGTTTAGGCATTAAAACCGAAATAGCATAGTTACAAAAGGATGTAGCCTATTTCTAGGCTACCGACTTCACTACACTAATGCAGGGAGCACATGACAGGGATGCTCCTGAGACTTTGGGGATTCTTTCTGCTACTACCGGAGATGTGTAAAGGAATGATCCAGGACATGCAGAGTCGGAGATAGAGATGGATGAGGAGAATATAGCATTGCACGATGAGGTAGTGAGTGAAAGCCAAGAGGACAACATATTCAGACACTTGCCGAATGTTGTGGAGATGGTTGTGCGGTCGACAACTCAGACAGTGCCAGTTGAGATGTCCACAGTTGCTCCTAGAGGATTTGGCTTTGTTAGTTCGTCTGAGGCTACTCTGGGTACTGAGACCCGTGACCATATAGATGCACTGGGCACTGATGCCCATATTCAGACCCAGATAGATAGAAAGACTACATAAACAGGACATCTTTTTACTTCTCTCTCTGTCTTATTTATTTTTACTTTTACACACTTCTATTTGCATTTGAGGACAAATGTTTTTATTTATGGTGGGTGAGGCTTACCTTTTGTGTGCTGTTTGTGTTCATACTTTGTATATATTTGGGTTGTTCTGTTTTTAACTATATTAAATACAGATTTTTGTGGACGTTTGAGCTCATGCCTCGCTTTTGTTTTAAATTTTAAAAATGATTTTGACCTTTCAGAAAATGTTTCATTTTTCAAAAATTTCTACCACCTCTCATGTGTTGAAAGTGGCTAATCTTTTGCAAAATTTAAGTCTCAGTCTCAATCAATACTGATGACTTGAATAGTGCTATCAATTGAACAAATATGAATGCACGGTTACGACGAGACCAAATGAAGTTGCGTAGACAATATTCGAACTCTTTGCATCTCATTATGATTAGCCATTTATCAAATTAATTCTCATGTAATGACCGTTGCACACTAGCGAATGTTTGTAGTCTTGTTTGACTTAAGTGTCGATGCCTTGTGTGATTATCTAACTTTGAACCATTCATGAATTAATCTAAAAAATTTCCCATTATTCTGATTGATTTAGAAATGTGTGCTCTTGAAATAATCTTAGGAAACTTTAAAGAGTGTGAGCCAAATTTGACATATACCTCTTTTGTGGCCTACCCGTGAGCGTGTGAAACTCTTTTGCACACCCTTTGAGCATTACCTTTCTTTGGAAGAACCCGGATGAACCCTACACCTTACTTGACCCACTACCTATAATCCTCTTGATTTTTGGTCTAGTGAATAACCAACTTAGGCCAAAAGTCTAAGTTGGGATTGTGGTGAAAAGGAAAAGGAGAAGTCAAGAACTGCAAGAAAAGTATCCCTTAACCCATGGTATTCCAAGACAAAATGGAAACCCTTCAAAAAAAAAAGTTGTGGAATAAAAAGTGCAAAAGGAATAGGGTTTCCAGGCAATACATAGAGAGTGAGTAAGGATGACTTAGAAGCACTAGATCAAAAAGGGATAAGGGAAAGAAAAAGGACATTTTGAGAACATAACATCTCACGAGGATGAAGAAGTAACTGAGCCTATATGACCATACCTTTACACTAAGCCCCATTTCAAGCCTTGGAAACACCTTTTTGATCTTGAGTAAGCCAAATAAAAAGTCGATTGGAAAATAAGGGCAAACCTATGGGTGAAAACATGCATTGTGTTCCTCTTTTTGAGTGTGAGCGTTGCATCTGATTCCTGATCTTGAATTGATTAGCCTCTATGTGTGAATATGCAATCATTATTTACGTAAGGGCATTAAGATACTTTTTGTTAAGCTTGAACTTGCACAAGTAGCAAGTATTGCGAACATGAGAATCTTTGGTAATGGTGAGTCACAACTTGAATCTTTGAGTACACAATTGATCTTTGCATGATTAACTTGAGTCTTGTTGTGTACATTCATGATTGAGTCTTGTGTAGCACTGTTTAAGACACCCTTTGTGATCGGTTCAACTCCAGTTTTCTTGAGGACAATCAAAAAGTTTTAGTTGGGGGTGTTGATGAGTTCACAAATTGGACTCATTTAGGGCTATATTTTAATAAAAATTGTGTCCTCAAATGCTTATTTTATCTCAATATATGATGAAAACACTTAAGTTTCAGGTATTCAAAGATTGAAGGAAAGCATGGACACTACTTCGCAAAAAGGAACGAAAAGGATGAAAAGAACGAGAAAATGATGGCCTGAGGATCGTCTAGTCCACTTGGCGAATCGCCAACGGGTCTCACTTCGCCTTTTGTTCCAGTGTGCTGAGCCTAAAGGAAATGATCAAGTCGGTGGAACAAGTGAGCAGTCGGTGCATCACCGAGAGGTTCCGCAAAGCAGTACTATATCGCCCAATGACCCAGAGCATGGCGATCCCGAAGAATGGTGCAGAACGGCGAAAAACTACACCAAAGGGTGAAACGCCAAGTTGATCGGTGATTCCGACTAATGTCGCCGAATGATCCATCGCAGCACAAATTTTTGAAAATTATAAATACTGGTTGAGAGTTATAGAAAATATATCATTAGACAATATCAGATTCTTAATATAATTTTAGTACGTTCATTTTCTCTCAAGTTAGGAGAGGGTTTTGTGGGAGATTTGAAGAGAGAAAGAGTTCATATTCCCCAAATTGGAAGTGGGTTGTCTCCATTCTTCTTCCTTTGCTTATGTTAAGGGTTAATTTCCTATACCCATTTGATTTCTCTATCATTTTAGGTATAATTTCTTATTTCTTGATGTTTTGCTAAAAACCCTCTATTCTTGGGTGTGATTTAGCAAATATGTGTTGCTATTATTGTTGGGTATTGCTTGCTGATAGGTTAGATGTATTTTAATGGTGATTTAACCTAGTGGTTGTGGTTTAATTAAATGGGTTTGTAGTTGCAAATACAAATCCACCCATGTGTTTTCGGCTTGCTCGAGAGAAAGGTCGGGAAAGCAAGACCGCTAGACTGATGGCCTAAGGAGTGGGTCGACATGAGGTTCAGTCCGAGAGGGTGAGCCCTAGTCCCATATCCTAAAACTCAGCTCGAGAGAGTGAGTGGGGTAAGGCATAGGCTGGCCTTTATGCATCAAATGGGTGTCTAGAGGAACCCTAAGTTGCTCGAGAGAGAACTTATTTCCATCTAAAGCTTAGCCTAGTCACTATTATCTAGGAAATGTCCTATCGCAGGCATGTACCCAAAGATTTATAACAATATATATTGCGGTCACACCTCAAGAACGTTTCCCCATCCTTGAATTTGCTCTTGATTCTTGTTGCTTTAACTACTTGGGACAAACCCCCATTTGATATTTGACACTTTTGTGTCACCCCCCTTTGATTTACAATGTTTTTTAATCGTTAAATTTTTTAGCTACGATTAGCTTTAGCACATTTGTGCTTAACCACTAATTTTCACGCCCACTCTTTTGCTACACGACCTCAACCATTGGTTCGGCTATTATGCTATTGCACCATTGTAGACACTTGCATCGGAAGTTGGGTCATTGATTACGCAAACATCAGTCCTCACTAACCTTCGACCCTAGAAATTCCAGCGATACGATCAAAGTCTCGAACCTTAGCTGAAGCTGATCGACCAGTGGATTTTGCAGAAACTGGGGCCTGCTAATTGTTCTTGTTGGATACGATCTGAGCTAATAGCTGGATCGCATTGCAAAACCCTACATTCATAACGTCATGGTTCAGGACTGGAGGAAATTTGTTAGCATTGCGGGCATTAACATTCAATGTGTTAGCTCTATGTGGTGGCATGATCTGAAACGCACAACAATGGATTATAAAGGAGAATTTGAATCTCACCTCACGCACGATAAGAATAGCAAATGAAGTGAAGTTTATCTTAAAACACCTCGTAGCCTCCTCCTAATAGATGTGGAGTGCTACACGCCCATGAAAAAGACTCTACTTAGTGCAGCTTTCAGTCATCCTAGGACTCTAGAACCTAATGCTCTGATACCATGTTTGTCACACCTGAGGCTACACCCTAGATGTAACATGGGACCTATCATCACGAGTGACCTCAAGCTAACCCTGATTCTTGCATATATCAAGAATAATGAAAATAACTAACTTAAAATATGTACTATGAGGAAGACAAACTAATGGATATCTCAAGAGGGAAAAAATCCAACTATTCTGAAAGTAATTATAAAATAATAAGAGTCTACTGATGAATAACACAACCACTGAACGACTCGAGCTGAATCTACTACTATGTCTGAAAAGCTTCTGACTGAGTTAAGTTGCTGGGACATACCCCCAGCTAACTCTAAAAAGAATGAACACCGAAAGTAATGACTAAAAAGTAAAGCATGCCTATTTTCCTCGATGTATGAGGACTCACCACTGAAGTTGTGGATGTCGGACTGAGGATCGAATTAAGCATGATATGGATGCTAAGAACATGACCCGATATCATAAAATAATGTAGCACAAAAGTATGCGTCAGTACTTGGAATGTACTAAACATGCAAGATATAGATATGCTAAGCTGAACAAAGTATATAAGTTTAACAAGGCATAATTGAGAAATGATATTATCTGAACAAGGATATAGATATGTACTGAAGAATAACTGAAAACTAAAATCAATGTAATGACCAAGTACTAATCATGAAGATAAGATGTTGAATTGTATGCTGAAGTAACTGCTGAAAACTTGGCCAATGCAATAAGAGTCTAACTGCGGGATCTACTATTTAACGACCTAAACCATGTGAGCTAAACGTGGAGTCCGATGTATATGCCCCATCGAGAGGACCCAATATACCTTGCAAGGGGTATAGAGGCATGACATTTGAGTGATCACTAAAATTATGGCCAACATAGGGGACTTATTAACCTACGTGAGGACGTTGTTCTGGGACTTTGAGGGTATGGTGAACCCAAGTCCAGCTCGGTGGTAAGTTTACTCCCATTAGAATATTCAAGATTCTATAATGCACTAAATATGAATAGCTCAAAAACTGACATGCTAACTTGGAATGCAACATATATATATACTGAGAATATGACATTCAAAATGTGAAACATTAATTTCTCTCTGACTTACCTAGCAAGTTTCACTACAACAAATTTGATTTTCAGTCACGAATTATTTCTTCACTTATAAATCATATTTTTCATAAAAAGTCTTTTGTGATGAAATAATATTTGTCACTCAGTCATCCCGAAAGCATGGGTCACTAAAAGTATATAACGACAACTTACTGTTTCGTCACTAAATAAAAGTATAATAATAACCACGAAATTTTTTTTCGTCCCCAAAGATAGAGCATCTCTGACAAACTTATTTGTCATAAAAGGAGTACTTTTTTGTTGTTAATAGTTTATTTTCGTCACTAAAAAAATTATAAATGCTGACAAAATTACATTGTCACTAAATATATAAGAAAATTAGTGACAACAACGATGGCCTTTAAACATACTTGTCTTTCACGATTAAACATACATAATTTCATCGCTCAAGATTGTCTTGTAGATAAATTTTTTAATTTCGTCCCTAAAATATATAAATTAGTGACAACTTTACTTTTTATAATTTTGTAGTTAAATCTAACATGTTGATAAAGATATGATTTTTAGCTACAAAACAAGTAATTATCAATTATCACAATTAGTAACGAATAACAAATAAAATTGTAATTAAATAAAAGATTAAATGTAGCAAGAGAATATATTACATTATTTATATGAATGTAAATTGTACAAAGATTTTTTGTCAAAAATCTTAAAAAATACAATATAATATACCCAGTGTTTGTCTCTTTCTCCTTGCTTGCAAGTTCCTTCCACTTATCTCCTCTCTTTCCACTTGTTTGGAAGTTGAGGAAAGTTTTGAACTCATTTGATAGTGTGGTTGATGGAATAATCTTAAGCAACCTCTATAACAACTCGAATCTCAAATATCATATATTTTTCAGACTTATTCATTTCTCAAAACTTTTCTTCTAGCTTTTTCACGACCTATCTTCAGGATTCTAGTTGAATACGTACATCTAATTGAAAAAAATATGATCAATCCAAAATACTATATCTATTGCAAAACCAGTAAAATATATATTAGTTACAACTTCTACATTACAAATGAAAACATAATCATTCCAAGTTTAACATACTAATTCTTGGTATATCACAAAGCTTACATACAAATTGCTCACATTAGAGTCAATAAATGATGGTATCATGAGACATGTCAAATAACAAAATCAACTTAAAGAAAAATCAAGTCACCTTATTGTAGTGCAAGTTGTATTAACTATTCGAAAAAAATATTTCATAAGAAAGATGTTAGACTAGAAATATACATGGTAAAGCATGTAGTGGACATCTTGTCACCACCCAGGGGTACTCCCTAGATGTAACACGGCATACTAGACCCCGAAGGGGTTTAAAGAAGCCCTTTGCATCATAACATAGGTACTAGAATTGAAAATACGGAACAATTTAAAACTTTAACAATCGAATTCATATTTCATAAAAGCAACAAGCTGAAGTCTTTACTAGAACCTTTGTCTCAAACCATCTATTTAAACTCACGAATATAAGTCTTGGGACACAGCCCATAAAAAGTCTAAAAACATAAGGAAATGATAGAGAGGTAAAGTGGAAGTTGTCCTCGAAGCTATGAGGACTCACCAAGATCTTCAACTTTTCTAGATTCTTGAAACCTAGTATCCAAAGCAACTCAAGCCTCCAACTCTACATTTGGTTAGAATGTACGAAATATGCGTTAGTACAAAATGTACCAAGTACGAAAGTTAGCACAACAACATAAGAGCATCTCAAATAGTTAGTCAACATAAGACATAAGCATAAGAGATTTTAACAAAGTCATAAAATAATCATCATAGTCATAGCATGGTCTCCAACATATCCATCATATAAACATAAGTCAACGTAAGACATAGTTAATGAGCATAGGAGATAAGTCACAATCATGTAAGCACACTTGACCCTTGGTCTCCCATACCATAAAAGCACCATTCTCAAGTAACCTTAAAAGCATACATGTGCAAAGCAAGAATAGCATCCCATAATACTACCCAAGCCAAGTACCCTTTTTGGTCATGTTAATCATAGTTTAAATGCAAGGTTAAGTCATAAGTCTTTCTACCATAAGGGTACTACACTTCTAAGGAATCTCAAGACACACTTTTGCAATGCATGAAAGGCATCCCATACTACCCTTCACACTAAGCATAGCCTTAAAGTCATCTTAGTCATATTCACCCTCCTTCGGTATTACTTAATAGCTTACTTCATAAAGATAATGGAACTACCACCTTAGTCAATCTTATTTTGGAAGGCAACTATAGAAACAACCCAAGCTAAGTCATACTACATAAGAGAACCCTTCACAACTAGCCCGAAGTCATACTTGTGCGATATATGGATAGCATCCCATACTACTACCCACACTAAGTACTCCTTTAGACTATCATGAAGGTTCACTAGTTGGCGACTAATCCCTCTAGTCTATTTACCTCTTCAAGGCTACCAAGGAATATCCCCCAATTAGGCTAGACCATGCTGTCATATTACTTCCATAACTAGGTTAAGCTAAGCTAAATACCTTGGGAGACACACTAACATGCAAGTTCAAGTTACTCTAGGAAAGGTACAAGTGTCCTATTCTAGCTACCATGAAATAGACTTAAACCAACTAAGTCATGCTACCCTTACAAGTGTACTAGATTATAAATGCAAGCTATTCATAGGGGAGTATGATTCTCAACCCTAAACTATCCTTAGGAGAGTATGAGTCCTCAATCCCAAGCTACCATTACTAACCTAATTCAAGCTATTCTTGAAATACAGCATACAATGCAAGTGAAGCTACCCTTATAATAGTATGAATCCTTAATCCTAAGCTACCATTAGGAGAGTATAAGTCCTCTATCCCAAAGCTACCATGAAATGGTCTTGGCCAAACCAAGTTAAGCTACCATGAATGCATACTAACAATGCTAGTTCAAGCTATCCATATGAGAGTATAAATACTCAATCCTAGGCTATTGATGAGTCCACAAATTGGACTAACTTAGGGCTTTATTTTAATAGAAATAGTGTCCTCAAATGCTTATTTAGTCTAAATATCAGATGAACACACTTAAGTTTCAGGTATTTGAACTTTTAGTGGAAGCATTGACACTTAAGTGCAAAAAGGAACAAAAAGGCTAAAAAGAACAAAAAATAAAGGCCTGAGGATCACCGAGTCCACTTGGCGAGTCGCCGAAGGGTCTCACTTCGCCTTTTGTTCCAGTGTGCTGAGCCTAAAGGAAAGGATCAAGTAGGTAGAAAAATGGAGCAGTCGGCGCATTGCTGAGAAGTTCCGCGAAGCAGTACTATGTCACATAATGACACAGAGCACGAGGATGCCGAAGGATGGTGCAAGACGGCGATGAACTACACCAAAGGGTGAATCGCCGAGTTAATCGGTGATTCCAACTAATGTCGTTGAATGATCCGCTGCCACACATATTTTTGTTAACTCTTTGCATCTCTTTATGACTAGCCTAGTATCGAATTGAGTCTCTTGTGATGATCATTGCACACTAGCGAAAGTGTGGAGTCTTGTTTGACTGTAGTTTCAATGCCTAGTGTGATGAGCTTACTTTGAACCATGCATGATAGATCTTAGAATTTGCCCCGTTGGCCCGGTCAACTAAGTGATGCTATATCTTGATATGATCTTAGGCAACTTCTAATAGTGTGAGCCAATTTGACATATACCTCATTTGTGACCTACTTTGTGAGTGTGTGAACCGCTTTTGAACACCCATTGAGCCTTACATTTCTTTGGAAGAAACATGATGAAATCATAACCTTTCTTCATCCATTACCTATAATCCTCTTGAATTGTGGTTAATTGAATAGCCAACTTAGGCCAAAAGCCTATGTTGGGGGTGTGGTGAAAAAGAAAAAGGGAAGGTTAAGAAGTGCAACGAAAGTCTCCTTTAAACCATGGTGTTGAGAAAAATGGAACTCTTCCATATAAAAAAAAAAGAGAAAGAGAAAGAGAAAAAGAGAAGAAAAGAAAAAAACAAGAGAAAGATGTTGAATAAAGTACCAAAGAAATAGGGTTCTGAACAATCCATGCGAAGCGAATAATAGGATGACTTATGAGGACTAAAGAGAATTATGAAGGAAAAGGAAAGGAAGTGTTGTGAGCACCACATTTCATGAGGATGAAAGTCACTGAGCCTAAATGACCATAGCTTTGCACTCAGCCTCATTACAAGCCTTGAAAAGACCTTTTTGATCTTGAGTGAGCAGAAACAAATATTGATTGGAAAATACAGGAAAACCTATGAGTGAAATTATGCATTGTGTTCTTCTTTATGAGTGTGAGCGTTCCATCTGATTTCGAAGCTTTAAACGGCGAACCATTGTGTGAATATGGAATCATTCCTTGTGTGAGGGCATTCGAAAACTTTAGTTGAGCTTGAACTTAAATTTGAAGCAAGTATTGTGAGCATGAGGTTCTTTGATATTGGTGAGTCACAACTTGAATCTTTGAGTGCACTTTTGATCTTTGCACAAGTAAATTAAGTCTTATTGTGTGCATTCATGATTGAGTCTTGTGTAGCACTGTTCAAGATACCCTTTTTGAACGGCTGAACTTGAGTTTGCTTGAGGACAAGCAAAAGTTTAAGTTGGGGGTGTTGACGAGTCCACTAATTGGACTCATTTAGGGCTATATTTTAATAGAAATTGTGTCATGAAATGCTTATTTGATCTCAATATCTGATGAAAACCCTTAAGTTTTAGGTATTTGAAGTTTGAAGGAAAGCAGGACACTACGTCGCAAAAAGGAACGAAAAGGCTGAAAAGAACGAAGAAATAAAGGTCTGAGGATCACCGAGTCCACTTGGCATGTCACCGAAGGGTCTTACTTCACCTTATGTTCCAGTGTGCTGAGCCCTGAAGGAAAGGATCAAGTAGGCCGAAAAAGGGAGCAATCAACGCATCACAGAGAAGTTCTGCAAAGCAGTACCATGTCACCCAATGACCCAGAGCACGATGATTCTGAAGGCTGGTGCAAGACGGCGGTGAACTACATTAAAAGGCGAATCGCCGACTTGATCGACCATTCCGACTAACGACACCAAATTATCCGCTACAGCACAAATCTGTGAAAATAATAAATACTAGTTAAAGTTGTAGTTTTAAGTGTCGAACAATTATTATAATTTTCATATAGAATAATATTTTTTGATATTTTTGGTCTAAGTTTGAGAGGGTTTTGAAGACTTGAAGATCTAAAGGGTTTCATCTTCAAGATTTGGATTTGGGTCTCTTCGATTGTTCAATTTTAGCATGTACCAAGACTTAAATCTTCATACCCAGTTGAATGCGAGCTCAATTTGGTATAAATTTCTATCTCATATACATGTGTGGCTAAAAACCCTAATTCTTGGGGTGTTATTTAGCGAATATGGGTTAAGATAATTGTTGGGTCTTGCTTGCTGATAATTTAATCGTAGTTTAATTGTTATTTCATTTAGTAGTTGTGGATGAATTTAATGAATTTTAAGTTGCAAATACAAGTTTATTTATGTGTTTTCAGCTTGCGAGAGAGAGAGGTTGTAAAACTAAAACTACTATATTGATGGCCGGTGGGAGTGGGTTGACATGTGGTTTAGCTCGAGAGACTGAATCCTAGTCTCATTCCCACACACTCAGCTCGAGAGAGTGAGTGGGTTAAGGTGTAGGCTGGTCTTCATGCGACAAGTGGGTGTTCGAGAGGAACACATTTGAAATGGGGTAAGTTGCTCGAGAGAGAGCTTATCCCCCTTAAAATTTAGCCTAGTCACAATTATTCTATGAATCTTCTATCGAAAGCATGTACCCAATAATCTAGCTTAACCAGTATTTCCGTTACATCCCAAGGATCCCCTCTCACTACTTAGAAATCCTTGTTTATTTTGTTGTTTTACTTACTAGTGACAAAACCCCATTGTTAATTGACACTCTCGTGTCCCCCTTTAATTTACAATGTTTTTAATCGTTAATGTCTTTAGCTACGACTAGTTAGAACGAAATTTTATTTTTCTATTAATTCTCAAAACCACTCTCTTGGGAATGATCCCAACCCTTGGTTTGGTTACTACACTATTGTACGATCGTAGACACTTGCATCGGAAGTTGTGTCTTGATTACACAAACATCCGAGGGTGATCACATGAAGAATTTGAGGATAGTATTGCAAGTCCTTAAAGACCAAAAATTGTATGCTAAGTTTAGCAAGTGTGAGTTTTGGCTAAGGTCGGTTACTTTTCTCGGTCAAATTATATCAGGCATGGGTATAGAAGTTGATCCTAAGAAAACGGATGCAGTTAAGAGTTGGCCTAGACCCCTAAGTCCCACCGACATCCGAGCTTTTTGGGTTTGGCCGATTACTATAGGAAGTTTGTTAAGGGTTTCTCCTCTATCGCTTCTCCATTAACGGAAAGAATTCCAAATTTGTGTGGACGGAGGCTTGTGAGAAGAGCTTCCAAGAATTGAAGGATAGACTCACATCCTCTCCGGTGTTGACCCTACCGGAGGGTACCAATGGGTTTGTAGTATATTGTGATGCGTCTCGAGTGGGATTGGGATGTGTTCTCATGCAACATGGTAAGGTGATTGCCTACGCTTCAAGGCAACTCTAAATTCATGATAAGAAATATCCAACTCATGATCTCGAACTAGCGGTGGTGGGATTTGCCTTGAAAATTTGGAGGCACTACCTATATGGAGTCCATGTAGATGTATTCACCAACCACAAGAGTCTTCAATATGTGTTTATCCAAAAAGATTTAAATCTCCGATAAAGAAGGTGGTTAAATTTTTTGAAGGATTATGACATGAGTGTCCTTTACCACCCCGACAAAGCTAATGTAGTTGCCGATGCCCTAAGTAGATTGTCCATGGGTAGTGTGGCTCATGTAGAAGATGAGAAGAAGAAATTGGTTCATTATGTGCATAGATTGACCCGGTTAGGTGTCCAACTAGTGGATTCCACCAAGGGTAGATTCATGGTTCATCATAGCTCCGAATCATCCTTTGTGGTTTATATGAAGTCCAACCATGATCTTGATTCTATTTTGATGGAATTGAAAGAATCAGTTCTCAACAAGTCCGTAGAGGCTTTCTGCCAAGGGGGAGATGGGGTGCTTACTAAGGTAGATTATGTGTTTCGAATGTTGATGGCATGAGGGAGCAAATTTTAGAAGAGGCTCATGGTTCACAATATTCTATTCATCCGGGAGCCACCAAGATGTACCATAATTTACGAGAAGTTTATTGGTGGAATGGCATGAAAAATGATATAGCAGGTTTTGTGGCCAAATGTATGAATTGCCAAAAAGTCAAGGCCAAACACCAGAAATTGGGAGGTTTGTTCCAGGATATAGATATTCCCACTTGGAATTGGGAGAAGGTAAATATGGACTTTGTTGTGGGTTTGCCTCGTACTCAAAGGCAACATGATTCTGTTTGGGTCATCATTGATAGGATGACGAAATCAACTCATTTCATTCCCATCAAGGTTACCTTTTTGGTGGAAGACTATGCCAAGTTGTATATCAAGGAGGTACTGAAGTTGCATGGGGTTCCTTTGTCTATCATATCAGATCGAGGTACTCAATTTACTTCACATTTTTGGACTATTTTCCAACAAGGACTTGGTACCAATGTTAAACTTAGTACTGCTTTCCACCCTCAAATGGATGGTCAAGCCGAACTCACCATTCAAACCTTAGAGGACATGTTGAGGGCATGTGTAATTGATTTCAAGGTTAATTGGGACGACCATCTCCCATTGATCGAATTTACCTACAACAATAGATACCACTCTAGCATTGCCATGGCTCCGTTTGAAGCACTATCTGGTAGGAGGTGTAGATCTCCGGTTGGTTGGTTTGAAGTAGGTGAGTTTGCTCTAATTGGTCCCAAATTAGTTTATAATGCCATTGAAAAAGTTCAACTTATTAGAGAAAACTTGAAAACGGCTCAAAGTCAGCAAAAATCCTATGTTGATGTTAGGAGGAGGGATCTCTAATTTGAGGTTGCTGATTGGGTCTACTTGAAAATCTCACCTATGAAAGGTGTGATGAGGTTTGGCAAGAAGGGAAAACTGAGTCCCCGGTATGTGGGCCCATACCAAATCTTGAAACGTGTTGGAAATGTGGCATATGAGTTAGAATTGCTAAGTGAGTTGGCTCCGGTTCACCCGGCGTTTCATGTCTCCACGCTCAAGAAGTGCATTGGTGATCCCGTGTCCATCCTTTCTTTAGAGGGTTTAGGAGTTGATGAGAACCTTTCTTATGAAGAAGTCCCGGTTGAGATTTTGGACCAGCAAGTGAAGAGGTTGAGAAATAAAGAAGTAGCCTCCGTTAAGGTTCTATTGAGGAATCACTTAGTTGAGGGTGCTACATGGGAGGTCGAGGACGATATGAAGTCCCATTACCCTCATCTTTTTCCTTCTACTCCTATTCAAACTTGAGGTAGTAATTCCTCTTAAAGTTTTGTGTGCTTTGGGAGTCATGTGTATGGTATGTGTTTTTCCATGATTTCTTTATATTGTGCATGCTCATGTGAGGATTCATGTTAAAGTATAAATTGAGTCTTCATGATTTATGTGTTCCTCATGTTAAATTGCATTTAGTATGATGATTGCATGTTTTACTTCACGAGGGAAATGATGAGCATTCTTAATGATGTGTTGATGAGATGACATGTTGCTCTATATTGTTGTGTTGAGCTTGTATGAGTTGGGGAAGGTAGTTCCTCCCATGTTGATGTTAATTGATGAGTTTCATGCATATTGGATTAGTAGATGTAGTTCCTACTTTCTTATATTGCATTGGCCATGTTGGGAAAGGGAGTTGAAGTTTCCTCCTTCGAAATTGTGCATGATGTGATTAGTGCATTTTTAGTTTTTTGCACAATTTGATGTTTCATTCATGATGGACTGTTAGTCTAGAGTTTCTAACGTAGTTTGGTGTCTAGATCATCATTCGGGAATGAATGTTCCAAAAAGGGGGATAATGTAACACCCCGAAAATCTAATGACCTAAGATAGAGCCTAACATGTAGTCTAGAGTCCTAAAAGGGTAAACATCAAGGTAAGAGTCGTAAAATGACTTCCCTAGGATAGCAATAGTATTTTAGTCCCTAAACGTCAAGGCATGGCCCCAAAGGACCCCTCAACGGTCTTTGATGAGGGCCAAGGGGATGCTAAAAAACTATCCAAAAATAGTTTCATCCACGAAGGGGGAACCACGAGGCGTGGATTGACTCATGCCCCGTAGATGGGAGTCGTGAGTCAAGACTTAACTCCCCCAAACCTCCCCAAAATCTCCTAGTCTCAGTCCCAAACCACGCTTGCACAGTACAGTCCATGGAACATACCACGCCCCATAAATGGGGGCTCGTGGATGAGTCCTCGACTAAGGCCAAGAGACCAGCTTCAGACCCAAACCACGACTGACCAGTACGGTCCATGGATCATTCCACACCCCGTATATAGTGGCTCGTGGTTGAGGTCTGTGATGCTTATCGTGACCAACGACACTAACCTACGGTACGAGTGTGTACGATCATCGATAATATAGTAACCCAACTAAAGGTTGGGGTCGTGTTCCTAAAGAGTGGTTTTGAGAATTAATAGAAAAATAAAACTTAGTTCTAATTAATTGTATCTAAACACATTAATGAACAAAAATATTGTAAATTAAAGGGGGTGACACAAAATTGTCAAATATCAAATGGGGGTTTTGTCACAACTAGTAAGAACAACAAAAATTAACATGAAAATCAAGTGTGGGGGAAAGTTCTTGGGGTGTGACCGCAATACAAATTGAGATAAATCATTGGGTACATGCTTTTTGATAGGAAATTTACAAGATAATAGTTACTAGGCTAAGCTTTAAGTCTCCCACAAAACCCTCTCCAAACTTGAGAAAAAATATCCCAAAAAGTACTATTCAATTATGGAAAATAAAATAAATATTCGATTCTCTAAAATTAATAATATGTTTAGTATTTATAGACTTCAAAAAATAGTGCTGGCGGATATTTCGGCGAGGTCAGTCGATGTCGCCGAATGACTCGGCGACTCGCCCTTCTTCTGTTTCATTGGCGTTTCGTGCTTGCCTTCAGCATCTTTACGTTCTGGACCATTGGACGGTATAGAACTGCTTCGCAGAAATATTCAGCGAAGCGTCGACTGCTCCTTCATCACCTTTTGATCCTTCTTCTTCAGGGCTTCGCGTACTGGAACAAAGGGCGGAGTGCGTCCCTTTGGCGAGTCGCCAAGTGTGCTTGGCAATGCTTAGGCTTCAGCTTCTTCACTCTTTTCAGCCTTTTTGTTCCTTTTTGTGGCTAAGTGTACATGCCTTCAATAAAACTTCAAATACCTGAAACTTAAGAGTTTTCAACAGATATTGAGACAAAATAAGCATTCGAGAACATTATTCTTATCAAAATAAAGCCCTAAATGAGTCCAATTTGTAGACTCACAAATCTAGAGGATTATAGGTAGTAGTGAAGTAAGGTCTAGGGTTTATCAATGTTCTTCCAAAGAAAGGTAAGGCTCAAAAGGTGTTCAAAAGAGTTTCACACCCTCACGGGTAGGCCACAAAAGAGGTATCTGTCAAAAATTTGGCTCACACTCTTTAAAGTTTCCTAATATCATTTTAGGAGGACATCTTTCTAAATCAATCAGACTAACATGGAAAATTCTAGGTTTATTCAGGCATGGTTCAAAGCAAGCTAATCACACGAGGCATTGACACTTAAAGCAAACAAGACTACACACTTTCGCTAGTGTGCAATGGTCATTACAAGAAAATCAATTAGATAAATGGCTAATCATAACGAGATGCAAAGAGCTTACATATTGTCTATGCAACTTCATTTGGACTCATTGTAGCCGCACATTCATGTTTGTTCGATTGAGAGCAATATTCAAGTAATGGGAATTGATCGAAACCGAGACTTGAATTTGTACAAGAACAACCACTTTCAACACAAGAGGTGGCAAAAAATTTTGAAAAATGAAAATTTTTCGGAAGGGTCAAAATTATTTTTCAATTAAACCCAAAAGAGAGCCATAAGCTCAAACAATGAAAAAGTAGTTTTTAAAAACACAATTAAAAACAAACAACCCAAATGTACACCAAAACACAAGTATCCGAAACAAGCAAAACAAAGTGGGCCTCACCCTACCACATATAAAAACATTTGTCCTCAAATACAAATAACAAAAAAAAATCATTGCAAATGAGTACAAAATTGCTAAAAATAATTTCCGGGTTCGGTAAACGAACCTTAGATGCCGATTAAAATACTTTTAAAATGCTAGGCGGTAATGTAATCCACTCCAAGCACTAATTATCGACTACACTACTAAAGACAAGCAATAATCTAGAAAATATTACCTTGATGTGAAGTAGAGAAATTTAAAAGGAGGGAGAGTGGGAAAATTTAAAAATTCTGAGATTTTTGGCACTTTATAACCGTTCAGTTCTTGTCCATTCGGTGATGTTAGTCAACTCGCTGACCCACTCAGCGGTCCGCCGAGTGGTCATTTATCTCGTCCTTTCTTCAAAATCTTTAATTTTTTGAGAGTGAGATCGGCGGTCTGCATCGAGATCACCAAGCAGGTTGGCGATGTGTCGAACTGCTTTCTGAGTTCGCCAAGTTTTAGAGGCTCTGTACAACTCGCTATTGAGCCAAACAGTGGATCCAGTCGGGATCGCCGACCTGTTTAGCGACTCGCAGAATGGAGTCTCTGCTCGCCAACTTGAGATTTTTTACACTTTTCTCGGTTTATCTGCAACATCAACACACCATTATTTATAAAAGTAAAATCCTAAATTTACGACCTTGGGTTGCCTCCCAAGAAGTGCCTTATTTAATGTTGTGGCATGACGTAAATCCTCACTCAAGTTCCATTAGTGAGGTTTGCCTCATTTTCATGAGGCCACCCCTCTTTTGGCTCTAGGTAGAGGACCTGAATACACAAACAATAAACAAAGAAAAACAAAACTAAAACTAAAATCAGTAAAACCTACATTAAAAAGAGCAAAAAGCTCTAGTTAACTACATTTTCACGTGACACGACTCCACAGTAGTGGTGTCATTTTGATGCTTATCGTGACCAACTAGTGTCTACGATTTTGATGCTTACAGTACGAGTGTCTACAATTGTCAATAATTTAGTAACCCAACTAAAGGTTGGGGTCGTGTCCCAAAGGAATGGTTTTGAGAATTAATAGAAAAATAAAATTTAGTTCTAATTAATCGTAGCTAAAGACATTAATGAACAAAAACATTGTAAATTAAAGGGGGTGACAGAAAAGTGTCAAATATCAATTGGGGTTTTTGTCACAAGTAGTAAGAACAACAAAAATTAACAAGAAAATTAAGTATGGGGGAAAGTTCTTGGGGTGTGACTGCAATACAAGTTGTGATAAATCGTTGGGTACATGATTTTGATAGGAAATTTACAAGATAATAGAGACTAGGCTAAGCTTTAGATGGAAATAAGTTCCCACTCGGGCAACTTATCACGTTTCAAATGGGTTCCTCTCAGACACTCACTTGCCGCATGAAGACCAGCCTGTGCCTTACCCCACTCACTCTCTCGAGCTGAGTTTTAGGATATGGGACTACCGTTCACCCTCTCGGGCTAAACCTCATGTCGACCCACTCCTTAGGCCATCAATCTAGTGGTCGTGGTTTCGCGCCCTCCCTCTCGAGCATGCTGTAAACACATGAGTGGTTTTGTATTTGCAAGCACAAATCTATTAAACTAAACTACAACCACTAGGTGAAATCGCCATTAAAATACATCTAACCTATCACCAAGCAAGACCCAACAACAATATCAACACATATTTGCTAAATCACACCCCAAGAATAGGGTTTTTAGACACACATCAAGAAATAACAAAATACACTTAAAATGATACTAAAATCAAATGGGTATAAGAAATTAAACCTTGATTTAAACAAATGAAGAAGAATGGAGAAGACCTACTTCCAACTTGGGGAAGATGAAATCCTTCTCTCTTTAAGTCTCCTACAAAACCCTCTCCAAACTTGAGAGAAAATATCCCAAAAAGTACTATTCAATTATGGAAAATAAAATAAATGTTCGACTCTCTAATATTAATAATAAGTTTAGTATTTATAGACTTCTGAAAATAGTGCTGGCGGATCTTTTGGCGAGGTTAGTCGATGTCGCTGAATGACTCCAATACTCACCCTCTTCTATTTCATCATCGTTTCATACTTTCCTTCAACATCTTCACGTTCTGGACCATTGGGTGTTATAATACTGCTTTGCGAAAATATTCGGTGAAGAGCCGATTTCTCCTTCATCGCCTTTTGATCCTTCTTCTTCAAGGCTTCGCGTACTGGAACAACGGGCAGAGTGAGTCCCTTTGGCGAGTCACCAAGTGTGCTTGGCGATGCTCAGGCTTCAGCTTCTTCGTTCTTTTCAGCCTTTTTGTTCCTTTTTGCGCCTAAGTGTCCATGTTTTCAATAAAACTTCAAATATCTGAAACTTAAGAGTTTTCATCATATATTGAGACAAAATAAGCATTCGAGGACACTATTCTTATCAAAATAAACCCCTAAATGATTGTGATTTGTGGACTCATCAGTCGGCAATGCTGTCAAAGATCTACGCAAGGGTCAACTCTTTTTAACAAATTCTAATTAATTAAGTAAGGGTGGGGGACGGTTATTATAAGTTATTTTAGACCCATATAAATAGTTTTAAGTCATTAAATTCACATAACTCACAAGACCCAAACTCAAACCTACTTCCCTCTCAAAATATTCTCTCTAGACTCCATTGAAGAAAAAAAGAAGAAGCTCAAGCTAGGGGTTCAAGATCCATCCTTTTCACTCAAATTTCGTGAGGAAATCATCAATCAAGGTGTGGGAGACTTGATTCATGGAACACTTTTCTCCATGAATCCCTTCATCTCTTTGATTTCAAACTTATTAAACTAGGGTTTTCATTCTAACTATGGGTTCTTCCTAAAAATGATTTGATTATGTTAATTGTATTAAATTATGGATGATTTGATGTTTAATGGTGATTTTCATTGTAAAATTTCCCATGAACCCATGTACTCTCCCATGACCCCAATTTCACGAATTGTGATAGGTGTATTGATGCAAGATGATTACTATGAATTGTATCTATAATAATCTAGTTATTGAATCTTGTTCTATTCATGCCTATTGTAGTATCTTTAGGTGTAATTGTGAGACATGATTCATTACCCTTGAATGGGGGTAAATTGCTAAGGTTTGTTTATGATAATGAAGATTGTATGTGAACTTATGGTTCACTTATGTAGGGATGATCTTATGGCTATACTGTATTGGTGATATTGATGCAATACCTTTCTCCCCTATACCCTTACACTTATCTATACATGAAAGGACTATGATTATGCTATTAATGTTGTGTTGATTGAAAAGGACACTCTCATGAACATTATGTGAAAGACTTACTCACATACTAAGGATTCTAAGGGTGAAAGGTTATTCTCACCTAAAGAATCCATGAGCTACCATGATACCATGATGGTTGAGTGTTAGGCATTGTTCCATGAACATGATTATAAAGTAAAGTCTTAACATGATTATTAAAGGGGAATTAGGCTTAGCACCGAGTGAATAGGAACAAGAGATGGAAACCTTTTACTTCAGTTAGTCCGGGTTTCTAGTAGCAATCTCCCTATCCCATAACTATGTGCCCACATAGGTCTCTTAGCTAATGGATCCACCTATAAGCTAAACATGTTAATTCTACCTTAGGAAAGTTGAACACCTCTTTTCGGTGAGGGTTCATGACACCAAATTCCATGTCGCTCACATGGTCTATGTCGGTTAAGGCTAAACTTCCCTACATGATAAGAACAAGATCCATGACTTGACATGAACAAGAACATGAACTAAGAACACAAACATGAGTCATGTGCTATGATTACTTGAGGGGTCTTACTTAGTATGAGTGAAGGTATGGGACTTCACTTATACATTGCACAAGTGAGCTTGCAGAGTGATTGTAGTATGTGCTTGACAACATGATGCTTTATGAAGTTAATGTATGCTATATATGAACATGAACCATGAATATGAATTTGAATATGAACATGAGCTATATCTATGACTTCTTAATAGGCTTTGCTTAGTATGAGTGGGGGTATGGGAGTTCACTTGTACATTGCACCAGTAGACCTATGAGGGGTTATGGTGTGGTATACTTATGACATGAGTATGTGTAAATCCATGTATGCATGATATGAGTTGGTGTTAGAAATGACTTTTTATTATGAACTATGAACATGATGTTTTCCTTGTCTATGATCGTTGACTTGGATGAGGTTAAGGTAAGTTATGCATGACTATGGTAGCTTAAGGTGGCTTATGTAATGGTTTGACTTGGTGATTACTCTAAATGTGCATATCGGCTTTTAATCTTGATAAATGCACTATTTCAACTAAATGTCCCTTTTTGCATGATTTAAGGATTTTATGCATCCTTCCATACTTAGTACAATTAATTGTGCTAACCCATTTCCTCTACATTTTCATATAAGTGTAGGTTCCGGTCGTTGAGGCACTATCTCCTTTCAAGTGAAGCTTGGGTAGATTATTACCTAAGCTTGGTGACTCAAGTTCAAGGACGGATTGTCCATTTCTTAGTTTCTATTGTATTTCGTATATTGAGACTTTATTGATGTAAAGGGATAAGTCCCAAACATTGTATTCTAAATGTTTTAGATGGGGAATGAGACAAGGTCTAGACTCTTATAACTTTCCTTTATGAAAATGAAGTTTGACTTCTATTGTAAAAGTTTAAATTTTTTCCGCATCATTACCATGTCTCTATGTTATGATTATAGTACGGGCTTGTATGAGACCCCTTTATGGTCAAGTACGTCGTGTTACGTCTAGGAGGTACCCCTGGGTCGTGACACTTAATCAAAGTTACAGGGCTCAAGCCCACACCCTGCATGCATTATAAAATAGAAAACAATAACAAGAAGTCGAAAAACCAACCGTTAAGTTAAAGATAGTAAAGAAATGAGGGATTTGGGATTGGGTTTACACGAATCCAATGAAATTTACTCCTAGCACCTTCAAATCCCTCATTTCTTTGGGGTTGGGTTTGCACTTTTAGTACAAACTCACAAGACATAAGCATATTCATCATGTAACTCATTAGAACATAATAGAACCATCATGAAAGTAACCCTAAGTTATACTTGTCCAATGTATGAATGACATCCCATAAAACCATTCATTCTAAGTATCACTTTGACGCCACCATAACATACTTACCATTCTTCATTTTCATATTTAATCAATAATCATAGACAAGGAACATTCATATTGAATAAGGCATGACAAGGAAAGCAACTCATAATAACAATTCCAAGTTAAGCATTCATAATTACATTAAGCCTTTAAGTCAACATTCTCATTAGCATCATTATGAGCACATTCATTTCATTAGACATTAACAAATTAGAGAAACAGACCATAGCCCTCTCAAAGCCTACTCATGCAATGCATGAATGACATCCCATACTACCACCCACACTTCATAGAGCCTCTTGGGTAACCATAGCACACAACTAACATGATGGGAATAAGCCCTAACTGACATAGACCATGTGAGCAGACCATGAAATCCGGTGTCATGTCCGACACTAAAAAGAGTTAGTCTACTTGCCTAAGGTAGAACTGGTAACATTTTAGCTTAGGTGGATCTAGTAGGTAATATCCTATGAGGGCACATAGTTATGTGATATGTAAGGTGTTCATTGAAACCTAGCCTAACATGGGGAGAGCTTCCACCTTACCATATCCACTCGGTGCTAAGCTTAAATTTCCCATAGATTAGTTCATTCTCATTAACATTAGTATACTTGAGAGGGCTACCACCGTTAGGTATACTGACCCAAAGTACATTATTACACATGAAAGGGCCACCACTATTAGGTCTACCGATTGAAGGTTTATCATTACATTAGTTCCTAGACTTATCATGAAGGGCTACCACTATTAGGTCTACTGGTTCAAGACAAAGCCTTAGGATATTTCATTAATCATTTACGAAAGGGCTACCACCATTAGGTCTACCGAATAAGGGTACATTATTCATTACATGAAAAGGCTACCACCATTAGGTCTACCGATTCAATGTTTATTAAGTCAAGATACATTAGTTACACAAGAAGAGGATGCCCTAAGCCTACCAATTCAAGGTACATCAATCAAGATCACTTTCAATTACACAAGAAGAAAATGCCCTAAGCCTACCAATTCAAGATGCATCATTACATTGAAGAAACCTTTCACAATATATCATCATCATTCATAAGTGTATAACTGAGAATAACCTTTCAATAATAACACAATTGTGTTGTAGCCATGATCACATTACTTTCATTGAAATCACAAAGCATATACATAAGCATCATGATTATACATCAACCTTCATAATTTTGCCCTTCAAGGCCATGAATCACAATTCATCAACACACCTAGAATACTAAAATTTAGGCATGAATAATGACATAATTGAAGTAACTAAAGCATTACAATATCAATTACATCACATTCATCTTACTACAATTCACCCACATCAATGTCATAAATTAGGGTTATGGGGAAACCATGGATTCCTGGGGGATTTTATCTGAAAACCACCATAAAAAATCAACTCAATCTCAATATATGATAATTAAACCATTGAAACGTTTTGAGAAAGAATCCATGACCTAGAATGAAAACCCTTAGTTTTGGAGAATTTCCAACTTTGAAATTGAAGGTTTGAGGACTTCATGTAGCTTAATTGACGATTTCTCACTAAATTGAGTGGAAAATTTGAGTCCTTGATCCCTAGACCATGAACTCTTCTTCTTCTTCATGGAGGTTTTAGAGAAAGAATTATTTGGAGAGGGGGTGGTTACTATTTGGGTTTGGGAATTTATGAATTGTAAATGGGTATTTAGTAGTTTAAAAGGTCTTAAATATGTCTAAATAATCAATATAAACCGACCCTTAACTTAACAAACCACCCTAGGAATTTACCATCTTGCCCCTTATTAGGCTGAGCTTAAGCAGTCTACAGGTGTGACCCACGCCCACCTGACCCACAGACCGTGAGTGGGGTCACACCCCATCCTGCACGTCCGTGGGTGGTGTATGCAACTCTACATCTTGGAGTCTTCACCTATGACTTAGTTCCACGGGGCTTGGATTGACCTAGGTCCAATAGGTCCCATCCGTAGGTCCTAATTTTTGGCGGATTTGGGGCATTTTTAGGTTAGACTTTAGGGTCCTCCTCAAGGACCCTTGGTTGGTCCTCGGGGAAGGGGGTCATACCTTGACATTTAACCCCTAAACCCCTCAACCTAAGCTTGGGAAATCATTTCACAACATAAAACCCCACATCAAACTCAACAACTCACTCGTAAGGCTCTAGTTTCACCTACTAGTTTTTCGAGTTGTAATACTTAAGCTCGCCGAAATTTCCTGAACAAAACACCAAATCTGAAGGCTGATTCGGTGGACCTGATGAAGTCCTCTTAATGCAATTAGGCGAATCGCCCTTTGGAGTTCTTATCGCCTATCTTGACAGCGCACATTTCCATCTTTCAAGTTTAGAAGGCGGATAAGAATTAGTCCGCGTAATACCTTTGGCTGATCACCATTTGGGTTTTGCAATGCCTAGTCTTCCCTTTTTAATCCTCTAACCTCTTCTCAACTTGCACTCACAACCCCCGTTATTTGAAAGCAATAAGAACAAAAATAAAGACTTGGGTTGAAATACAAGAAGCACCTTATTTAATGTCGTGACACGACGCATTTCTCAAACTCAACAATCATTTTTGGGGTTCGGGATGGTGTCACTAGGCAAAAGTTCCCTTTTCCTTCGATTTAGTTGAGTTGCAATTTGACCTAGTTGGGTCTTCAGCTGCTTGAAAGAAACTGAGTGTGAAGTCACAGTCTAAGATAAAGTTGAGAAGTCATTTTTCAAATCCTTCAACACCTTATCAGACCATTTAACCTTGTTGTAGATCCTAACACACATGTCTTCCATCCAGCTTCCTTTTAGCTTAGCTGATTCTTTTGGGTGTGGTCAATCATGGGGATGACATATCTATCTTTTTCCATCTCTGCATCTTTCCAATTTCCACCCCACCAGTCTTTCCAACCACTATCTCTACTCTTGTTCCAACCTTGGTTCCCACCTTGTTGATAATTGTTATGAGAACCCCCCCCCCCCACTTTATTTCCCAAGTACTGAACTTCTTCATTGTATAATGCCTCTAATTTGGAATCATCCGGGCACTGCTCACTGTTGGTTCCAACTACATTTACAGACCTGGTTCCACCTCCCATGACATGTTCATACAACAAATCAATTTGAGTCATCATTTTGGCAAGGTTTTCATCCCTCTCATGGTCCTTCTCTATTTGTTCTTTGCTAAAACACAGTTGTAGAAGAGACATTTGGTCCTCTTTAGCTTGCCATGCTCGGTTAACCTTAGTCATATCATGTAGCAACAAAGCAACTACATCATACAGTTGTCTCATCAGTCCAGCATGGATTAATTGATCAACCAAACCCATATTGACCGAATCAAGGCTCCAATAAAAGTATAGTAGCATCAAATTGTCCAGAATGCCATATGTTGGACATTCCAAGAGCAACTTCTTAAACCTCAACCATATTTCATGTAAAGGGTTACCTCCAATACTTTTGGAATTTTGAATTTGGAGACGAATTTTAACCATCTTCGAGGGTGGAAAGGATTTTTCCAAGAATTCCTCAAAAAGCAGAAAGTAATAGGATCATTTGACAGTTCTGCCAACCATCTTGTAGCCTCTCCTGTTATATAGAATCGAAATCACCTCAAACTAATGGATTCTTAGGAGATATACTTGAAAACAAGGGGTCCACAAACCTCCTTGAAATTCCTGAGGTGCTCATGGGGATACTCATGAGCTAGACCTCCAAAAATTCCTTTCAATCGGAGAAACTGTATCATATTTCTGGTATTATCGAGTTGTTTCACTCATCAAAATTGTTTCCCAAGATCATTTCAAAAGCTTGCATCACATCGTCAAACGGACCAACGAGATAAATTTTAGGTGTCATCACACAAGGTTCAATGTAAGCTAATCACACAAGGCATTGACACCAATATCAAAAAAGACTCCACACTTTCTCTAGTGTGCAATGCTCATCACAAGAGACTCATTCAATAACCGGCCAGTCACAACGACATGCAAAAAGTCCACACATTGTCTATGCAACTTCACTTTGCCTCATCGTAGTCGCACCTTCATTTTTGTTCGATAAAAGCACTATTCAAGTCATCGGTATTGATCATAACCAATACTCAAATTTGCACTAGAACAGCCATAAAACACACAAGAGGTGGCAAAATTTCTCAAAATTGGTCAAAAACCATTTCCATTCAAAACAAGGAGCCACAAGCTCAAACATCCACTACTTAGAATCAACACACATTAAAACACAAAAACCCAATATATATACAAAATATAGTCATAAGTGGTAGGTATGGAAATACCTCACCCCACCAACAAAAGAAAAGTAGTTGTCCTGAAATGGAACAAAAATAATCAAAAGTCAATAAAAATGAGAGAGGGAGGTAAAGATATATCCTATCTGCACAGTCGCTCCATCTATCGAGGCCTCAATGCCCGGGGTAATACTCTGATCTTGGGCATTCGTGCCCTGCGTAACAGCTACTGTAACCGCACTCAACCCATTTATAATGGTGTCTCCCAAGGAGCTCTGTCGGGTAGTCTAAAACATCGCACCATCCACGTCGGCCAGATCATCATATACACATCGGTAGAATGGGATTGGTGCCCCATTTTGAGGAACATGGCCTGAGTGATCCTGGTAGGCTGGGAAGCTGTAGAAGAACTATGAGCCTAGGAAGAAGTAGAACTGCGTGTACCTGAAGGTCCGATGTCCGAAGTAGGCAAAGATGCCTCTACAAGTATGGACTCAAAAACGACCTCCGGGGATGCATCCACCGGAGCTGCTCTCCTCATATCTACCTCATCCCATATGTACTCGACCTCTATGTCGGATATTAGTGGAAGATGTGGGAGTGACCTCTATATCCCTCTTCTCGTCAGGAGGAAATCCATCCCACTGACATAGCTCTATAATTGGTACTAGGAATGAAAGGGAAATGTGGTGTTGTTTTGCCCTCATGGCCATCTCCTGCTCAATAATGAGTCCTAAGTTGATGCTTTTTCAGTCTATTATTGACCCGAGATAGGCCACCTTTGGGTGGTGGAGGATGTACTCATTCTGTGAGGGCATGATGGAGCTACTAAAAAATCCAAACAAGTACCGAGCTACTACATTCAAGTCATTCTTCTCAATCGAAGCTCCTACCTCAATTCACCTTGGGGTGGTGTAAAAAATGAGTGGGCCTAGCTAGCTCTTTAGGTCATCCAAGGTTGGCAAAGTAGTATCCAAACTTGGGTAGTCAAAATCTGACCCTTTATCCAATACAATGTTGATATATTCGCTGCTGCATCTCACTTTCTTCTCCCATACCACCATAGATTTTACCAGTTGAAAGGCACTAGCCTTGTTCTTTCCTTTCGGTACCAGGTCTCTGTATGCCGTGTAAAACACCCAAACCCATGCAGGAATATAGGAGCTATGGGGCCTGGTAATCTGCTGAAACATGTGGAACCAGAGACTGTCCAACAGATTAGAGTACATGTCCACTACACTATCCGTGGACAATCTCTTTTCCTCGAGAATGGTCCTTAGTACCTTGGCCATTAGCCTGTTGAGTAGCCGGGGAGGAGGATCCTAAACTGGTGGTGCAGGAACCACCGTCTGTGGGGTAGCTTCTAGGGTCCTAGACAGACCTTGACGACCTTTGGCACGAATCTCATCTAGCCGGGATTGAAGAGGTTGGTCATAAAAAGAGGTATATTATCAAGTTGTTTCACTCATCAAAATTATTGCCTAAGAGAATTTCAAGAGCTTGCATCACTTAGTAAACTGGACCAACAGGGCAAACTTTAGGTGTCATCACACAAGGTTCAAAGTAACTTCATCACACAAGGCATTGTCACCAATTTCAAATGAGACTCCACACTTTCGATAGTGTGCAATTATAATCACAAAAGACTCATTCGATAACCGAATATTAACAACGAGATGAAAAAAGTCCACACATTGGCTATGCAACTTCACTTGGCCTCATCGTGGCCGCACATTCATTTTTCATTGATTAAAAGCACTATTCAAGTCATTGGTATTAATCATAACCGATACTGAAAAATGCACAAGAACAGCCACAAAAAACACAAGAGGTGGCAAAAGATTTCAGAATTGGTCAAAAACCATTTCCATTCAAACCAAGGAGTCACAAGTTCAAACATCCACATTATAGAATGAACACACAATTTAAAACACAAAAACCCAATATATATACCTCTTGTGAATATATTTTGTATATATATTGGGTTTTTGTGTTTTAAATTGTGTGTTCATTCTATAATGTGGATGTTTGAACTTGTGGCTCCTTGGTTCGAATGGAAATGGTTTTTGACCAATTTTGAAATATTTTGCCACCTCTTCTGTGTATTGTGGCTGTTCTTGTGCATTTTTTAGTATCGGTTATGATTAATACCAATGACTTGAATAGTGCTTTTAATCAAAGAAAAATGAATGTGCGGCCACGATGAGGCCAAGAGAAGTTGCGTAGACAATGTGTGGACTTTTTGCATCTCGTTGCCACTAGCCGGTTATAGAATGAGTCTCTTGTGATGATCATTACATACTAGCGTAAGTGTGGAGTCTTGTTTGATATTGTTGTCAATTCCTTGTGTGATGAGCTAACTTTGAACCTTGTGTGATGACACCTAGAATTTGCCCCGTTGGTCCGGTTGACTAAGTGATTCAAGCTCTTGAAATGATCTTAGGCAACAATTTTTATGAGTGAAACAACTTGATAATATACCACTTTTTGTGGCCAACCTTGTGATACGTATGAACCTTGCTTGAACCCCTTTGAGCCTTATCCTTTTTTTGGAAGAAACTTAAGCAATTGTGTCCCCTCTTTTTCAATTCACCCATAATCCTCATGAAGTGTGGTTCGTTTGAATAGCCAATTTAGGTCAAAAGCCTAAATTGGGGGTATTGTGAAAAGAGAAGGTAAATCAAGAAGTGTGAAGAATTCCCCTTTGAGCCATGGTCTTGAAAGAGATGGAAACCCTCCCTATAAAAAAGAGAAAGAAAAGAAGAAAGGAAAAGTAAAAAAATGAAAAACAAAATAAAATTGTGAAATAAAGTTGTGAAAGTTGCAATAGAAATGGGGTGTCCGATAGTCCATTGGTAGTTGAATAAGGGTGTGAATTTTGAGCATGAGTAAAAATGCTAAATAAAAGGAAGAAAAGTGATGTTCATACCACATTTCACGAGGGTAGAAACCACTAAGACTAAATGACCATACCGTTACACTCATCCCCGTTACAAGCCTCAAAACGACATTTTTGATCTTGGGTAAGCAGAAACGAATGTTGATTAGAAAATAAGGGAAAACCTATGGGTGAAGTCATGCATGTGTTCATTTTTATGAGTGTGAGAGTCGTATGTGATTCCGAGACTTTAAATTTTTAAGGAATTTTGTGTGAATATTGAATCATCTTTGTTGTGAGGGCATTTGAGTACCTTTGTTGAGCTTGAACTTACATTTGAAGCAAGTATTGTGAAGTTGATCATTTTTTATAATGGTGAGTTACAATTTGAATCTTTGAGTGCACAATTGATGTTTGCATGAGTAAGTTGAGTTTTGTTGTGTGCATTAATGATTGAGTCTTATGTAGCTCTGTTTGAGAGATCCTTTTTGAACTGCTGAACTTTAGTTTCACTTGAGAACAAGCAAATGTTTAATTTGGGGGTGCTGATGAGTCCGAGATTTGGACTCATTTAGGGCTTTGTTTATATAGATTTAGTGTCCTCAAATTCTTAATTTGTGCCAATAACTGATGTTAAATCCTTGATTTTCAGGAATATGGATTGACGAACAAAGGAACGACACTAACAGGCAAAAAGGAACAAAATAGGCTGAAGAAATGAAGATGGGCGAGCCGGAGGATTGCCAAGAGCACTCAGCGTGTCGCCGAGTGGCTCATCAGCCCGCCTAAAGTTCCAGTGTGCCAAGCTCTGAAGGAAGGAACCAAGTTGGCAACAAAAAAGAGTAGTCGGCAAATCACCGAGTGAGTCCACAATGCCAAGATAGATTGTCCAAAGTAACAGTCCTTGAGGATGCTGAATGCCAAGGCGAAAGAGCGATTGAAGAGACCAAAGGGCAGCTCTCCGAGTGGTTTGACGAGCCCGACTAACTTTGTCAAATAGGATTTCCTAGCACATTTTTGGTGACTATAAATAGGATTTTGAACATTTAGTTTGGTATCAAATAATCTTCAGAATGAAATTTATTTTGGAGTTTTTATCTTGAGACAACATTCTCTATAGTTCTTCGTTAGATTTGAGGGATTGAAGAGGTTGGTCATCCTTAGGCTCAGACAATGCAAACGGAGAAACAAAGGACTCCCCATAACTGCCAGAGTTGTGCTCCAGTATCTCAGCTATGGGGTTATTCCCTTTCCCTTGCCTCTTTTTGGAGTAGCATGTTTGCCGTTTTTAGAATTAGCAACTACTCCCTCACTAATAACAATGCCCCGTGCTCGTTTGCGGGGAGGCAAAGCAGTCTGGTCCAAGTTTATCCTAGCCATATCTACAATACACATCAGAAAAAGTTAGAAACAATTCAAGAAAAATGCATAAAATAGGTTGCAGAAAGACTCGCCGAACAGATCAGTGAGTCACCAAGTCCCATTGGTGAGACGGATCGGGCTCACCGAAAGGACTGGCTTGAAAATTTTCCAAAAAAATGGTAGGTCGGCAATATGCAGGGCCGTTCGGTGAATCACCGACTTCATTTGGTGAGTTCAGACTAGCCCCCGAAAGTTACATTGTGTTTTAGGGATTAAGAGTGCAGAAAGGGCGATCAAGGGAGACATTTGGTGAATCGCTGAGTGAACTCGGCGAGCTCACGCTTTCCGCCGAAAGATACAAAATCTAACTCAGCCAAAACATGAAATTAAGGGCTATCAAGGGGGATGTTGGCAAACCGCCGAACGGTTCGGTGAGCTCAACCCAGCTCGCCAAACTACCCAACATGCAAATTTCAACCCCATTTCCCAAAATCAAGCCCGCCACCCCCAACATGCAAACACTTTTGCAATTAAACTAAGATCCATTCAACCCATGCCACCGGGGTACTCAGACTTACCAAGTTTGGCCTAAATTAGTCATTTGATAACTTTTACCCTTAAGAATGACGTGAAATGCTCCATCATTTTGAAAAGTACGTCATTTAGCAAAATCCGAGTTACTTAGACTTCACCTAACTAGACCCAAAAAATATTTACTGCAATCCAACAATTTATGATTAATTTTAATGCACAAAATATGGGAAATCAACATTTTAATTAATTTACGCACATTTATGACACTAAAATAGGTTAACTAGCACAACTACTACGATTTCAGTACAGGGTCAACACACATCAACAAGATTCAAACAATTTCTTTCAAGTTCAACCACAATTCAAGAGTTTGGGGTTCGAAAAACCAACCTTCACACAGAATGAAGAGTTTGAAAAGCTAGACGGCAATGAGATCCAAATTCGAGCACAAGAACAAAGAGCAAAAAGTGATAAAAATGCAATAATATAGGAAATCTAGAGTGTGGGTGTGATTGTATTAGGCTAAAACGAGGGAATATGAAAGAGTTTAATATTTTAAACCTTTGGACTTTTAAAACCTTTCAGTTCGCGGTCTTTTCGGCGATATTAGTCATCCCTGCCGAACCACTTGGCGATGCGCTGAGTGGTGACTTGCTGAGTTTTACATGAGCTCCATTAAACTTGGTGGTCCAAATGGCATACAAAGTCGGGCACGCCGACCTGTACGGTGAGTCACAGATTTGTCCATAGGCTTAGTGAGTTTTACAGACTCTAAACTAATATTTTCCTGAACCCAATGGCGGTCCAAGTCAGGCTCGCCGACCTCTTCGGTGAGTCACCGACTGGACTCTTGACTCGCCAATCTGCACCTTTTCAACACATCCCACTTTTCAACCTGCAAAATCAACACCCATTATTCAAGAAGTAAACACAAAGCATTAAAAACATGGGTTGCCTCCCAAGAAGCATCTTAGTTACCGTCATGGCACGATGTATGTAACCACTCAAGCTTCATTCTTGGGGTTTGCCATAGTATCATTAGGCAACCCCTCTTGTTGTCTTGAGTTGAAATGAGACGAAATATAGCCCTTTTGGTCTCTAGTAGCTTAATAGATATAAAATGAGAAGCAATAATCTGATTTAGCATTAAGACATTTTGTATTTTCTGTTTCAACACTCTGTCGTGTTCTTCTACTTTGGGAAGAATGTGTGAGAGTATCTCTTCTATTTGTTGATGAGTCCACAAATTTGACTCATTTAGGGTTTATTTTGATAGAAAAAGTATCCTCAAATTCTTATTTTGTCTCAATATCTGATGAAAACTCTTAAGTTTCAGGTATTTGAAGTTTTGGTGGAAGCATGGTCACTTAGGCGCAAAAAGGAACAAAAACAGGCTGAAAAAAGAACGAAGAAGCTGAAGCCTTCGTATCGCCAAGCACACTTGGTGACTCGCCGAATGGAAGCACTCCGCCCTTTGTTGCAGTACGCGAAGCCCTGAACGAGAAGGATTGAATAGGCGATGAAAGGAGCAGTCGGCGCTTCGCCGAATTGTTCTGCGAAGCAGTACTATACCACCCAATGACACAAAGCACAACGATGCTGAAGACTAGTGCAAGACAGCGACGAACTAGACCAAAGGGCGAATCGCCGAGTTAATCGGCGATTCCGACTAACCTCGCCGAAAGATCCACCAACACTATTTTCTGAAGTCTATAAATACTAAACTTGTTATGAATTTTTAAATAGTCGAACATTAATTTTAATTTCCAGAATAGAATAGTACTTTTTGGATATTTTCTCTCAAGTTTGGAGAGGGTTTCGGGAGACTTGAAGAAAGAAGTATTTCATCTCCCCAAGTTGGAAGTGGGTCTTCTCCATTCTTCTTCATTTGCTTAAATCAAGGTTTAATTTCTTATACCCATTTGATTTTAGTATCATTTTAGGTGTATTTTGTTATTTCTTGATGTGTGGCTAAAACCCCCATTCTTGGGGTGTGATTTAGCAAATATGTGTTGATATTGTTGTTGGGTCTTGCTTGCTGATAGGTTAGATGTATTTTATGGTGATTTCACCTAGTGGTTGTGGTTTAATTTAATGGGTTTGTAGTTGCAAATACATAACCACACTAGGTTGTGGTTTAATTTAATGGATTTGTAGTTGCAAATACAAAACCACCTATGTGTTTTCAGCTTGCCCGAGAAGGAGGTCGCGAAACCAAGACCGGTAAACTGATGGCCTAAGGAGTGGGTCGACATGAGGTTCAGCCCGAGAGGTTGAGCCCTAGTCCCATATCTTAACACTCAGCTCGAGAGAGTGAGTGGGGTAAGGCGTAGTCTGGCCTTCATGCGGTAAATGGGTGTCCGAGAGGAACCCATTTGAAACGGGGTAAGGAGCCCGAGAGGGAACTTATTTCTATCTAAAGCTTAGCCTAATAACTATTATCTTGCAAATTTCCTATCAAAGGCATGCACCCAATGATTTATCTCAACTTGTATTGCGGTCACACCCCAATAACTTGTCCTAATACTTGATTTTCTTGTTATTTTCGTTGTTTTTACTACTTGTGATTAAACCCCCAAATCAATATTTGATACATTTATGTCACCCCTTCTAATTTACAATATTTTTAATCGTTAATGTCTTTAGCAACGACTAGTTTGAACTAAATTTTATTTTTCTACTAAATCTCAAAACAACTCCCTTGGGACACGACCCCAATCTTTAGTTGGGTTACTATATTATCGACGATCGTAGACACTCATACCGTAGGTTAGTGTCGTTGGTCATGATAAGCATCATTTGTCTACCCTCATAATCCTTGGGGTTTTTACTCTCATGAGGAGGAATATACCTATCTTTCTTGTTGTACAGTACTTCAAATTCCATGATCTTTTTTGCCACGAGATCCAACTGGGCCACCATTTTGCCTAAATTTTACTGCCTCTCTTGCTCCTTGTTGGTCTTGGTTATGCGATCGAGCAGTTGGGATACTATTGCATAGTGTAGTCGCAGTATACCACCCAGAGAGAGTTCGTCAGCCACTCCTCTGTTCACAGGACCAAGAGATCTTATTTGGGATTCCATGATTTGGGAAATGCAGCAATAGTGTCTTAAATTTCAGCCATATCTCATGGATTGTCTCACCCTCCAAGTGCTTGAAATCTAGGATTCTATCCCTAAGAATCATCATCTTCGAAGGAGGGTGGTCCACTTGGTTACCATTGCTACCTTATACGCTCATTTTCTCCATTTTAACAGGTCACACAAGAACCAAAGCTAAAAGTAAGTAGATTCAACTATGACTAACAAGAAGACAATTCAATTTCACCAAAAGAATTTCAAACAACACCACTCCCCGGCAACGAGGACATTTTGATCTAACGTTTCAAGCACACCTCATCAAATTCTAGGTGTTCAATAATCGTTAATCAGTATAAAACCCAACCAAATGAGTTGGGGTCGAACCCCACAGGGAGCAGTACGTGTTTTAGATTCAATTGGGAAGTATGAACGTGGTCAAATAAGCCATAGGAATAGAAATTATCGATTAAAGAAAATAAAGTGAAGGGGTGACATGAATGTCAAAAAGAGGGTTTTGGTGTTGATTAACAACTACAACAGTCACAAACAATACGAATTAACAATATAGAGATGGATTCTTGGGATGTGTTCGATTATAGGGAATTGTAGGTCTATGGGTAATTGCAACTATTAGTAAATAGCTAGATATTAGTGAGTAGGCTAAACTATAAGGGAGGAAATTTTCTCTCGAATAATTACCCTGAATCAAGTGATTTCTCTCGAACATCAACAAGCATGCAGAATAAGAGCAGCCCACACCTTAATCCATTCACTCTCTCTAGCTAAATATGAGGGATTGGTTTTAGGATTTACTCTCTCGAGCTAAACCTAGATCAACCCAATACCCACAAACCATCAATCAAAAGACTTAGTTCTAAAACTTGTCTCTCGAGTAAGCGAAGAACACAAACCTAGAACTGCATTTGCAACTACAATTCTTAAATTAAACCACAATTAATGATTGAACTCACTTTTAAATAGAATTTAAACTAACATTTAGAAATACCCATAAGCTAAATAAGCCCATAGTCACATGATCACACCCCAAGAATTCAGATTTTATCTAGACATTATAAAAAGGTAAAAACAGTTATGGAATTGATTATGCATCAACTGGGTAAGAGTGATTTCGTCTTAACATTGCTCCAATTTGATGAATCTCAAAGACCCACTTCCAATTTCTCAAAAGTTAATTTCTTCTATCCCTCAAAGCTAAGGAAGAACTCTAGAGAAAACTGTCTTAAGATAAAAAAAAAAGCCAAAATAAATTTGTAACACCTCGGAAATTAGTAGGTTAAACTAGAGCCTAAACATGAGGGTTAACATCAAGGGTTAAGGGTAAGGTCCAAGGTTTTTGGATGAGGGCCATGACAAGGGGGCCAAGGTTGCCAATAAAGCACATAGCCACCCGTGGTTGGTGAGGCAGTAAGCTCCCTAGGCTGCCAAGAAAAGGCTCCCATTCAAGAGCCACTTCACGGCTCCTGGTGAAGACCATGGACCTTGGCAAGGTTCGTGGTGTTTCCTTCACATCATGGGGGACTTTTTAAGTTAGGGAGGGCGATGGTCAAGGAACCACGGGCACCACCACAAGCTATGGTGCCCTTTACGGGTCATGAAGGTGGGGGTAGTCTCTGGGAAGGGGCTGCCTAATTAGGGGTCTTTTGGTAAATTCCTAATTAGGTAGTTATTAAATGAGGTCGATTTATATTGTTTTATTTCACCTATATAAATGTTTTTAAGTCAATACACACCCCATTTACTTCATTATTTCCAAAAATTCAAAATCTAAACCCAAAAGAGTACATCTTCTCCAAAAATTTCTATCTCAAGAATTTCCAAAGAAGAAGTGGAAGCTAGGGCTTGAAGAATCAAGATTTTTCTTCTCAAATTCATGGGAAATCTCCAACAAGGTATGGTAGCTCTTCATATATGGGTAGCCTTCACCCATACTGTACCTCCAAAACTCAATTTCAAACTTATAACTTTACCCAAAAAGCTAGGGTTTTACTCAACCAAGGTGGTGGTTATTAGTCAAACTACTCGAGGCAGGGTGGAAACCAAGGTTGGGCTAGGGAGGATGGTTGGAAGGATCGCGACAGAGAGTGGAGGTACCAAAATCCTAACTTGAAGGATGGGGAGAAGGACATGTATGTACCTCCCTATGAGCGCCAAAAGCCGAAGGATTCGGAAGGTGGTAAGTGTGAGGATATGCTCTCTCATATCCTCAACAAAGTTGAAGGGTCAGACAAAACCTTGAAAGAAATGAAAGAAAATGTGTTCACCCATAGCCAGACCGTCACCTCCTATTTTGTGTTGGTAAAGAAGTTGGAGACCCAAATGGGTGATATATCCTCTTATCTCAATTCGAGACAGTAAGTGGGTTTGCCTAGTGATACTATCGCTAACACCAAGAATGAGGTTTGAAGGTGGACTTACATCGTGCCGCGACGTTAACTAAGGCGTTGTTTGGGAGGAAACCCAAAACCCCTTATTGCTTTCTATTTGTGTTTTGGTAAAATAATGGTGTGTTGTTTGTACAGGTTGAAGTGCGGAAACTGTTCGAAAAACTGTAGGGTGGCGAGCAACAGTTCCAGTTGGCGAGTAGACGAAGAGGTCGGCAAACCTGACCTAATCTACCATTTGATTCAAGACATCCTTAAATTGGAGTCTGTAAAACTCGGCGAGCCTAGGGGAATTATTGGCAAATCGCTGATCATGTCGGCGATTTCGACGGAGAACACCATTGGGACACCCACACTCACTAGAGGTTATGTAAAATTTGGTGAGGTAAATGAACACTCGGTGAATCACTGAGAGGATAGGCGAGCTCGACTAATGTCGCCGCATAGGCGAAAACTAGACGGTTTTGGAGTACAAAGGATTTAAAAACTTCAAACTCATTCACTTTCCATCACTTTTTATCTTCCCAAACTGACACACACACGCTAGTTCCTATATTTTTTCATTTTTAGAGTATTTTTAGTGTTGATTTGTGCTTGGGATTAGATTACATTGCCGCCTAGCATTTCAATTTTCTCTTTGTCGACACCAAAGGTTGGTTTTCTATGCCCCGAGTTTATTTTATCAAAATTTATACTCATCTGCAAGAGCCTGATCTTGTTGAACTATTCTGATCCTGCCTGATAGGATTAGATTGTTTACATGCATGATTTAATTTGATAATCTTGCTCAAGTAGATGTGACTGTTGAGTTCCCATAATTGCATGCCTTAAACTGGATTAAAATTCGAGGGGTTGTGTTCTGCTGTTATGGGTCCTACCTTAATTGTACAGGTGCATGCTTTTATTTTATTCTCGGGGATTGCGAGGTTGAATTCGATAAAGTGGGTTGAAGGTAGGAACTTTGGGTCATTTGGCGACCTGAGATGAGCTGGCCAAACAACTCGGTGGTTTGCCTAGTGTCCCCATCTCGCATTTAATTTATTGCTAAGTGAGTAGTTGAAGTTTGTAACTCTCGATGAGAATCCTGAGGTCGCCGAAAGCACTCGGCGACTCGCCGAAAGGTTTCTCATTCGCCCTTTGTCTGCACCCCTGAACCTTTGAGCACTGGAACATTCAACGGGCATGTCCTTGTTCACCAAAAGCTATCGGCGACACGCCAAGTCGTTCCCCCCATCACCTACTTTCTACAGTTTTTAGAGCTAATTCCTTCTGTGAGTTCGATCTAGCTCGCCCAAGAAATTCAGCAATTCACCCTCTAATTTGGAAAATCTGTCCGAAATTGTTCTGCTGTGCTTTTGTTTAAGTTTTTCTCACTTCTCTTCCACATTTTGCAGACATGACTAAATCAAAAGCTGCTGAAAGAATAACACCAGCTCAAGAGAACTCCAAAGGGATTGCGATAAATTAGGATGCAACTACGTCGAAAGGCAAACCTACGAAACTACCCGTAACTATTGGGAAAGGCAAGGGCAAGAGGCCCACTTCTGCCAGAAAGACCATTACCCTAGACCCTCATATTCCTTCATGGGCCCAGGGATTCCGTAAGGTCGTGCATATCTTTCTAGAGGATTCTCACTAAATAGAAGTTAGTGAATCTGGTACTACTGTTACTCCTAAGCTGATCTCGGGCACTGATGCCCAGGCTCAGGGTGAGGAATCGGGCATTGATGTCCAGACAGATGGAGCGACTGTGTAGATAGGACCCCCTTTTTACCTCTCTCTCTGTCTTACTTTATTTTTTACTTTTGGCCTTGTTTATTTGCATTTGAGGACAAATGATTTTTGTTTGTAGTGGGGTGAGGTTTACCTTTGTGTGCTTTATGAGTAATTTTTTGATTTTGTATTTGGATTGTGAGCCAAAGTATTATGTTTTATAATGCTTTTTGTGGATGTTTGAGCTTGTGGCTCCTTTTGCTTTAATTTGTACATGATTTTGACCATTGCAAAAAAAAATTGCCACTTGTTGTATGTATTGAATGTGTCTGTTCTCTTGTAAATTTGAGTATCGGTTTTCATCAATACCGATGACTCAAATAGTTCTCATAATCGAACAAACATGATTGTGCGGCTACGATGAGGCCAAATGTAGTTGCATAGTCAATATGTGAACACTTTGCATCTTTTTCTGGCTAGCAAAGTTTCAAATTGATTCTCGTGCAATAAAAGTTGCACACTAGCTAGAGTGTAGAGTCTTGTTTGATTTTGTTGTCAATTCCTTGTGTGATGAGCTTACTGTGAACCATGCATGAGAACACCTAGAATTTGCCCCGTTGGTCCGGTCTACTAAGTAAGGCTATCTCTTGATATGATCTTAGGAAACTTTGAAGAGTGTGAACCAATTTGACATATACCTCTTTTGTGGCCTACCTTGTGAGTGTGTGAACCTCTTGTGAACACCCCTTGAACCTTACCTTTCTTCGGAAGAAACTTGATGAAAACATGACGTTTCTTAATCCGCTACCTATAATCCTCTTGAATTGTGGTTGATCGAATAGCCAACTTAGGTAAAATGAGTGAAAAGAAAAAGAAAAAGTTATGAAATAAAGTTATGGGAAATGTAAACAGAAAGGCGGTTCTGAACCATCCATGGAAGTGAATAATGGGATGACTTATGAGCACTAAAGAAAATGATGAAAGAAGAGGAAAGGGAGTGTTGAAAGCACCGCATTTAACGAGGATGAAATTCATTGAGCCTAAATGACCATACCTTTGCATTCAGCCCCATTACAAGCCTTGAAAATATCTTTTTGATCTTGAGTGAGCTAAAATAATTGTTGATTGGAAAATACGGGCAAACCTATGTGTGAAAGCATGCATTGTGTTCTTCTTTGAGAGATTGAGCATTGAATTTGATTCCTGAACTTTAAATGATTAAAAGATTGTGTGTGAATATGGAATCATTCTTTGTGTGATGTATTTGAATACCTTTGTTGAGCTCGAACTTTCATTTGAAGCAAGTATAGTGAGCTTGAGTTTTACTTGAGGACAAGAAAAAGTTTAAGTTGGGGGTGTTGATGAGTCCACAATTTGGACTCATTTAGGGCTTTACTTTAATAAAATTAGTGTCCTCAAATGCATATTTTGTCTCAATAACTGATGACAATCCCTAAGTTTCAGGTATTTGAAGTTTGAGGCAAAGCATGGAAACTATTTGGCAAAAAGGAACAAAACGGCTGAAAAGACGAAGAAAAAAAAGCCTGAGGAACTCTTAATGCATTCGGTGAGTCGCCGAGAGGCCTTAACCTCGCCCAAAGTTCCAGTGTACTGAGCCCTAAAGGAAAAGATCAAGTCAGCGATGAAAAAGAGTAGTCGGCCTATTGCCGAACAGTTCTGCAAAGCAGTACTATATCGCCCAATGATTTAGAATGCGAGAATCCTGAAGGCAAAAGCAGAAAGGCAATGAAGTAGACAAAAGGACTGATCGCAGAGTGCATCAGCGATCCCGACTAACTGCGCCGAATGGTCCTTCACAGCACATTTTTAGACAACTATAAATACTAGTTTAAATTTTATTTCAGTATGCAATTTCAGATAAAACATTTTAAATTTCTAAATTTCAAAAAGAGAGACCTTATTGTTAGCTTTTGAAGATTTGAAGACTTCCAATTCCAAGAAATTGGAAGTGGGTGTTGAAGATTCTTCATCTTAGACTCGTTTAATCGCAAACATGGTTTTGCACATTTCAATATGATATATTTACCATTAGCCACACAAATTAAACAACTATATACTTCTAATGACATTAAACCCACATCCAAACTAAAATTCCAGCATTATTGATAAGATAAAAGTCGAATACCAACCTCAAAGACTAGAACACCATCAAAATGAGTGAACTAGGGTTAGGATTGAGGTGCAAGTAATCCAAAGCACTCAAAATCAGGCATAAGAGGCACTCAAACACTGAAATGAGGGTATTTGGAGCTTGAAGGAAAAATAAGCAAAAAGAGTTGAAAGGATTTTCTTTTTGAACTTGAAAAGACTCTTGGCCTATTCAATCCCAAACATGGTTTTGGCATCACCTAAAG
Source organism: Solanum okadae (assembly GCA_036553675.1). Classification (NCBI taxonomy): domain Eukaryota; kingdom Viridiplantae; phylum Streptophyta; class Magnoliopsida; order Solanales; family Solanaceae; genus Solanum; species Solanum okadae. Next base: position 18,725,036 of record CM071687.1, on the reverse strand, counting down.
TACGCAACTCAATACTTTGACTTCTTTTAAACTTAACACTCACAACGTACGTTATTGAAAGAAACAAAATAAAAGTAATGCATGGGTTGGCTTCCAAGAAGTAGCCTATTTAATGTTATGGCATGACATAGTTCTCACTTCATCAACAATCATTTTTTGGGATTTGAGACGAGTGGAGAGTTGATAGAGCTGAGTTTTGAGTTGTTTGATTGACACTGATATAGAGGTCACTATTTTAGTTAAGGTGGAGAAGTTGTTTTTCAAATCCTTCAATACCTTGTCGGACCCTTCAACCTTATTGAATCGTTGTGAGCATTTCTTCAGTACGGTTACCCTCTAGTTTATTTGGTTAATTTTTTCTTGGAAAATCATGAGGCAGAAGGTGCCTATTTTTCTCAATCTCTCATATTTCGACCTCTATAATCTTTACAATCATTGTCTCACTCCTTGTTCCAACCCTTGTTCCCACCTTGTCGTTGGTAGTTTTTGTGAGAACCCCCTATTTGATTTCCCAAGTATTGTACTTCCTCATTGTATAATACCTCCAATTTGACATCCTTAAGGCATTGTCCAATGTTTGTATTAACCGCATTCATAGCTTTAAGTCCACCTCCCATGACATGTGTAAACAACAAGTATGCTTGGGTCATCATATTAGCAATATTTTTATTTACCTCGTGATTTTTTTTCCAATTGTTCCTTGCTCGTGCTCTATTTTAAGTGAGACATTTAGTCTTCTCTAGTATGTCATGCCACTTTCACTTTAGTCAGGTCATCTTTGCAACATTGTTTCTATGTCAAACGACAATAACATCAGCCCACCTTGATTAAGTTGATCATCCAATATTTATTGACTATATTAAGGTTAAAATAAAAGTACTACAACAGCAAAATATTTGCAACACCATGTGTTGGACATAATAAAAGTAATTTCCACAACTGCAACCATGTCGCATGTAAAGGCTCACCCACTATTCTTTGAAAATTTTGGATTTTGTTCCTAAGCTTCACTATTTTCGAGGAAAAAATATCTCGAGGAAAGCATCATTCAACCTCACAATAGAAGTGATAGAGTCATTTGGCAATTCAGCCAACCATCATGTACCTTACATTTTAAAGAGAAAGGGAATAATTTTAACCTTATGGAGTCTTGTAAAATGTTCTACAACTAAAACGGTCGACATATATAAACTAAATTTTAGAAATTTTCACGAGTGTCTTCGTGAGCCAAACCCCCTATAATTCACCTCATTTTTAACAACACTAGAATTGTTTTGGTTACATGAAAAAATGCCATCCCTATTATAGGAGGTAACCGAATAGCTCATGTAGTTTGAATGACGTTCAAATGCATATCATTCAAATAACCCACATTATAATTTTTATCATAGTTACTATAATTATCACTACCATGGTCACTTATATTTTTAAACCTGCAAACCACAACACAAAGCAACAACCTACTACAACTAAACCAATTTACAAACTCCTTTCTAAAATGGAATTCTTAGGAACCACTCCCTGAAAACAACATCATTTTGTATAACACTATGACTATCCTACAAAACAAATAAGATAATATGCGGTTGTCATCAATAAAAATACTCGATTAAGAGTCGGGGTCGAATCCCACAGGGGGTGATATAGTAGAAGGAATTTTATCAGGAAGTTAAGTCTAAAATCAACTCATTTGTAGCAAGTAAGAACAATGGGTTGATGATTCAACAAAGTTTACAAACAGGTTTTGTTATCAAGTGTCACAATTAAACTAAAACTTTAGAGATTCAAACAATTAGAAAGCAATCTAGTGCTGTGAGGATTTGAATTGATGTCACATAGGGGTAATTCTGTTTCTCAATAGTGTTAAAAACGTGGATAGGTTGGGTCATCTTCAGTAACACAAATCTTCTATCGATCTCATAATATGAATTCATAGAATCTCCTTTCAATCTCTTCTATGTGAATTATAATTCAACCCACTACCTTACAAGATGTTTCTTTGAAGTAGATTTGGGGAAAAATAAATCCAACCCATAACTTCTCTTTCGAGTAACTTATGGACATCAAGCCTAAATTACATCCTATAAACAAATTACTTACTTCAATCAATCTCTTTCAAGCATTAATGAATGATCTAAATTAGAATTATGTTTACAACCTTAACCGTTAAATTAATACCATGCTAGTTAGTCCAAATTCAATAATGAACAACAATAAGAAAGAGCAAAACACAATATCCACTACATTAAGTCAACACCCAACCCCATAATTGCACCCCAAGAATTGGGGTTTTAGCCACCCATCGCAAAAAGTAAAGAAATTATACCTATCATGCATGCAACCATGGATATGATGAAGTTAAGTAATTATAATCAACACCAACTTTGATGTAAACTTGTAATTGCCAAATTCAAGAGCTAAGTTAAAACCCCAAAACTAAAGATGTTCTTTACAAGATAAAATATCTCCCATGCTATGAAGGAAAACTCTCAGTTGAAGACTAACTAAAAATTCCCTGTTTAAAATCTCTTCATGTTCTCTCCCCTTTGAGCTATTTATAATTTTCCAAAATTGGGCCCAAAATTCACTTCGTGATAACTTTGGTGACATAAGTCGGGCTCACCAAGATGGTTCAAAAAATTGGTGTTTGCTCCTTATCGCTCCCTTCCATTGTTTTCGGCTTCAGATGTTTGAACCTTAGTCGATGAGCTCGCTTTGTCTGCCTTTACATTCAGTTGATCACCTAGTACCACCATTGTTTTCCTTTTAAGCTTTCATATCTTATCCAAATAGTGTCCCCTTCGGTGATGGTCATGTATTTCACCCCTTTGAATTTAGTGAGTAACTAATTCATGATTTAGTTCGCCAATCCTTCTTTGACATTTTCAACTTTAAGCAGTGTCACTATAGGCGAGATCATGCTAGTTTGGTGATCCGCCATTCTTGTTAGGTTATTAACAATGTGGAAATTACAGTTCTTTCCATATTTTCTTCTTTTCACCAAATATTCATCCTTGGCTTCTCCATTAGCCTTTATTGCTGCAAATAATCAAAATAACATCAGAAAAATATACAAATAGGCATTGAAGATATTAATTGTTGAACTCAATAGGCCTAAATTGAGTGTAAATCTACCACTTATCACCTACTTTTACATTATCGTAAGTCAATCATGACCTAAAAATGAGGTCCTACCAAGTTGGTATTAGAGCCCCAGGTTAACCGGTCTCACTTGTATATAGCTAATGTCAAGTAAAGTCTTGTGTTTGGTAAAAAGAAGTTTAAATCCTATCTTTTGGAGAATACATGGTATCGTTAGGAATATTTTCTCTTTTGAATCGCTATAGTGCTTTTTTGTGTCTTATTAGTTTACTAAGAATCTTACTTATTTCATTCCTTTGCATGACAGTTTGTACACATTGTTCTATGGTCGAGGGTGATCCACATGGTCCCTTAGATAGAGCCTTAGCTTTTGGTATAGGATGACATCATCATCTTGCTAGGGTTGCATTACCAACTTGTGATTAATAAAGGAATCTGGAGCAAGTGGCGGAGCTACAAACAACTCCATATCCTCCCCAGTCGATGGGGTCGAGGCCAGCATAGCCACCCCCTAAACTAGCTATGGATTCCAAGAGTAAGACGATCATTACTCATTTACTTGCAATGGTAGGGGGTGTGCAGCAGGCCCTAATTCTAGTTTCACTAACCCCACAAGGTTAACCTATTCTAGCAGCTCCATTGGTTGAGGTACCACCAGCACTCACCATTTCCCAATAAGGTATTGCAGCTGGAGTTGTGCCCCTAGTGGAGCAGAAGATGCTCAAAATGTTCATAAGACTCTTCCCTCTGAGATTTTTTGGGTTGATTGGAGAGGATGTCCCTCAGTTCATGACAACTTCTTGTAAGCGGGTGTATAATTTAGGGCTAGTGGCGTCAACAGGATAGGAATTCACCGCATATCAGTATTATCTGTCAGCTAGGCAGTGCTAGCATTCGTACTTAGATCCTTGACCAGTTAGGTCACCTTCAGTTTCAAGGGTTGGGATTCAAAGGCCTTCAAAGCCAGATTTATTCCACGAATTGTCAGAGATATAATCCATGATCTGTTCTAGAGGTTAGACTAGGGCCCAATGACTGTGTTTGAGTATGAGATAAGGTTTCACGAATTTCCCCTCTATGCTATGATAATATTTCCTACCAAGCAAGAGAAGGCTTAATGTTTTGTTCCGGAGTTTATACTTCCTTTGTGGATTGAGACTAATCTATAGTTTCAACGGACCACTTTTTTAGAGATAATGACCATGTTTGTACTATGGAAACGGTTCATTGTGAATCCCTTGAGGGAAGCGACAAGAGGGATCGACATCAAACACCTATAGTGGGTTAAGTTCTAGGTCCAATGACCCATATGCTAGATATCCCTAGTTGTTTCACCGGGTCAATCTAGACGTCCTCTTCAAGCCTCACTTCATTCTTCAAAGGATGAGCAGAATAATCATGGTGGTAGAGGAATAGATCAAACTCTGAGGGGTTTGTAATAGGTGCTTTCGCCTTTGGTGGCCATTAATTTATGAGAAGATTTTCACATGGTTTTTATGACTATGGGGAGCTTGATCATTGGTTAAGAGACTATCCCTGGTGAGGGATGATTTTCCCTGCTCCACACCTAGTGAGACCAATTGCAGTTATCCCCTTCAGCTAGATGGCATGCCTAGGGTCAGGAGCAGTGAGGAGTGTATGAAGGAGCTCAGGGTAGACCCCCACGAAGGCATGTCTAGTGGTAGGTCAAATGCTCGTGTTAAAGACGATTAGGCCAATCTATATGCCACTCAAGCTAGGGCGAAGGATGAGGCATCGAACATTACTATCACATGTATGATTATACTATGCCATTATCCCACCTCGACTTTATTTGATCCAATATCTAAATTTTTAGATATATCTATATATTTTGCTTCCCCAATTGGTATGACTTCTCAGCATTTTGTAGTGTCCTTGCATATTTCGACCCCATGGGTACGTCATTAGTGGTGAATAACATTTATAAATCATGTGATGTGAATATAGAGGGGTGTGACACTCGAGTTGACCTTATTATTCTAGATATGTTGGATTTTGATATTATCCTTGGAATGGATTATTTATCCCCCTACCGTGCGATCTTGGATTGTTTTTGCAAGACCGTTACCTTTGCCCTTACTGATATTACTTTGATTGTATGGCAGTTCTCATGTGTTCACACGCTAACTGGGTTATCTATTTTGATTAGGCTTAAGGGAAGTGGCTAATAGGTGTCTAATGTACTTGGCTTATGTACGGGATGTGAGTATGGAGGTCCTTAGGGTTCATTAATTCCCTTTTGCACATAATTTTTTGGATGTGTTCCATACTAACCTACCTAATCTTACCCCGAAGCATGATATCGACATTGTAATAGACTTGGAGCCAGGCACTCATCCTATACCTATTTTACCTTATGTATGCCCCCCATAGAGCTCAAGGAGCATAGTGTTCAAATTCAAGATCTCTTTTGTAAGGCATTCATTCTTCCTAGTTTATTACCTTTGGGTGCCTCATTCTTGATTTTTATTAAGAATGATGGGTTTATCCGAATGTGTATTGATCCCAAGCGATTGAATAAGGTGGCAGTGAATAACTTTTAACCTATGCCTCATATTAATTATTTGTTTAACTAGCTTTAGGTTGTTGTAGTGTTTTCGTAGATTGATTTGAGATTTGATTACCATCAACTAAGGATTAAGACAGCGGTCACCCCTAAGACCACATTTAGGAGTCATTACGACCATTAGGAGTTCTTATGTCATGACCCAAGGGTACCCCTTTAGATGTAACACGGCATATTTGTCCCTGAAGGGGTCTTATACAAGCCCTTACCATATCATGAACATAAGATAATAGAAAATATGGAAGAAATTAAAAATTTTCTTTACAATCGAAATCTTTATAAAAGCAAGCAGAAGTCTTTCTATACTTTGTCTCAAACCATCTGATACAACTTTAGAGTGAACTCTTGGGACACATCCCATACAATAGTCTCAAAAACATGAAAATAAAGACATAAAAGAAATGGTGGGTTTTGTCCTCGAAGCTTTGAGGACTCATCAAAATCTTCAACTCCTTTGCTCCTGAGAAACCCATCTCCAAAATAACACTCATGTCTCCAAACCCTACATTTGATTAGAATGTAAACAAAGTATGCGTTAGTACAAAATGTACTAAATATGTTAGCTAGCATAACCATAAGAGCATAAGACAAGGGTTAGTCAATATAAGACATGATCCAAGATCAAATTAAATACTTCATGAAACATAAACTATAATCATAATAGACAATATCATAATCATAATAAGCAAAGTCTCCAACAAAAGCATCATATAAGCATAGTTTGACTCTTAGTGATCTACACCATAATAGAACCATTCTCAAGTAACCTCAAAAGCATACATGTACAAAGCATAAATAGCATCCCATAATACCACACAAGCCAAGTATCCCTTTTTGGTACTCTTAATCATAGTCTATATACATGGTCAAGTCTTAAGCCTTTCTACTTTAAGGGCACCATATTTCTAAGTAACTTCAAAGCACACATGTGCAACGCATGAAGGGCATCCCATACTACCCTTCACACTAGGTATAACCTTGAAATCATCCTAATCCTATTCACCCTCCTTTGGTCTTACTATTGGCTTACTTAATGTAGACAAGGGAAGTATCACCTCTTTGTCAATCATTTTTTGGAAGGAAACTATAGCAACAACACAAGCTAAGTCTATACCATATAAGAGAACACTTCATACGTAGCTTCAAGTCATACTTGTGCAATGTATGAATAGCATCTCATACTACTACGCACACTAAGTACCACTTTACGCTATCATACATACTCACTATTTGGGGACTAGTCCCTCTTTACTATTTTCCATTAGTCATTTAAGATACTTCTCTATTTAGTATAAGGCAAGTCACAACACATGAGTGGAATCTATTTACCAATTCAAGGCTACCAAGGAATAGCAACCTAATAGGATAGACCATGTTATTATTTTGCTAACATATCTATATTATGCTAAACTAACTACCTTGGAAGGCACACTAACATGCAAGTCCAAGCTACTCTAGGAATGGAACAAGTGTTCCATCCTAGCTATCATGAAATAGCCCTAGTCCAACTAAGTAATGCTACCCTTACAAGCACACAAAGATGCTAATGTAAGCTATCCTTAGGAGAGTATGATTCTCTGTCCTAAGCTACCCTTGAAATGCATCGTACAATGCACTGTCAAGATACCCTTAGGAGAGTATAAGTCCTCATTTCTAAACCTACCATGAAATGGTCTTGGCAAAACCAAGTCATGCTACCATGAAAACATCCTAATAATGCTAGTTTAAGATACCCTTAGGAGAGTATAAATCCTCAATCCTAGGCTACCAGGACTGTCCCTAACTAAAGCTAACATGAAATGAATCTTACAATGCCAAGTCAAGCTATCTCTTAGGAGATTATAGATCCTCAATCCTAATCTATCAATCTTGGTCTTATCCTAACAAGCCAAGCTATACATGTAGGGAACATATGTCACAACTTCAAGCTATTGTAGACTAACAAGATTTGATTCAAGTCCTAACACTGATGACTAAAAGCCCTATTCGCAAGCTTTACTTCTTACTATCATCTTTATACCTAGATTTCAAGGTATTTTAATCACACTCTTCATTAGTAGGTGATTCTAGTCATAATTGATCAGAAAGATTCAATTTCATCTTTACAAGTCATGATCCTTCAATGGAAGTATAATCTAATTCAATTCACTTCTATTTGAACCTAACCTTGAAAAATTACTACACTTGACATTGATTTTTGAAGATCAAATAGAATTCCTTAATTCCACCTCTCATGGCATAAACCCATAAAATATCATATTCATCAAATAGACTAGGGTTTACCATAAAAATCACATAAATTCATCATAATAACTTAGTTCAATGCTAATTCATTCGTAATTAGGTATTACCCACTAGATTGGAATCATACCTAAACCCTACCCATAATGTAGAAGGAAACCCTAGCTAGAGTTGGGTTTTTGACTTCACAAATGGGGGAAAACCTAGGGGGACTCTATGGGTGCAAGAACCCATAGATGGTCTAGCTAACATACGTCAATTCAAAGCCCTAATAAAGATTTTCATCAATGGAGGAAAATCTGCCCCAACTTCCTTTCTTCTTCTTCTTCTTCTTCTTCTCCTTCTCCTTCTCCTTCACCCTCTCCTTCTTATTCTTCTTCTTCTGCTTCTTCTTTTGCTTCTCCTTCTCCGTATACTTCTTCTTATCCTTCTTCTTCTTCTCCTTCTCCTTCTGCTTCTCCTTCTCCTTCTCCTTCTCCTTCTTCTTCTGCTTCTTCTTGTTCATCTCTCCTTTCTTCTTCTCCTCCTTCTCCTTCTCCTTATTCTTCTCCTTATTCTTCTTCTTCTTCTTCTTCTTCTTGTTTTTCTCCTTCTCCTTCTCCTTCTTCTACTTCTGCTTCTGCTTCTTCTCCTTCTCCTTCTCCTGCTTCTGCTACTGCTTTTTCGTCTCCTCCTTCTCCTTCTCCTTCCTTCTCCTGCTCCTTCTCTTTCTCCTTCTTCTACTCTTGCTCCTTCTTCTCCTCCTTCTCCTTCTTCTCCTTTGTTCTTCTCCTCCTTCTCCTTCTTCTTCTTCTTCTCCTTTGTTCTTCTCCTTCTCCTTCCTTCTCCTCCTCCTTTTCCTTCCCCAACTTACTTCCTTCTTCTTCTTCTTCTACTTCTTCTCCTCTTCCTCCTCCTCCTACTCCTTCTCCTCCTCCTACTCCTCCTCCTCCTTATCCGTCTCCTTCTCCTTCTACTTCTTCTCCTTCTCATTCTTATCTTTCTTCTTCTCCTCCTTCATCTTCTCCTCCTTCTCCTTCTCCTCCTCCTTCTCCTTCTCCTTCTCCTTCCTTCGCCTTCTACTCGTTCTTCTCCTCCTTCTCCTTCTTCTCCTTTCTTCTTCTCCTCCTTCTCCTTCTCCTCCTCCTTTTCCTTCTCCTTCCTTCGCCTTCTACTCGTTCTTCTCCTCCTTCTCCTTCTTCTCCTTTCTTCTTCTCCTCCTTCTCCTTCTCCTCCTCCTTCTCCTTCCCCAACTTTCTTTCTTCTTCTTCTTCTTCTCCTTCTCCTTCCTTCTTCTCCTCCTTCTCCTCTTCCTACTCTTTTTCCTCCTCCTCCTTCTCCGTCTGCTTCTCCTTCTCCTTCTTCTCCTTATCCTTCTCCTTCTCCTTCTTCTTCTCCTTCTTCTCCTTTCTTCTTATTTTTCTTCTTGTTCTTCTTCTTCTTCTTCTTCTTCTACTTCTACTTCTACTTATTCTCCTTCTTCTCCTTTATTCTTCTCCTTTCTTCTTCTTCTACTTCTTCTTCTTCTTCTTATTCTCGTTCTCCTTTCTTCTCCTTTTTCTTCTGCTTCTTCTTCTTCATCTCCTTTCTTCTTCTACTTCCTCTACTTCTCCTTCTCCTTTCTTCTCCTTCTGCTTCTCCTTCTTCTCCTTCTCCTTCTCCTTCTCCTTCTCCTTCTCCTTCTCCTTATTCTTCTTCTCCTTCTTCTTCTTGTTTTTCTCCTTCTCCTTCTCCTTTCTTGTTCTCCTTCTCCTTTCTTCTTCTCCTCCTTCTCCTTCTCCTTCTTCTTCTTCTTCTTCTTCTTTTCCTTTCTTCTTCTCTTTCTCCTTCCTTCTCCTTACCCAACTTTCTTTCTTCTTCTCCTTCTACTTCCTTCTTCTCCTCCTCCTACTCTTTTTCCTCCTCCTCCTTCTCCGTCTGCTTCTCCTTCTCCTTGTCCTTCTCCTTCTACTTCTCCTTCTTCTCCTTTCTTCTTATTTTTCTTCTTCTTCTTCTTCTTCTTCTTCTCCTTATCCTTCTTCTCCTTCTCATTCTTATCCTTCTTCTTCTTCTCCTTCTTCTTCTCCTCCTTCTCCTTCTCCTTCCTTCGCCTTCTACTCGTTCTTCTCCTCCTTCTCCTTTCTTCTTCTCCTCCTTCTTCTTCTCCTCCTTCTTCTTCTTCTTCTTCTTCTTCTTCTTCTTCTTCTTTTCCTTTCTTCTTCTCCTTCTCCTTCCTTCTCCTCCTCCTTCTCCTTCCCCAACTTTCTTTCTTCTTCTTCTTCTTTTCCTTTTTTCTTCTCCTTCTCCTTCCTTCTTCTCCTTCTCCTCCTCCTACTCTTTTTCCTCCTCCTCCTTCTCCGTCTGCTTCTCCTTCTCCTTCTTCTCCTTCTCCTTCTCCTTCTCCTTCTCCTTCTTCTTCTCCTTCTTCTCCTTTCTTCTTATTTTTCTTCTTCTTCTTCTTCTTCTTCTCCTTCTTCTCCTTCTTCTCCTTCTTCTCCTTTCTTCTTCTCCTTTCTTCTTCTTCTACTTCTTCTTCTTCTTCTTCTTATTCTCGTTCTCCTTTCTTCTCCTTCTTCTTCTGCTTCTTCTTCTTCATCTCCTTTCTTCTTCTACTTCCTCTACTTCTCCTTCTCCTTTCTACTCCTTCTTCTTCTCCTCCTTCTTTTTCTTCTTCTTCTCCTCCTCCTTCTCCTTGTCCTTCCTCCTCCTTCTTGTCCTCCTTCTCCTCTTTCTCCTCCTTCTCCTCCTTCTCCTTCTTCTCCTTCTTCTTCTTCTTCTTCTACTGCTTCTTCTTCTTCTTCATCTTCTTTTTCTTCTTCTTCTTCCTTTCTCCTCCTCCTCCTCCTCCTTCTTCTTCTAGAGAGAATTATTTGTAGATAATTTGGGTGCTTTGAAGAATGAATTGAAATGATTTAATTTAGGGTCTATTAAGTATATATAGGGGGTTTAATAACTAACTGACTGACCATCCTTAACCCCTAACTAATTTCTAATTAATTCCCAAACCGCTAACTTAAAACTAAAACTTGAAAAACTGCCAAGACCCACGCCTCACCCATCTACAGACCGTGGATGGGTCTACTACCCGTACAACACACTCATAGGAGTGGTTCAGAGGCTAGACTTTGCACCTCTGAGCAGGCCTTGACCCATGACCCCAACCCACGGGGCTTGGGTCCACTTACGCCCAGTAGGTGGCAATTGTGAGTGCTGCCACCGTCGACAGCTTTTGAGCTGTCTTAAGGGTCCTCCTCAAGGACCCCTTGGGTGGTCCATGGGGGGGTCGTAACTTGACACCCTAACCCTTAAACCATCATTCTAAATACGTGAATAATTTTTACGACTTTTAATCCTCATACCACACTCCAAAATTCTTACGAAAAGCTCTATATTTCTCTAGTTCAACTTACTAGTTTACGGGATATTACAATATCTCCTCTTTGGGATTATTCCTTCTCGAATGATGATTCTAAGCACTTCTTAGAGTCACAAATCTAAACTAGAAGCCCACCATGCATGCACTACATCTAAATGCACACAACCAAGGAAGAAAACTTTATTTCCAAGCTAAACACATTCAATACAAGGGATTTGGAACTACTTCTACCAACCCGAAATGCATGAAAATTTTATATCTACTCATATTCAAGGAGGAACTAACATCTCCTAGCTAAAACATGCTCAACACACACTCATGGAGCCTAAATGCAATTTACTCTCAAAACGCATTTATTTAAGGAGGAATCTTTCAACTCCAAACTACGACATCCTCATTAATTCATCTCATGAAGTCAATATGCAAGTCTACTCTCATGCACTACAACATGAGGAAAACAATGCATATAATTCATTTCTAACAAAACCTAAGATTTTTCATGAACATGCATATAATGAAATCATGGCAACACATAAATATATAACAACCCTACTAGATAGGCACACTATCTCCCCCTTGGGAGTAAGCCTACTCAATCTCTTCTAAACTTCATGCTTACTAAAAACAACTTCAAAGTCCAACATAACAAGTCACAGAAGACAAGAAATTAGGAAATTTAATAAAGCATAAAATACATACCATAAGAGACATGAAGATATCACTCTTGATCTTCTCTATATTGGAGAGCATAAAACATATTATTCTTTTGAGGCTCAACATCCCCACTACTACAGCCAACTTGCTTACCCTCTCTTCTTGTAACCTTAGCCTTTGGACAATCTTTCATCTTGTGGCCACTCTCACCACAACTAAAGTAACCCTTTCTACCATCCAAACACCTACCCTCATGCCTCATACCACACCTAGCACAAGGGGGCCATAGGGATGCATTACTTATCCCTTGAGGCCTAGGGGTAGACACCATCTCATCCTTATGCTTAGGAGTATTAGAAATCCTTGTCCGAAAAACTTTTGTCGATTCCTAAAACGACCATGTCCATCAGACCCTTCATGAAAGGACCTATCATTATCAACCCTAGACCTCTTTTTCTCTCTAAATTTTTCCTCTTCAAGTTTTTCTTCCTCCATTTGTTGAGCATACACCATAAGACGACGTGAGATATCCATATTATTAAGGAGTATTGCCGTACCGTAATCTTTTGATACGACTTTGGACACACCCGTCAAATACCTACTCATCATATCCCTAGGAGTTGCTACCATAGATGGAGCATACTTACACAATAGAGTAAATTTCAATGTATACTCTTTAATACTAATGTTACCTTGCTTAAGGTTGATGAATTCCTCCACCTTATCCTCCCTCAACTCCTGGGGAAACAACCTAATTAGAAATGCCTCTTTAAACATCTCCCAATCTATGGGACCCGCCTCTACCGGCCTTCCATCTTTCCATTGCTCATACCATATTTGAGCAACATCTTTCAATTAATAAGCGGCTAGTTCCACTTTTTCTACCGTAATCACTCCGACGATCGCTAGCACCTTATAAACCTCATCTATAAATCCATTGGGATCCTCTTCTACCTTGGAGCCACTAAACTCTGGAGGGTTCATCCTCAAAAACTCTCTCACCCTAAAAGTAGCCATCCTCTTTATTGGGATAGTTGGGGCCACCATCTCTCTATTGATTTAGACCATCACAGTTTCGGCTTGAGTAGTCATTGCTCGGGTCAATGTTATCAAAGCCGACCTAATCTTTACATCCATCATAGACGGAGGATCAACTGGAGCTTGAGGAGGAGCTTGATGTGGAACTTGGGGAGGAACCTCCTGCTCCACGTTGCCTTTCTCTTCTCTCGTAGCATTTCCCCTTGTACTAGCCATAACCTGAAAACCAACGGGCACGAATTAGAAGACTGGCCTACTAAAGCCAAACTCTATGGCACAACTTAGAGAATGAATAAATGAGATTTCCTAAACATCGAATAACCTCATATTCATAAATGTTGGACGCTTCACACTTATGAACAAGACTCTACTAGACGTGGTTTGAGACAATCCTAGAACCATTCGAAACCTTGTGCTCTGATAACAAGTTTGTCACGACCCAGGGGTACCCCCTAGATGTAACACGACGTAGTTGACCCCGAAGGGGTCTCATACATGCCCTTAGCATATCCCGAACATAAGATAACAGAAAATATAGAAAAATATAAAAGTTTTCTTTAAAATTAAAATCTTTATAAAAAGCAAGTGGAAGACTTTCTATACTTCGGCAAACCATCTAATACAACATTAGAGTGAACACTTGGGACATAGCCCATACAATAGTCTCAAAAACATGAAAATGTAGACATAAAGGAAATGGTGGGTTTTGTCCTCAAGGCAATGAGGACTCAACAAAATCTTCAACTCCTTTGCTCCTTACAAACCCATCTCCAAAATAGCACTCAATTCTCCAAACCCTACATTTGATAATAATATAGGCAAAGTATGTGTTAGTTCAAAATGTACTAAATATGTTAGCTAGCATAACCATAAGAGCATAAGACATGGGTTAGTCAATATAAAACATAATCCAAAATCATATGTAATACTTCATGAAACATAAACTATAAGCATAAGAGAGAATATCATAATCATAATAAGCAATGTCTTCAACATAAGCATCATATAAGCATAATTTGACTACTAGTCATCTATACCATAATAGAACCATTCTCAAGTAACCTCAAAAGCATACATGTGCAAAGCATGAATAGCATCCCATAATATCTCCCATGCCAAGTATCCCTTTTTGGTAATCTTAGTCATAGATTAAATACGTGGTCAAGTCTTAAGCCTTTCTACTATAAGGGCACCATACTTCTAAGTGACCTCAAAACACACTTGTGCAATACATGAAAGGTATCCCATACTACCGTTTACAGTAAGAATAACCTTGAAGTCATCCTAGTCATATTCACCCCTCATGTGGTCTCACTATTGGCTTACTTAATGTAGACAAGGGAACTATCACCTTTAGTCAATCATATCTTGGACGGCAACTATAGCAACAACCCACGCTAATTCTATACCATATAAGAGAACACTTCATAAGTAGCTTCAAGTCATACTTGTGCAATGTATGAATAGCATCCCATACTACTATCCACACTAAGTACCACTTTAGGGTATCATACATACTTAGTATTTGGGGACTTGTCCCTCTTTACTATTTGCTATTCGTCATTTAAGGTACTTCTCTATTTAGTACAAGGCAAGTCACAATACATGAGTGGAGTCTATTTCCCAATTCAAGGGTACAAAGGAATATCACCCTAATAGGCTAGACCATGCTATCATTTTTCTAACATCACTATATTATGCTAAACTAACTACCTTGGAAGGCACACTAACATGGATGTCCAAGCTACTCTAGGAAGGCTACGAGTCTTCCATCCTAGCTACCATGAAATAGTTCTAGTCTAACTAAGTCATGCTACCCTTACAAGCACACTAACATTCTAATGTAAGCTATCCTTAGAAGAGTATGATTCTCAATCCTAAGCTACCCTTGAAATGCATCTTACAATGCAATGTCAAGCTACCCCTAGGAGAGTATATGTCCTCAATCCTAAAGCTACCATGAAATGGTCTTGGCAAAACTAAGTTATGCTACAATGAAAGCATCCTAATAATGGTAGTTGAAGTTACCCTTAGGAGAGTATAAATCCTCAATCCTAGACTACCATGACTATCCCTAACTCCAGCTACCATGAAATGCATCTTACAATGCCAAGTCAAGCTATCCCTTAGGAGAGTATAGATCCTCAATGCTAAGCCATCAATCTTGGTCTTATCCTACCAAGCCAAGCTATACATGAAGGGAACATATGTCACAACTTCAAGCTATTGTAGACTAACAAGCTTTGATTTATTTTAGGTTATTAAACCAACATAGAATTATTCAATGTGAGAGAACCTTGGATCTCCTAGCAACATTATGCCTAAGTGAGTAAAAGAGAGGCAATACAAAACAAGATCACATAATAATGGTTTTACCCCCAAAGCCCTAACATTGATCACTACATGCCCTATTCTTAAGCTTTACTTCTTACTACGATCTTTATACCTAGATTTCAAGGTATTTCAATCACATTCTTAATTAGTAGGTGATTCTAGTCATAATTGACCATAAAGGTTCAATTTCTTCTTTACAAGTCAAGATCCTTCAATTGAACTATAATCTAATTTCATTCACTTATATGTGTTCCTAACCTTCAACAATTACAACACA
Organism: Solanum okadae; assembly: GCA_036553675.1. Classification (NCBI taxonomy): domain Eukaryota; kingdom Viridiplantae; phylum Streptophyta; class Magnoliopsida; order Solanales; family Solanaceae; genus Solanum; species Solanum okadae. The sequence continues at coordinate 18,709,469 of CM071687.1, read as the reverse complement.
TGACATTGATATTTAAAGATCAACTAGAATTCCTCAATTCCACCTCTCATGGCATAAACCCACAAAATATCACATTCATTAAATAGACAAGGGTTTACCATATAAATCACATAAATTTATTATAATATCATAATTCAATGCTAATTCATTCATAATAAGGTTTTATCCACTAGACTGGAATCATACCTAAACCCTACCCACAATGTAGAAAGAAACCCTAGCTTGGATTGGGTTTTTGACTTCACAATTAGGGGAAAACCTAGGGGGTTGTATCGGTGGAAGAACCCATAGATTATTAAGCTAACATACCTCAATTCAAATCCTTGATCAAGCTTTGAAACAATGGAGGAAAATATGCCCCAACTTCATTTCTTCTTCTTCTTCACTTCTAGAGAGAGAATTATTTGGACAGAATTTGGGAGCTTTGAAGAATTAGTTAAAATGATTTAGTTTAGGGGTCTATTAGGTATATATATGGGGTTTAATAAGTAACCAAATAACCTCCCTTAACCCCTAACTAATTACTAATTAATTCCCAAACCTCTAACTTAAAACTAAAACTTGAAAAACTACCATGACCCACGACTCACCCATCCACAGACCGTGGATGGGTCTACTTCCCGTACTGCACACTCGTAGGTGTGGTTCAGAGGCTAGACTTTGTAGACCTGAGCAGTCCTTGACCCCCGACCCCAACCCATAGGGTGTGGGTCAAATCACGGCCAGTAGGTGGCAATCATGAGTGCTGCCAACTTTGACAGCTTTTGGGTTGTCTTAAGGGTCCTCCTCAAGAGGTCCTACCTTCACGTCCTAAATCTTAAACCCTCATTTTAAGTACGGGAATCATATTTACGACTTTTAATCCTCATACCACACTACAAAAAGCTTTGAAACTCTCTAGTTCAACTTACTAGTTTTCGGGATATTACATCCTACTTATGTATTTCGGGTTGACTAATGCCCCTGCCACCTTTATGGACTTGAAGAAATGTGTGTTCTAACCATGACTTGATTTTTTTGTCATTGTGTTCATTTATGACATTTTCATATACTTGCAGAGCCATGGAGCCCATGAGAAGAATTTAAGCATTGTGCTCCAAACATTGAAAGATCAATGCCTTTATATGATGTTCTTAAAGTATGAGTATTGGCTTAAGTTTGTAGCATTCTTGGGGTACAGGGTGTCTAAGGATTTCATAATGGTGGATCTGGCGAAATATGAGGATATTCATGAAAATGTTAGTCCCACATCTATTATAAAGATTCTGAGCATCATCAAATTAGTGGGATACTACAGACAATTTGTGGAGGGTTTCTCTACTATTACAACATCTTTGACTTGGTTAACTCGCCTTGATGTTCCATGTGAGTGGTCTAAGAAGTGTGAGTCAAAATTTCAAAACCCCAAGAAGTTGCGAACCACCACTCTTATTTTGACTCTTCAAGTTAAGGACATTGGCTTCATTGTGTATTATGACACATCCGGTGTTGGTTTGGGTTGGGTATTTATGAAGAGAGATCAAGTAATAGATTAATATTCAAGGAAGCTTAGAGTGCACAAGTGCAACTACCCCACTTATGATTTGGAGGTAGGACCGGTAGTTTTTGCGCTTAAGATCAGGAGGAACTACTTGTATGGGGTTAAATGTGAGATATATATTGACCATCAACGTCTTTAATATATTATGTACTAGAGGGACCTTAATTCGAAGTAGCATCGATGGATTGAGCTTCTGAAAGACTAGGACCTCTCTATTATATACCATTTTACCAAGGCAAATGTAGTAACGGACGCCTTAAGCAACAATGTGGTAAGTTTGGGTAGTCTAGACTTCCTTTTAGATGTTTAGCGACTACTGGTTTTATACATATAAATTTTTCCCAATAATATTTTTTTGGCTTGATGTTTTGAAATTCAATGCGGGTGTTAGCTTGTTTGGGAGTTTAGTCCTCTCTGTTGGGGCAATAATGTGGTCGTTAGTTCGAGGATGACAACTTGGTAACTATTAGAGATCAGGTTCTGTGAGGTGATACTGGAAATGCTACCTCAAATTCTAATGGGGTTTTGTGATTTGATGGTCGTATTTGTGTTCCAAGAGTTTGATATCTGATTCAAGATATTCTATCCATGTAAGCACCACAACGTGTTTCATGATTTGAGTCAGCATTACTAGTGGAGCGATATGAAAAGTGATATTGTGGACTTTGTAGCCCATTGCTATCCTTGCCAGCAGGAGAAGTTTGAGCATTTGAGGATTAGTGGTGAGTTTTATGGATTATCCATTATAGAATGGAAGTGGCAAAATATCAACATGGACTTTGTTTTAGGCTTGCCATGAACTTCTAAAGGTATTGTCAGGTTCCAGGGGTACCTCCTAGATGTAACTAGGCGTACAAGACCCTGAGAGGCCTCATACAAGCCCCTTAGCATATCATAACATAAGATAATAGAAATGAGCGGAAATTTAAAAGATTTTTCATAACATCAAAGTTTCATAAACGAAGCGTAAGTCTTTTACACTTTTCTCAAACCATCTAATACATGAATATTTGCGACAAAGCCCATATAATAGTTCCAAACATAAAATGAAAGATAAAAGTACATGGTGGTCAAGCCCTCTAATGATATGCGGACTCAACACAACATCTCTTCTTGATGTACTATGAACCTAGCCACGAGGATGGAAGTGAATATCGTCGGACCCTATGTTGATAAGAATGTAGGAAAAAGTATGTGTTAGTACAAACATGTACAAAATATGATGGATAGCATAAATCATCAACAAATGCATAACATAAGCGTTAGTCAACATAAGACATATACATATTTATAAGAGATACTTCATAAGCCATAAACTATAAGCATAAGAGATAGAAACATTGTCATAGGCATAGTCAATGTATATAGATCAAGTCATAAGCATACTTAATACACTTAAATCATCATGACATAAGAGAATACTTCATAAGTAACCTTAAGGCATACTTGTGCAATACATTGATAAGACCCCATAAATCTCACCCATGATAAGTAAACAACTTTAGGCAATCATACATAATCCTCATCTCATAATCTCATTCTTAGCTTATGCGTAGACAAGGGAAATCACATCTAGTCATCAAAGGCCTTTCAAGATACAATCCACACTAGACATTCTCATATTTCATAGTTCACATTACTCTTACTTACTCTCAAGACATTGGGACTCACCTCTGTATTTCTACTATAAAGGCTAATGGGTACTCACCTCTTGCCTTAAATGAATAGTCATAGGTATTCGCCTCCATGCCCCTTCATAATATGATATAGGTATTCGCCTCCACATCATTTACTAAGGATCATAGGTATTCCCCTCCATGTCAAACATAATATGATATAGGTAATCACCTCCACATATTTTAATAAAGACCATAGGTATTCGCCTCCATGATCAACTTAAAGGCTAATTGGTAATCACCTCTTGCCTATCCTTAGGAGTCATATACATAAAAGGTACTCACCTCACACTCCTCATCACATGACATGGATAATCACATCATGTTTATCATCTATTGATTACTAACTTAGGAATATGGGAGCTCACCTCATATCATTCTAATATAAGGGTCTTGAGAAATCACCTCTAGACTCATGTCATTTTAGTTACTCATGAAAGGTTGCCGTTGGCCTACCGATTCAAGGTACATTATTCACTTAACTCTTTAGACCATGCATGAGCAACTATCACCATCCATGATCACTTTTACTCTTAGATTCATTTTAGGTGAGAAAAGTGTCATGACCCAAGGGTACCCCCTAGACGTAACAAGGAACATAGAACCATGAAAGGCTCCATGTAAGCCACTTAGAATATCATAACATAAAGTAATAGAACAATAAGAGTAAAAATGCATTTAATTCCAAAATTTTCATAAAGTAAAAGCGGAAGTCTAGACTTGTCTCAATTAGGCATCTATTACACTACTAGAGTCAAAATAGGGCCACAGCCCTAAACAACATAATTGGAAAGTGAAAATAGAAGAATGAAACTCCAAATGAAACATCCATCCTCGACTCACGAGGATTCACCAAACAAGCAATGTACTATGGGTCGGTAGACCTAATATTGGTAGCCCTCTCAAATACAATAATATTAATCTGAATGAACTACTCTATGGGAATAGAGGCTAATTACCGAGTGGATATGGTAAGATGGAAGCTCTCCCAATGATAGGTCGGGTTTCAATGAACATCTTTCTTATCCCATCACTATGTACCCGCATAGGTTATTCCCTAGTGGATCCACCTAGGCTAAAATGTTACCGGTCTTACCTTAGGCAAGTAGACCAACCCTTTACAGTGTGGGATAGACAATGATTCCATGTCAAGCTCACATGGTCTATGTTGATTAATGCTTATTCACATCATGTGAGATACGTGTTATAGTTGCTCAAGAGGTTCTATGAAGTGTGGGTGGTAGTATGGGATGCCATCCATGCATTGCATGAGTTGGCTTCGGGAGGGCTATGGTGTGATTCTCCAATGTCTTAATGTCTAATGAACGAATGTGTTCTTAATAAAGCAAAATGAAGAATGTTTACTTAAATGCTTAATGTAATGATACTTGCTTTACTCTGATTGTATTATCAGTTACTTTCCTTGTCATGACTTATGAAATGTTTATGTTCCTTATGTATGAGTATTGATTAAAGATGAGTAATGAAGAATGGTAAGTTAATCTTTGGTGGCCTCAAAGTGGTACTTAGTAGGAATAGTAGTATGGCATACTATTCTTACATTGCACAAGCATAGCTTATGGTTACTTAAGGTGAATGTTATAATGTAATGTAATGACTTATAAACTGATTATACTTGTATGTTATGCCTTTTGCTAAAGTTCATGATATTTCTCGAAATTGGCATATATCATGGTTTTCAACCAAAATGTCATGTTTAAGCATGATTTTTGCATGGCTATCATACTTAGTACTCTTTTGTGTGCTAACCCATATTTCTACCCTTTTTATACAATGTGTAGGTTCCGAAAAGGGAGTTGATTTCATCTAGTTCAAAGGGCTTGGATTGAGTTCTTCCAAAGCTTGTGGTATGTCCTCATGGATCCGAGGACAAGTACTTTATTGATGTTTCATGTCTTTCATTGTATTAGACTTTTTTTAGACTTTCTATTTTATAGGCCGTGACCCTACTTTTGATTCAAGATGTTTTTAGATGGCCATGTGAGACAAGTAGACTTCCGCTATTTTAAATGATGTTTTTGATTGTATGGATTAAAAGAGTTTTAAATTCTGCACTATTTCTATTATCTTATGTGATAACATGCTATGAGGCTTGTATAAGGCTTTTTGGAGTGTTGCACGTCGTGTCACGTCTGGGTGTAGGCTCAGGTCGTGACAATAACCTTTCAATCAGCCCACAACAACAACCTAATCATTAACACTTCACTATCAAAGTGTACTCATAGCATTTACAAAGATTTCATGAAAACATGCATAATCTCATACTTTACCTCCTTGAGGTTCAGGACTTACCTTAAATCAACACATCTAGAATACAAGCATTAGACATGGATACCATCATAACTCAACTGATTCCATTACTTCATACAATCAAACATTCATGAGATAGATTGGGTGGGTAAAGTCCTTTCAAAACAATTCTATCTAATAGTCTACCATTAACATATACTCTTCACTCTTAAAGCCTTATCATTCATAATTCAACACCTTAGCCTTAATCTCTAAGCCCTAGAAATCAACATTTATTACTACAAGTTTTAGTCTCAAACAATACTTCCTAAAAGCATCGCATAGACCTATGTCTCAAGGTTTTCTACCCACATGCTCATTCTTAAACAATTCAAATCATATAACTTCATATAGGCTTAATGAAACGACCCCAAAAATGCCCGAAAATGTGCTTCGGAAACACCTATAATTGTAATTTCCATATATCTCAAAATACGTGCATGATTTCAGAAATTCGACTTCATATTCTTATTCAGGGGGTCAAATTGAGTGGGAAATGGGTCTAACCCGAATTTTAGAGCAACCGTATCAAAATTCGAAAATTGCAAAAAACGAGATTTGGAGGGTCAACTTTAAAGGGGCATATCTCTTAGCACACAAGGAACTGGAAGGGCCACAACCTACTAAATTAAAGCCCTTTGAGTTAGATTTCCAACGCACTTGGTTTCATCTTATTCCAAGTTATGATGAAGGAGTTATGACCATTTTCGTAAAACCTGTCTGTGCAGAATGGTAAATTCCAGTGAGCTTTTTTTTTAGCGGGTTGGGGACGTTTTTTATAAATGTCCCATACTTAGTCATATTTTTTTTCTAACTTCAAAACACTCTCTAAACCCTCTCCAAAATTCCACCAAGATCTTCAACCAAATTCAAACATCTCAAGCTCTAATTCCGGATTCAAGACATAATCTCACGCTTCAATTCTCCATTCCAATCTTCATCAAGGATTCTCCAAAGTTGAGGTATGTGGGTTTGATTGTGGAAACCTTCCTTTCCACAAGTCCAACCATTTATCCTCTATTTTTACTTCAAGTTTATGGTCATTATGGTTATTTATGAACTCTTGAAGTATGGAATTACTACTACACACCCTATTATGGTCTATTTTGCATATTATCATGAAATGGAATTATTATGTGATGTTTATGGTTTTTATGCTTCCATGATCAAATTATGAAGGTTAATATATATATATGTATGTTGTTGTTGGGCTGATTTATATGGATTTTAGAATTGGTTGGACTTAGTACTCTTGAAATACATGATTTTATTTACATGAACAATAGCCCACCATGTGTTTGATAAAATGCCCATTTATAGAATTCTTGGGAAATGGAAGGTCCAATGTACGTCATATGAGTCGGATGGTTATATAATTACTGAAATGACGATAAAATGGACACATGTATATAATTTTCTCTATATAAGTGTTGTGAGTCGACCAAGCCTAGCTCGGGGGGTTGTAGGCCTGGGTAACCGTATCGAGGGGTTGGTACCTTGGTTGCCAAGTACGGGGGGTAGTAGGCCCGTATAACCATATCGAGGGGTTTGTACCTTGGTCCCTAGCTCGGGGGGTGGTAGGCCCGAGTAACCACATTGAGGGGTTTGTACCTCTTTCGCCTCTCCAAGGGGGTGGTAGGCCTTGGAAATACTACATTGATGGTCACTCGCCACACATGTACTACGACCCACTAAATATGATTTATATGTAATCATCATTATACATATCATCTCATTAATATGTTATCTATCGGGTATGATTATGCATTTTGCCTATGATGTCCATTTATTGTAGCATTGCATTGCATCCCATATACTTAGTACATTCAAACGTACTAATGCATACTCTATGCCTACATGATGTCACCATGTAGGGACCGGAGCACCGCTTGACCATCCTCCTCCGCGTGGCTAATACGATTCTCTATCGAGGTTATTGGTGAGTCCTCCATTTCGGGGACGTTGCTTATGATCTTTTGCTATGTATAAGACTTTTTCTTTTTAGTTATGTTTTGACTATGAGGGTGAGCCCGGTATTTTGTCTTGGCCCCCGCTAAGTACCTATGTTTAGAGGTGGTGTTGGACAAGTTGTGTATTATGCTTGAGCTTGACCTATCTATGGTATTTATGTATCATTCCTTTTTTTTTTCTTGCTCCCTTAGTCCTGATTTCCCCCTTGATTATGCTTATCGCTTATGGTCATTTTAATTGCTTCCGCGACCAAGGATGTGTAATGATATGCTATGAGGCTTGTTTGGGGTTCCTTCGGGTTCCCCATTCGCCGGTCACATCTAGGCCCTAGGCTTGGGTCGTGACAAACTTGGTATCAGAGCACTAGGTTGATAGATCCTCGGAGTCCAACACACCGCGTTGATTAGAGTCTGATTCATGGTTGTGTTGTGCACCACGACTATGAGTAGGAGGCTATGAGATGTTTTAGGAAATGTTTCCCTTCTCCATGTTCTAAGTCGTGCTGTAGAGTTGAATTAAGTTTTTCCCTAACGGTTGTTCTTTGCTATGCTAGACCATGCCTAATACAAGAGGAAGACGAGCCCGCGCACCCGAGGAAGAACCGACCAATGGGGATCTTTGGGATGCCCTTACTTTATTTGCACAAGCTATGGCTAATCAAGCCAACCACGGGGCCCAAGCCCCTCAGGCTCCTACCCCGGCATCTCGGGTGAGAGACTTCGTGCGGATGAATCCCCCAGAATTCTATGGGTCTAAGTTAGATGAAGACCCTCAAGAGTTCATTGATGAAGTCCACAAGATATTAGCTATCATGGGCATGAGGTCAGAAGATAAGGCGGAGTTGGCGGCCTACCAACTAAAAGGGGTGGCCCAAATATCGTACAACCAATGGAAGGAAGAGAAGGGGGCAAACTATGTGGTGCCTTGGGAAGAGTTCAAAACGGCTTTCCTTAATCGATTCGTTCCTCTTGAACTTAGGGAAGCCAAATTGGTGGAGTTCATGAATTTAAAACAAGGGTCTATGAGTGTGAGGGAGTATGCCCTCAAGTTTAACCAACTTTCAAGATATGCTCCACACTTGGTTGCCGACTCACGATCTAGAATGAACAAATTCGTGATGGGTGTGTCCGACCTAGTGAGTGAAGAATGCTGGTCCGCAATGTTGATTAGTGACATGGACTTGTCCCGCTTGATGGTCTATGCCGAACAAATGGAGGAGGAGAAGTTGAGGAAGAGGAGGGGTCATGAGGCCAAGAGGGCCCGTTTTGAGGGCAACTTCCAAAGTCGAAAGGGAGGCCGATTTTATCAAGGCCAAGGGTCTTTTCATGCGCCCCATAAGGGGTTTGCCAATGATGTTCCAAGGGACCAAGGTGTTGGTGGTATAGGTCCTATTGATGTATGTCCGAAGTATGGTAAGGGCCATGGTGGCCCGTGCTTGAGAAATACCGGTGCTTGCTACAGTTGTGGGGAAATGGGGCACAAGGCAATGGATTGTCCTCGAAATCGCAACAAGGATAAGGAGGTCCGTCCACAAGGTGCCAATGCGGTTCCTTTGGGGAGAGGGGGCCGACAAGATGGTGCCCCAAGGACCATCTTGTTTATTCGTGTTATTTGTTGTTGTTGTAGTTGATAATTACAATCCAAACCCCCCTGTTATTTGACACTTGTGTCACCTCTTAATTTTAATTATGCATTTATTCAGAAATGTATTTACCTATGATTGGCTTGAACATATTCATTCTTGATTCTTGATTCTCAAATACGTACCACTTCATGTGGTATTCGACCCCAACTAACTTAGTTGGATTATATTACTGACTAACGATTGTTGGCACTTCTTATTGGAAGAAGTATCCTGATATGTGAAATCAAAATGGTACCACTGCCGGGGTGTGGTGTTGTTTGAGAATTTTAGTTAAGTTGGATTTTTTTCTTGTTAGTCATAGTTGAACTCACTTACTTTCATTTTTGATTTTCCTGTTGCTTGTCTAGAGCAACATAAACGAGCATGTCTTGTAGCAATGGTGACCAAATGGACCTCTCTCCTTTGAGATTGATGATTCTTAGGGATAACATCCTAAGTTTTAGGCAAATAGAGGGTGAGTCAATCCATGAGTTGTGGCGGAGATTTAAGTTACTATTACTGCAATGCCCAGCGCAAGGAATCTCATATATGATGCTATTGGATAACTTCTATAGAGGTCTTGGTTTGGAAAACAGAGTAGTGGTTCACCAAATATCTCCAGTGGGTGTCTCACGACTACACTATGCAATAATAGCCCAGCTCCTTGATCACATGGCCAAGACCAATAAGGATACTAAGACGAACCAGATTTTGGCCTTTATTTTCATGCGGAATTTCAAGTTTGGTTTTCTAACTGTTGGCGAGAAGCCTGAGGTCGTCGAATGCACTTTGTGACTCGCCGAGAGCCCTTATTCATCGCCCTTTGTCTCCGCCCCAGATCCTAAATCGCATTACAACTTTCGGTGGGCTAATCCTCGCTCGCTGAATGCTGTCGGTGATTCGCCGAAAAGCCCTTGCATCACCAACATGCCAAAATATTTTGATATTATTGAGCCAATCCTTTCAGCAAGTCCGATGTAGCTCTCCAAAGATATTTGGCGAGTCTTTCTGCAACTACTTTTCTATGCATTTGATAGAATTGTTTCTAACTCTTTTTCTGATGTTTTGCTGACATGGCCAGACCAAAAGTTTCTGGTAGAGACATGCCACCTCGAAAGAAGGCTAAGGGGATAATTATCAATGAGAATGCAGTTGCATCCAAGGTTAAGGCCTCCAAACTTCCCACACCTGATGGGAAAGGCAATGGAAAAGGAAAGGCACCTGCATCACCGGAGGCCATCCTCGACAGTGACAGTATCTACACCAATCACCTCACTACTACTGAGATTGAGGGTGAGCATCGAGAGCATCAGGCTGCAGCTTCGGAGCCTAAAGATGATGAATTGTTGGCAGCAGAAAGGGGTGAGGTGCGATAAAAAAGGATGAATGATCCATCTAGAATCAGGACTCCTCAGGCCACCAGTACTCCTCCCCCCACTCCAGTATAACATATGCTCCTAGCACCACCGGTACAGGGTCCTCCTCCTAAGTCTATGAATAGACTAAAGACTAAGGGGCTTAGGACAATCAAAGAGGATAAGAGGTTGTCAACCGATGGGGTCATTGACAGGTACCCAGATATTATGTGTTGTCTAAAGTCTCATAAATTCCAGTTCTTCACCTAGTCCCGTGGCCCGTACATTCCAAGTTGGGTCAGAGAGTTCTACAGTGCTTATAGTGCGTTGATACCATAAGGGAAGAAGCCGACTGCCAAATTCAAGCCGGTTCACAATGTGGTTGTCAGAGGCTGGAAGGTGAAGTGTGATAGTGATGTTATCAACATAGTCTTGGGCGTATCCACACATATTGATGATGACCGCCAGTATATGATCAGAACAAAGATGGTACTCCGAGATGGTTGGAGGCAGGGGCTCCGATAGAGAAGAAAGACTTGAACGTAGCTACGAAGTTTTGGTTTGGGATCATCAGCAGTACTATCATGCCATCTTAGAACGAGTCGATCCTCCGCCTTGCCAAGGTAACTTGTCTGGGTTCCATTATTGATGGGATGAGGATCAATGTAGGGATGATTATGGCACAGGAGATGGTCATGAGTGCCACATAGCGCCAAACTTCCCTTCCCTTCCCAGTGTTGATTACTGAGCTATGCAGACGCTTGTAGATGAGAACACATATGTGGAAAGATTCCCACATCTTCTACCAATATTCGAAGGATCGAGGTGGAGTATTTAAAGGATCAGATAGAGAAGAAGAAGGCAACCCTGGTGGATACATCCCCGGTTGTTGATCCTCATAGATTATCGGCAGAGGCACATTTGCCTACTCCGGCCTCTGGGCCTTCAGGTACTTCTAGTGTTGTTCCTTCAGACACCCCTAGTTCCTCTGTCGCTACATTGACTCCCAGACCTGTTGCTGTTGCTATTTCCTAGACCCCACTCACTCAAGCTGCATTACTCTAGATAGAGCAGCTATCCCATTATGCTGATTGTCGTGTTGCCAGACTTGACACCTCTAATTTGGGCATGATTTAACCAACCCTTGTTGTTGTTGTGACCCCATTGAGTGCTACCATTGATGCCCTTCCAAGTAGGATAGCGGTGTGTGAGTATGGCCAAGGGCCCACCGAGGAGGTGACGGCTTTAAAGGCCATTATTGCTACGTTGAGGAGTGATGTGGATCTGGTGAAGTCCACTAACATGTCCATGATTTTTGGGAAGGTATAGATTCCAAATGTGCTAGAGATGCCTCCGAATACAACAGGAGATGAGGTTATAGTTGAAGGACACAACTGACCTTGAGTCTGAGGCTGAGACGGATGAGGATATGATTTAGGTTGCTAAGAAAATTTCTTACGAAGGCCTTACAAACACTGAGGAGGCCATGATCGATGCATTTGTGCAAACCTAGTTGGTAGATATGCCTTTGGCTGACCCTAGTAGAGCTGATGATACTGCAGATGTGACTTTGGGTAGTGATACGCAGGACAAGAGTGATGAGCCGGGCACTGATGCCCTAACAAATGGAGCGATTGTTTAGACAGGATCCCTCTTTACCTCCCTCTCTATCTTACTTTATTCGACTTTTGTATATTTTATTTCTTGCATTTGAGGACAAATAGCTTTTGTTTGTGGTGGGATGAGGCCCACCTTTTGTGATTATTATTTTGGGCTATATATTGGGTTTTTGAGCTATATATTGTGTTGAGAACTGTTTTTGTAGATGATTGAGCTTGTGGCTCCTTTCGGGAGGAATATGATGAGTCCACAAATTGGACTCATTTGGGGCTATATTTTAATAGAAATTGTGTCCTAAAATGCTTATTTTATCTCAATATCTAATGAAAACCCTTAAGTTTCAGGTATCTAAAATTTTGAGGAAAGCATGGACACTACGTCGCAAAAAGAAACGAAAAGGCTGAAAAGAATGAATAAATGAGGGCCTGAGGATCGCGGAGTCCACTTGGTGAGTAGCCAAAAGGTCTTACTTCGCCTTTTGTTCCAGTGTGTTGAGCCTTGAAGAAAAGGATTACATCGACAGAGAAAGGGAGCAGCCGACGCATCACCGAGCAGTTTTGCGAAGAAGTACCATGCCACCCAATAACCTAGAGCACGATGATGCTGAACGCCGGTAAAAGACGACGATGAAATACACCAAAGGGCGAATCCCTGACTTAATCGGCGATTCCGATTAATGTCGTCGAACGATCCGCTGTAGCACAAATTTGTGATAACTATAAATACTACTTAGAGTTTTAGTTTTAGTATGGAACAATTATTATAATTTTCACTTAGAGAATAGTAGTTTTTGATATTGTTGCTCTATGTTTGAGAGGGTTTTGAAGACCTGAAGAAGAAGAGGGTTTCATCTCAAAGGATTTGGACTTGGGTCTCTTGGATTCTTCAATCCTTGCCTGTAACAAGACTTAAATCTTCATGCCCATTTGAATGCAAGTTCATTTAGATATAAATTTCTATCTCTTGATGTGTGGCTAAATCCTCAATTCTTGGGGTGTGATTTACAGAAAATGGGGTAAGATAATTGTTGGGTCTTGCTTGCTGATAGTTTAATCGTACTTTAATTGTGATTTCATTTAGTGGTTGTGCATGAATTTATTGAATTTGTAGTTTCAAATACAAGTTTATTTATGTGTTTTCAGCTTGCTCGAGAGAGAGGTCGTAAAACTAAGACTACTAAATTGATGGCCAGTGTGAGTGGGTCGACATGAGGTTCAGCTCGAGCAAGTGAACCCTAGTCCCATATCCACACACTCCGCTCGAGAGAGTGAGTGGGTTAAGGTGTAGGCTGGTTTTCATGCGGCAAGTGGGTGTCCGAGAGGAACGCATTTGAAATGGGGTAAGTTGCTCCAGAGAGAGCTTATCCCCCTTAAAGCTTAGCCTAGTCACAAATACTCTACGAATCTTCTATCGAAAGCATGTACCCAATAATCTAGCTTAACCCGTAATCCCATCATATCCCAAGGATCCCCTCTCATTACTTAGAAACCCTTGTTTATTTTGTTGTTTTTACCTACTACTGACAAAACCCCCCATTGTTAATTGACACTTTTGTGTCCCCCTTTAATTTACAATATTTTTACTCGTTAATATCTTTAGATACGACTAGTTAGAACGAACTTTTATTTTTATATAAATTCACAAAACTACTCTCCTGGGACGATCCCAACCCTTGGTTGGGTTACTAAACTATTGTACGATCGTAGACACTTGCATTCCGTGATTCACTTCAAGGTAGGGTTGAACAAAGATATTTCTTCTAAGATGACCCTTCATAGGTTTGCTACTTTGAATGATTCCTTTGAGGCTGACCATGAGATAAAGCTAGAATTCAAGGAGGAGAAGGTGGCTAAGTACAAGACTTCATCTTCAAATTCTTGGAGCAAGAACGAAGGGGTAGTTCAAACATCATCGAGTTGGAACAAGGGTGCGGATGTAAAGAAGACTTATGAGAAGAAGCCCTTCGAAGGGAACGCTGAAAAGTACCCATCGAGAGAGAAGGGTATCGCCAACCCAACCAAATTACCTAAGGGAATTCAGTGTCACAAATGTAGGGGATGGGGTCATATAATGTGTCAATGTCCCAACTGATTGATCGCTCTAATGCAAGGAAGAGAGATATATCTTAGTGTTGAGGAGGAGCCAACAGGTGAATGTGAAGAAGATCCATAAGAAGAGGATGAGTTCAAAGATGGGGAAGATGAGGAACTAGACCTTTGTGTCAAATAAGGAGAGAGTGTCTCTCTTCTATATGTGGTGAGGCGAGAAATGATTAGTAAGCCCTTGGATGATCCGAGCCAAAGAGAGAATCTATTTCACTCCAAATGCTTCATCAAGGATAATGTGTGTTCCTCAATCATTGATTGCGGGAGTTGTACAAATGTTGTTGGTACTGCATTAGTGGAATTTTTAAAGCTTCCTACTACTAAGCATGCTACACCTTACAAACTTCAATGGTTGAGTGTGTGTGGAAAATTGAGGGTGCATCGACATATGATGATCAAGTTTAAGATTGGAAACTATCAAGATGAGGTCCTATGTGATGTGGTCCCAATGTAAGATTGACATGTCCTATTTGGGAGGCCTTGGCAACATGATCGTTTAACCAAACACGATGGGAGAACAAATTAGTATTCACTTATGTTGAATGATCATAAGTATGTTCTTCATCATATGACCCACTCTCAAGTCAATGATATATATAAAAGGATGAGTGAGTCAAAGAGAAAGACGAAGTGTGAAGAGGTACATGTAGAGGCCGAGAGTCAAGAAGGGGAGGAAAGAAGGAAGTTGAAAGGAAAGGGCCAAGTGTTGTTGGGCAATTACAAGGAGATAAGGGAGGAAATTGAATTCAGAAGTTCATTGATCTTTATTACACATAGGGATCATGTGCTACAAACTAACCAATCTCATTCTTATCTTCCCAATTCTATTTCCTTTCTTTTGCAGGAATATGAGGATGTCTTCCCAAAGGAGCTTCCAAGAGGATTGTCCCCTCTTCGGGGAATTGAGCATCAAATTGATTTTGTGCTGGGATCACAATTACCAAACAAGCCAGCTTATCGAAGCAATTCGGAGGTCACCAAGAAGCTACAAAGGCAAGTTAAGGAACTCCTCAACAAAGGCTATGAGAAGGAGAGCATTAGTCCATGTGTCGTGCCGGTCCTATTGGTTCCAAAGAAAGATGGTACATGGCGCATGTGTGTCGATTGCCGAGCCATCAACAAAATTATAGTAAAGTATCGTCATCCTATTCCTAGGTTAGATGATATGCCTAATGAATTGAATGGCTCTTGTGTGTTTTCAAAGATTTATCTTAGGAGTGGTTATCATAAAATCTGGATGAACGCCGGTGATGAATGGAAAATCGCATTCAAGACCATGTTTGGTCTATATGAATGGTTGGTGATGTTATTTGGTCTCACTAATGCTCCTAGTACCTTTATGTGTCTCATGAATCATGTGATGAAACCCTTTATAGGGAAATTTGTGGTTGTCTATTTTGATGATATCTTGATTTATAGCAAGACCATGCATGATCATGTTGAGCATTTGAGATGTGTGTTTGATGTACTTAGGAAGGAACAACTTTATGCTAATCTTGATAAGTGTTCATTTAAAGTTGATGATGTTGCCTTCTTTAGGTTTTGCTGTGAGTTCAAGAGGGGTTGAAGTTGACAAGTCTAAAATTGATGCTATTAAGAATTGGCCAATTCCGAAATCCATAAGTGATATTCGAATCTTTCATGGGCTGGCCAGTTTTTATAGGTGACTTGTCAAAGGTTTTAGTACCATTGCAGCCCCCTTGATAGAGGTAATCCGAAAGGATAAACCTTTTAAGTGGGGAGAGGAACAAGCCAAGGTTTTCGAGGCTATAAAATCCATGATTAGTTCCTCTCTTTTATTGCAATTACCTGATTTTGATAAAAACGTTTGAAGTGGAATGTCATGATAGTAAAGTAGGAATCGGAGCCGTCTTAATGCAAGACCAAAAGCCCATTGCTTATTTTAGTAAAAAGTTAAAAGGTGTTAATTTGAATTATTCCACTTATGATCTTGAGTTGTATGCCTTGATTAGGGCTTTGGGTAATTGGCAATAGTACTATTTGTCATTACGACTGACCATGAGTCCCTAAAGCATATTCGTGCCCAAGGAAAGTTGAACAAGAGGCACGCCAAATGGATTGAATTCCTAGAAATTTTCCCTTATGTACTCCAATACAAAAAGGGAAAGGAAAATATGGTGGCTGATGCCTTGTCTAGAAAACATCTTTTGATAAATACTTTGTCTTCTAAATTGATTGGCTTTGAATTTTTGAAGGCATTGTATCCCAAGGATACCGTGTTTGCTCAAATCTTCAAAGATTGTGAGGAATATGAGAGGGAAAGATGGACGAGGGATAGGTCTTCTACTCCCTATTCCAAGTTTAATGGTTTCTTGTTCAAAGGCAAGAGACTTTGTGTGCCTATGAGCTCTTGGAGATAAATATTTGTGAGGGAGGCACACGATGGGGATTTAATGGGTCATTTTGGTATTAACAAAACTATCGGAATTCTCGAGGAATAATTTTATTGTCCTAAACTGCATAAAGATATTATTCGAATTGGTGGTCAATGTGTTGAATGTCGACATGCTAAGTCACGCCTCCTTCCCCATGGTTTATACACTCCCTTCCCCATTCCTCAAAGTCCTTGGCTTGATATTCAATGGACTTCGTTTTGGGTTTGCCAAGAACCAAAAGAAGTAGAGATAGCATCTTTGTTGTTGTTGATCGATTTTCGAAGATGGCTAATTTCATTCCATGTCATAAATGTGATGATGTTGTCAAAGTAGCATCTTTGTTTGTTGAGCATGTTGTTAAATTGCATGGAATTCCTCAAACCATTGTAAGTGATAGGGATCCTAAGTTCCTTAGTCACTTTTGGAAAGAATTGTGGGGTTGCCTCAATTACTAAGTTGTTGTTCTTAACTTCTTGTCACCCACAAACTGATGGCCAAACTGAAGTTGTGAATAATAGTTTGGGTTCTATGCTTCGTGTCGTAGTGCATGGGAAGTTGGCCTCGTGGGAGGAACATTTGCCTTTAGTTGAATTTGCTTATACTCGTGTTATTCATAGAACTATTGGTATGCCTACATTTGAAGTTGTTTATCGTTTTAAACCCCTAACCCCTTTAGATCTCACTCCTCTCTCTCAAGATATTGTGTTAAGCTTAGATAGGTGTAAGCGAGCTGAAGCAATGAAGAAGCTTCATGAAAAGATGCGGCTGCACTTAGAGAAGAAGAACCAAGATGTAGCCAAAAGGGCTAATAAGGGCCGTAAGAGGATCGTGTTTGAACCTGGTGACTTGGTGTGGGTACATTTTCACAAGGAGTGATTTACCACCCATCGCAACACAAAGCTAATGCCTAGGGATGATGGACCATTTCCATTGTTGGAGTGACTCAATGACAACGCCTACAAGGTGTGCCTTGCCTCTGGAATACCAAGTGTACAACACTTTCAATATGTGCGACCTGTCACCTTTTCCAATTGTGGCTGATGATGATCCGTTGAATTTGAGGACAAATTCTTCTCAAGAAGGAGAGAATGATGTAAAATGGAATACATCAAGCCCATTTACTAGAAGCTAAGCGCAAAACCTTCAAAGGATCCAAGGGCTATTCATGAAGATGGAGGTGCTCGAGATGGTGTTGATGACAAGAAAGGACTTTCATGCCTTGAAAATTGTTGAAGAAGTCACTTTCGGTGAGCAGGATGAACTTGGCGCATCGCCCAATGTCTTAGACGATGGCCCCAGTCCGCTTACTGTTACAGAATGTTGCTAGGGACTGAAGAATGGCAGAGAAGCTCGTCGACCAGGTCGGCGCATCGCCAAGTGACTAGGCGAGCCCGAGTTGGCTCGCCGTTTTGTCTTTAGGGTAACTTTTGAGTCTTTTATCCTAAACTCTATAAATATCTGGTTAGGTTTCCTTTTTACACTTGTATTATTTTTTATGTTAAAAACTTAAAAATCATGCTTGAGTGTTGAGAGCTTTGTTAAGCTTGTGTTGCCTTTTGTTAGAAACGTTGGTTGCTTGGGATATCGCTTCCCTTGAGGTCATCGTAAGAGTTAGGTGTTTATTGTAGGATCAACGAATCAAGGTCATTGGGTTTAAAGTACCATTTGGTTGCTTTTTGTTTCCTCATTTTGTGTCTATCTGTTTATCTTTATTTTCCATATTTGATTTCCGCATTAGATTGTAGTTCTTCTTGTGAGAATTACATCAAGATCTCAGTCCACAACCGCTAGTACTCCCTTAGCTGCCACTCCTCCGACTACAGACTCAGTGCCAGCCCAAGCACCCTCAGTAACTCCTGCATTTCCTATAGTTCCTCCACCGAGGATGTTAAACAGATTGAAAGGTGATGGTTTAAGGACCATCATAGAGAAGAAGTTACTATCCTTGGAGGGCCTAGAAGGCAAGCATCCTGATGTGCTTGAAACTCTCTGATACCATGGATTCGAGCAGTTCACACAGCGACAAGACCCCTACATTCTCTCATGTGTAAGAGAGTTTTACACTGCTTATGGGGAGTTGGTGCCTAAGAACAACAAGAAGGCAAGTGAGTTTCGACCGGTGTAGTCGGTCAACATCAGAGGCAAGGAGGTGGATTGTCACAACGAGCATATTAATGTTGTATCAGATAGACCGCTACACTATACACTCCCTTACGAGGGGTTGTCGATTGTTCTGTCCCTGGGTGACTTGAGGGTTGGTTGGCTCCGATGATTTCTGACACGACCCCGAGGTGGATGGAGGAAAGAGCTCCAATTGAGAAGAGGGACATGAATATCGCCTTCAGGTTCTGGTTTTGCTTCATCAGCAGCACTATCATGCCATCCCAAAATGAGTCTATTATGTGCCATCCTAAGGCGGCTTGCCTAGGTTCTATCATCACCAAGAGGCGGATCGACCTAGGACTGTTGACTTCGCAGGAGCTGGCCATGAGAGCCTAGCAGAAACTTACCTCTCTTCCATTTTCGGTCTTGATTACTGAGTTATGTCGGCATGCCGGAATACCCCAAGATCCTGTGAATGATATAGAGGTCATCCCTTCATCCTCCACGGACATCCGCCGTATTGAGCCTGAAATCACTCGAGAGGAGGTTAACAGGAGGAGAATAGCTCCAGCAAACACTTCTCCAGAGGTCAATATTGACTCATTACCAGCAGAGGCATCTTCACCTACTTCGGCCTCTAATCCCTCTGGTATACCTGCTCCTTCTTACTCTTCCTCACAGTCTCCAGGTGCTTCCTCATCCTCCCAGCCTGCCAGGATCACTCAGGCCATGATCCTGAAGATGGGGCAGTTTGTCTATTCAGCTGATGTGAGAGCTACCCGACTAGAGAGGTTTGTTATGGAGATGATCGACAGGGCCATACTAGAAGAACTTACCCCCCTTCAAACATCTTTTGATGCCTTGACAGTGACAGTCATTGCTTGTGAGAGCAGACAGGGGGACACCTCTGAGGTGACGACTTTAAAAGCCGAGATTGCGAGTACGAGGAAGGACGTAGACTATCTTAGTCTACTGACTTGACTTCATTATTAGAGAGGGCAGACGATGAGGATGCTCCTGAGAACACCAGAGATGTATAGGGGGTGGCGCAACACATGCAGAGTCGGATGCAGAGACCGACGAGGAGTTGATATGAGTACATGCTAAGAAGACACATGAGAGCAGAGATGAGGGCATATTCAGAGAATTGCCAGATCTTATAGAGATGGTTGTGCAGTCGGATCTAGCATTACTAATTCGTCTGAGGCTACTCCAGGCACTGATGCCCAAATACAGAATGCTACACCAGCCACTGAGACCCCGACAGGGAGAGAGACTGCATAGACAAGACCTTTCTTTACCTCCCTCTCTGTCTTATTATATTTTTACAAATAACACTTTTATTTGCATTTGAGGACAAATACTTTTAAATTGTTGTGGGGTGAGGCCCACACATTTTGTGTTGATAGTTATGTTTTGTGTATATATTTGGGTGTCCTACTTTAAAAATGTGCTAAATACTACTTTCTGTGGATGTTTGAGCTTGCGGCTTCTTTTATTTAAAATTTACAAAACGATTTTGACCCTTCCAATTTTTTTTGAATTTTTAGCATATTTTTGCCACCCCTCATGTGTTGAATGTGGTTGTTCTTTTGCAAAAAATTGAGTCTCGGTTCCAATCAATGCCGATGACTTGAATAGTGCTTACAATTGAACGAACATGAATGCGCGACTACAATGAGGCCAAATAAAGTTGCAGAGACAAAATGTGAACTCTTTGCAACTCGTTATGACTAGCCTTTTATCAAATTGATTCTCTTGTGATGATTATTGCACACTAGCAAAAGTGTGGAGTCTTGTTTGACTTATAGTGTCACTGGCTAGTGTGGTGAGCTTACCAGTGAACTATGTATGATAGATCCTAGAATTTGCCCCGTTGGTCCAGTCAACTAAGTGATGCTATCTCTTGACATGATCTTAGGCAACTTTGAAGAGTGTGAGCCAATTTGATATATATCGCTTCTGTGGCCTACCTTGTGAGTGTGTGAACCTCTCTTGAACACCCCTTGAACCTTAACGTTCTTTGGAAGTAACTTGATGAAAACTAGACCTTTCTTAATCCATCACCCATAATCCTCATGAAGTTGTGGTTAGTTTGAATAGCCAACTTAGGCCAAAA
This sequence comes from Solanum okadae, assembly GCA_036553675.1. Taxonomy (NCBI): domain Eukaryota; kingdom Viridiplantae; phylum Streptophyta; class Magnoliopsida; order Solanales; family Solanaceae; genus Solanum; species Solanum okadae. Next base: position 18,688,650 of record CM071687.1, on the reverse strand, counting down.
GCCTAAGTTGGGGGTGTGGTGAAAAGAAAAGGGAAAATGAAGAAGTGAAATAAAGTCCCTCCTACCCATAGTTTTGAGTAAAATGGAACCCCGCCCTATAAAAAAAAAGAGAAAAAGAAAAAGAATGAAAAAGAAGAGTTGTGGAATAAAGTTGAAAAATGAAAGGAGGTTTCCAAACAATTCATTGAAAGTAAATAATAGAATGACTTATAAGCACTAATGAAAATGATGAAGGAGAAAGGAAAGGAAGTATTGTGCGAACTACATTTCATGAGGATGAAAGTCACTAAACCTAAATGACCAAACCTTTTAACTCAGCCCCATTACAATCCTTGAAAAGACCTTTTTTATCTTGATTGAGCTTAAACAAATGTTGATTGGAAAATATGGGTAAACCTATGGGTGAAATTATGCATTATGTTCTTCTTTGTGAGTGTTAGCGTTGCATCTCATTCCAAAGCTTTAAATGTGAAGCCATTGTGTAAATATGGAATCATTCTTTCTGTGAGGGCATTTGAACACTATATTTGAGCTTGAACTTGCATTTGAAGCGAGTATTGTGAGAATGAGATTCGTTCATATTGGTGAGTCACAACTTGAATCTTTGAGTGCACATTTGATCTTTGCATTAGTAAATTGAGTCTTGTTGTGTGCATTCATGATTGAGTCTTGTGTAGCACTGTTTAAGACTCCATTTTTGAATAGTGGAACTTGAGTTTGCTTAAGGACAAGCAAAAGTTTAAGTTGGGGGTGTTGATGAGTCCACAAATTGGACTCATTCAGGGCTATATTTTAATAGAAATTGTGTCCTAAAATTCTTATTTTATGTCAATATCTGATGAAAACCTTTAAGTTTCAGGTATTTGAAGTTTTAAGGAGAGTATGGACACTACGTCGCAAAAAGGAACGAAAAGGCAGAAAAGAAAGAAGAAATGAAGGCCTGAGGATCGCCGAGTGCACTTGGTGATTCACCGAAGGGTCTTACTTCGCCTTTTGTTCCAGTGTGTTGAGCCCTGAAGAAAAGGATCAAGTCGGGGGAAAAAGAGAGCAGTCGACGCATAGCCGAGCACAAATCTGTGATAACTATAAATACTAGCTAGAGTTTTAGGTTTAGTGTGGAACAATTATTATAATTTTCACTTAGACAATAGTAGTTTTTGATATTTTTGCTCTAAGTTTAAGAGGGTTTTGAAGACTTGAAGAAGAAGAGGATTTCATCTCTAAAGATTTGGACCTGGGTCTCTTGGATTCTTAATACTTGGCCTGTAACAAGACTTAAGTCTTCATACCCATTTGAATGCAGGCACATTTAGGTATAAATTTCTATATCGTGATGTTTGGCTAAAAATCCCTATTCTTGGGGTCTGATTTAGCGAATATGGGTTAAAATAATTGTTGGATCTTACTTGCTGAAAGTTTAATCGTAGTTTAATTGTGATTTTGTTTAGTGGTTGTGGATGAATTTAATGAATTTGTAGTTGCAAATACAAGTTTATTTATGTGTTTTCGGCTTGTTCGAGAGAGAGGTCGTAAACTAAGACCACTAGATTGATAGCCAGTGTGAGTGGGTCGACATGAGGTTCACTTCGAGATAGTGAACCCTAGTCCCATGTCTACACACTCAGCTCGAGAGAGTGAGTGGGTTAAGGCGTAGGCTGGTCTTCATGCGGCAAGTGGGTGTCCGAGAGATACGCATTTGAAACGGGGTAAGTTGCTCGAGAGAGAGTTTATCTCCCTTAAATCTTAAACTAGTCACAATTACTCTATGAATCTTCTATCGAAAGCATGTACCCAATAATCTAGCTTAACCCGTATTCCCGTCGCATCCCAAGGATCCCCTCTCATTACTTATAAACCCTTGTTTATTTTGCGGTTTTTACTTACTAGTGATAAAACCCCCCCATTGTAAATTGACACTTTTGTGTCCCCCTTTGATTTACAATGTTTTTACTCGTTAATGTTTTTAGCTACGACTAATTAGAACGAACTTTTATTTTTCTATAAATTCTCCAAACCACTATCTTGGGATGATCCCAACCCTTGGTTGGGTTACTAAATTATTGTACGATTGTGGATACTTGCATCGGAAGTTGTGTCTTGATTACGCAAACATCAGAATATCGGGTAAATCAACTATGAACACTTCTCTAAACTAATTCTCAACAGGACCGACTGAAGAGTAGGCATTTCAGAATCTACATCCCTCACCCTAATTAGATGTTAGATGCAACCCTTAGAAATCATCTTTCTAGCTTTAAGACAAGAGGCAAACTACCCTTAGGCAAATAATTTCTCCCTTTTACTCAAGGATAGGCTCAATCAGGAACTGATACTTGACCACACGAGTTCTACAATCAATGGAAGCATGACATGAGTGCAACCAATCCATACCAAGGACAACATCAAAATCTAGCATATCAAGCTCTACCAAATCAGCAAGAGTAACTTTATTGGAGAAGGAGACGAGACATCTTCTATATACCCTCCTAGCCACAACATAATCACCAACAAGGGTAGAGACAAAAAAAGGTTCTAACAACATATCCGGAAAAACATCAAACCTCATAACCATATACGGAGACAAGGTAGCATCGGGATAAAAGTAAAGCATAAACATCAAGTTGGAAGACTTTCAACATACTAGAAACCACATCGAGAGAGCCCTCTTGTTTACCATGAGTTTGGAGTGCATATAATCGATTTTCCTTGGGAGCATTCGAACCCGAACAACTAGGAGGAGCTTGATGACCCTCACTTCCTTGAGTCGTAAGCACTGGGCAATCCTTTATCTTATGAACACTTATACGACAACTAAAGAAACCATATGTGCCAACTAGGAACTTACCCTTGTGCTTCTTTTAACATCTAACACAAGTAGACATTGGCAATGAAGATCCACTACCATTCCCTCCTTGAGGCTTAGGGTTAGACGCCTTATCATTGTTGAACTTAGAAGGAGCATTGGAGGAACCTTGATCGGAATACCTTTGTCAAAATCTACGAAGACCATGTCCATTGGACCTTGATTGAGAGAAATTACCACCACTGGTTTTATCTCTCTTTATCATCATAGACTTTTCCTTATGTTTCTCCTCATCGATCTATTGAGCATGAACCATGATACGATAGATGTTCATGTCAATAATGAGCATGGAGGTACGACATTCTTTAACGACCATTTCTGATACACCAGAAATGAACTTGCTCATCCTCGCCTTAGCATCGACAACCATTGTAGGGGCATATATACACAATTGTGTGAACTTGAAAGAATATTCCCTCACACTCATACTTCCTGGAAGAAGGTTGATGAACTCAAGAACATTTCTTTCCCTCATCTCAAGGGGAAAGAACCTATCAAGGAAAGTAGCTTTAAACTTCTCCCAATCAAGAGGACCCACATCTTCCGGTCTCCCTTCTTTCCATTGCTTGTATTAAATTTGAGCAACACCCTTAAGTTGATAAGCGGCCAACTCCGCCTTTTCCACTGGTGTCACTCCCATGATCATCAACACCTTGTAAACCTCATCGTGTGATCTTAAGGATCCTCCTCAACCTTAGAACCATGAAACTCTAGAGGATTCATCCTAGTGAAGTCCCTTCCTCAAGATGCCTCCATACCCACATTTGAGCTCACAGGAACCGCAACCTCTCTATTGGCTTGGGCCGTCACGGCTTCAGCCATTACTTGAAAACCAACCCTAAACTCCGCATTAGTCACTTGCTCAGCGAAGAGATCGATCGAAGCTTGAGGAGCTTGGGAAGGATCTTTTTGTTCCGCATTCTCCCTCACATTCCTTCTAGCATAAGCTCTTTGAGTAGCCATATCATATAGAGCATCAGTTAAGGATTAGGAGAGACTTTATAGAGTTAAACTCTATCGTACAAATTTGAGTAATGAAAAAAGTGATGTTTCCTAAACATCTTGTAGCCTCTCTTCATAAATGTGGCGTGCTTCACAGTCATGAACAAGACTCTACTAGATGTGGCTTATGATAAATCGTAGGACCATTCTAAACCGTGTGCTCTATTTACCACCTTTTTCATGACCCAGGGGTACACCCTAGAGGTAACATGGAGTATAGGACCCTGAGAGGCCCCATACAAGCCACTTATAATTCATAACATAAGAAAATAGAACATAAGAGATAAACACAACATTTCAGGTCCAAAGGTTTTATAAAAGAAAATGGAATTCTAAAACACTTGTCTCAATAGCCATTTAATACAATATAATGAAATTGGGCCTAGCCCATACATCGTGTTCGAAACTAAAAAGAAGAAGGAAACTATGAACAATGTAAATCCGTCCTCGAAGGATGAAGACTCACCAAGCTTTCAAATCTCTTGATCAACCACTAGCCATAAAACTGAGGACACTTATTGTCTGACCATACTTTTTTTTTAAATGTAGGCAAAAGTTTGTGTTAATACAAAAAAATGAAAAATGTATGATAGCCATGCATAAAACATTTAAATCATGCTAAAATAGGACATTTCATGACATGCAATTCACCAATCTAAAATAAGATATAAGAAGATTTAGAAAACATAAGTCATAAAACATGGTCAATGTAAACTAACATCTTTAAAACCTTTGAACACATATGACATACTTGTTGAAGTAACCTTAGTTCATTATTATTGTGGGAAGTAGCTTAAACCAACGTAGAGACAATATGAGCTATAACATGACCCTCCGGTGTCTCCCACACTGAAAAGTGTGGTCCTACTTGCCAAGGTAAGGACCATGAACTTCTAGCTTAGGTGGATCCACTGGCTAATGTCTACCTAGAAAATCATTCTATGTTGGCACATAGGTAAGCGATAAGAATATTGCTTCTAGAAATCCAACCTCTGCTGACAAGAGGGCGTCCATCTCAATATCCTCTCGGTGCTAAGCATAAATCCCACAAAGTAGTCATTTCTTGCGTGTTCTCATTATCCATGGAAGGGCACGTCATCTTTCCAATCCAAGCTAAGTCATAAGTCATCCATGAAAGGGAAAAATTAAGTATCCAATCCAAGCTAGGTTTCATTAGGATAGCTCTTTATCTTTCAATTAGGTGAGGAGATATTTCAACCTTAGAATCCTTACCATGTGAGAAAACCTTGCACAATCATGCTTTCATGTTTATATGAAAAAATCCTTTCAACAACACAACAACAACATCATCATTGATACTTTACTCTCAAATCATCCTTAAATAAATTACATAGATTTCATCATATATTCATGTGCTATCACTTCTTGCTTGATTTCATAAAACTCTTCTTTCATAATCAAAACCCACATCATATGATCATAATTTGGAAAATATGGGGATTTCATGGGTTTATAGGGGAATCATCATAAAATAATAGTACTTAATCAATTCATGCATAAGAGATCATAATTCAATCATTTAAATCAATAATCAAGAGAAACCATCGCAATTGAACAAAACCCTAACTCAATTAGGGATTTCTAACTATGAAACTCAAAGAATTTGGGAACTCTGTGGATGGAAGGAATCCATGGATGAACTATCATACCTCAAAGAGAAATGCTTATCTTCAATGGTGAAAATTGTCACGCCCCAAGTTCCATTGAGACGGACAGGCACCCGATGCACTAAAGCCCCGAGAGAACCAACATATAACTCTTGCTTATCATACATGCAACAAATGAAGTTATAAATCTTTGATGAGTAAACGTAAAATACCCTAGTGAAATACCAACATATATAGGCCAAAAATAGATATACTTGATTGGTCCTTGAGGCCTTAATTAGTAGAAAACAAGACATAATCACGCTTCACTTTGACATTGGTCTACAAAGCCTCTAAAAGATAGACACTTAGCTTATACGGGACAGGACCCCATCATAACCCTTAAATAATATATAATCTCAAAAATATACTAGAGACTTGGCAAAGCTTTGAAGCAACCTGGAGCTCACCAAAGGTAATTGAGTATCCTATGCTTATATTGAGAGATTTTATTAGCTTGAGTACTTGTATCTGTGGCATGAAAACAACATCCCCAGAAGGGACGTCAGTACAAAATAATGTACTAAATATGTGAGGCATAACGTAACCATATGTAAAATAAGAGCTCAACTGAAATCAGGTACAAATGAACAAATATTCTGTTTAGATAAGATAAGAGACAACTTTTGATTATACTTGTGGAATCACATACATTACATTCACCTCTGCTTATACTTGAGGAATCATTTACATACATCCACCTTTGCTTATACTTGGGGAATCATGTACATTACATTCTTGTCTTTAAGTTTACTCATCTTTTCTTTATAGACTTTGTAACATGTGACACAATGACAAACTGATCAGTGGTAGGATAGGATGACCCATTCTAGGCATTTTAACCCCCTAGGATGCATTCCTTATAAATATACAAATGGGGATCAACCCATGCTAAGCGTTTAGCTCCTGGGCTGCCACCCATAATAATGTAGATTGGGATCGACCCATGCTAGGTATTTTAACTCCTGAGGTGCCACCCATAATTATATAGATTGGGATCAGTCCATGCTAGGTATTACCACCCTTGAGCTGCCACCCTTAAGCTCAAGAATTAGGATTGGCCCATGAAAGGTATTTTAACCCCTGAGCTACCACCCATAATTATATATATTCACTTTACCTTGTCTTTTTAATCTTCGAGATTGTTCTTTTCATGTTCATGACTCTTTTGAGATTTAGGACTATATACTAGTGATGTGCACAAATTAATTGAGGCAAAAAATAATAATATAGGAAGAAATGTAACTTTGTTTTGCTACTTAGGAACTTATATGACTCGTGAACTTCATTTGGACACAAAGAACATATACAGATGATCAACGAAGGTGTGCGGCAACTACCTTACAAGTAGTTAATGATTCCTTAGGATGTATAGCAGTTGAGCAAGTAATTCTTCTTACCAGATGCTTCATTTAAAACACGATTGGACATTTCGCATGGGGGCATACGATAACTTAGCACTTAGTAGAGACTATAACTTCTCAGATGTAGAGGCAAGGACAATATAAGATGATATGATAGCTAAACATTTAGTATACGATATCAAATTAAAGAGTGCATAAACATCCAAACTAATGAAGCCCGTGACAGAACCCAAATAAGGGTTCCACGTAAGGGGACATAAAATGAACAATGGGCATAATATGCATCTGACATATAAAAACCTGTAACATGTATAATGTAGGATCTAATTGAATCAATGAACTTTATTTGACTTGGTGGATAACTCATGAAACTTAATGTTTAAAGTACATTTGCCAACTAGTACTTGGAAGAATAAACACACCAATATTGGATAATGAACACGTATAGAAGTAGTCTGACATATTTTGAGAACTTGGACTGTATAAGGAAGACCATTAGCTACATTGGAGATTGTACACCCTCACATAGTATCTTTTACCATGAGGATAACTTAGAGATCTCAATTTGTTGGTACACAGAATATAGGACTTCATGCCAAAAGATATGAGATCAAATAGCCTTACATACCTTGTCTCCCGACCAATACTATGTGGTACCATAAATCAGCCTTTCCTTTGAGGTGTTACTCTGCATTAATGGCAAGTAATAGAGCTAATATTAACAGCTAATAAACAAGGTTGGATCACTTCGACTTACCAAAAGTGTAGTCGGGCAGCAAGCTCAAAACCACTCTACTAATTCGTGATTTCTTCACTAATTCCTTTATCACCATGTTTACACCATTTATGACCCTCCCATGAGGTTATCCGACACTACATGTTATTTACAACATCCAGAGCAGTAAATACACACCTAAGGGGCAGCACGCCCACACAACCCATAATTCAAATGGTGTATCTTCATTTCTTCCCTAAAACATTTCACATGACTTTATCTTAAGGTTAGACAATATTAAAAATGATAATCTACAAAAACTAACGATTACATCACAATAGGGTCAATAAGTCAAGTAATGGACCAGTACGACATTAGGTCGAACACCTAGTGGGCTTAAAGCTCTACAATTCATAAATGGTGTTTTAACACCCAACTACCTCATACTTACAAACAATACTCTCACTACCATATATAGGAATAAAATCATGCATTTTACCACTAATAAACCCAACCATCCACCCAGTACTTCTCCAAACTTCACCACGTATAGACAGCCCCAAACCTTTCTATAATAATCAATAAAACTTTGACTCATTGCTTCCGATCATTTTTTCATGAATTTGTAGTAAAACACGTAGAGAAATCTCACCCAATCTGATATCTATAGAGAGATAAAATGGGGCAGTAACCTTACCTCAAATTATGGAAAATTGTTCTCTTAATTTGTACTGCTTCAATAGTTTTAATCACCCATCACACTTGAAAAAAATAAGAAGAGAAACTCTCTTATTAACAAAGAAAACATGACCAGACAACTTAGGGAAAGGTCTGCACCATACTTATGCATGCAAAACATGAAATCTCATGGGACAATCAAGCTAAACTATAAGGTTTATACTTACCTTAGCTGGAAATTAGGAGGGTTTCTTCAAGAAACCATGCAACATCACAATGGTACAAGGAATAGTGAAAGCTCTATGATCCTCTTTCTTTTGCACCAGTGACCGTGTAGCAATAACACTATAATGTTGTAACCTTTCATTATCATCAAAACTGACAACCCTCTCTTTGGTCACCAAATCCTTCATGAACTTTGCATAACCAGGCATTTTCTCTAACGCTTCTATCAACATAACATTGATGGAAAGCTGTTTCAACATAATTTTGAACCTGCGGTATTTTTGTTCTTCGATCTTCTTCACCAATCTCTATAGGAATGGAGGTGGAGGTCTAGGCATGGGAATAACTTTTTGGGTAACTTATTCTTCCTTCTCTGTAGAAATTTTCTCATCTCCAGTAACCTCTATCTCGCCGACATCTTTTTCTTTCACAACTTTAACCTCGGACGGCATATGGGGATCAATGGTATGTTTACCTCCATGAGTAGTGACTTCCATACAATGCCCATCATTCTTTGGATTCTGGATGGTGTTGCTAGAAATTCTGATAGGCTGACGTGGGTTCACAGTGGAGGACAACTGATTAAACTGTGGCTCAAGTTGCTTGATTGACACTGCATGGGCATTAACTTTTTGACCAATTCTAGACAAGTCATTTCACATCTATTTCACATTCACATAATTTGTACCAAACCTCTTCATTATCTATTGCATCATATCCTCAATGTGTGACATACCACCACCTGCTTCTCTATTACAAAATTCTCTAGTGGTTGGAACATAGTGCCCAACTCGATTATTCCTGTTGCCATAGTTGTTCCGATTGTAGTTTTTATCACGATTGTAGTTGCGATCTTTGATATAGTTTCCCTCACGATTGTAGTTGCCATAGTTTTGACCTTGGTTTCCTTGACCCTGGCGCCAATAATCCAAGTTGGAACATTGGGCTTTGGTTCGGAAACCCTACGTTTAATCATTCATCAAATATGCATCCTCCTCATAGTAACATTCCTCAACTGATAGTGATGGTGGGGCTCTAGTTAGGTTTTTAACTGCATTCACTTTTTCTGCACCTCCACTAACATGTTTAAATACCAAACCCAGTTCTATCCTCATTTGAGCCATCTCTTCACAAATTTCATCATTTGCTTGATTTGGTGCAGTTTAGATCGGGAACGTGTTCCTTCGAGTATTATACTTTCAAGTGCTCCATGCCTTATTATTTAAGGAAATCTTCTCTGATTAGTCAGCGATCTTCTCGAAAGTGCACTCACTATATGGTCCTCATGCAATAGTATCTAGCACAACATTTCCATTGTCATCCAATCCTCTATAGAAGTACTCCACTCTTCATCGATGTTGTGATTACGAACACTTCTGCTGAAGATGTGAACCTATCCCATGAATAGTTTACAGACTCTGCAGGTAGTGCTACGAAGTTACTAAGTTTATCATTATGATTCAACTTCTTAGACACTGAAAAATACTTCGCCATGAACACCTTATGCAATTGGTCACATGTATGAATTGAATTGTATGGAAGTTTTGAAAACCACACTGCAACATCACCAATTAATGATAGAGGGAAGACTCTCAAACCTATAACATCCATATCCAATTCCGGTCGCCCCACACAACTCTTGCAGAGACTTCTCAATTTATCCATGTGACCATGCGGATCTTCCGAAGCTAGATCAGCAAACAACCCTCGTGTTGTAAGCATTTGCATCAAACTGTTGGTTACCACAAACATATACCCTGGAGGTATAGGTGGTAGAAAAATAGGCCCTTCAGATTCAGATGTATTGTAGTCAATCCAGTAGTTATCACGAAGCCTTTGTGCTGGTGGATTCTGCACTCTTTCTTGATTTCCTAGTATATTATCATAGGGAATCTGATCGGCCACATCAACCACCCCAGGAGGCATAGTTCTTGGTAATAAGTTTCGTCCAAACTTTGCAGTATATATGAAGATTTCTAGATTGATCTGGTTAATTCCTTCTTCTTGCTAGTATATATAATGGTATTAATATTAATGCTTAACATGGAAGAAAGAATAGATAAATAAGGTAGTCTCGGTTTTAATCTAACACCCCTAAATGCTAACAAGAGTGGCATGTCAATACACCTTGCTTAATTACTACAATATGTTTTATTCACATTTTGGGAACTTGAAATTTTGTGATATTTGCAAACCTGCTTAACATAAATTATGATCGTAATTTAAGGGATTGTATTGGGGTATTTACGTAATATTCTAATTATAATTATGTATAACTTGAAATGGTGGTGAGGTATATACATATAGGTATGTATATATGCATTTAGGGAAGAACACTTTTATTTGGGCAGCACCTTTGAAGGACAATTGTACAGGTGATAAACATCACTTGTGTGACTATATATTTTCACACCTCCTTGAGTTAAATTCGTTTCCTTCAAGCCTAAGAACCTTAGAACCTTATTTGATCACTTGTTGTTCAAAATCACAAGGGAAAAACTTGGTCATTTTGGCTGGAATTCGAGACACAAACTTCTCTTTGGGAAGTGATGAAATATGTTTCTCCGTTGGGTAGTGTTTGGTAATTTAGGCATATCTCATTTTCTCGAACATCGTTTACAGTGAATAAATATGATTTAGAAAGTTAATTCATATACGTACAACTCTAATGTTTATGTTAAACTCTAATTTAGCTATTATGAATATGAAATAAGGGACGCAACATATGACAAGTTCTGTCCAAATTTCAGAATTTGAAATCCTGTATGTTCAACTGTTAGTGCTTTGATTATATCATTTTGTACAAAATGTATTTTGCGGTGATTCTTGATTATTTGCAAGCTTAGGAGTTGTACCTACATCTTTTATGAAGAATATAAGCTCCAATTTTGTGGTTTTCCCTTTCAAGTCTATGTTGCGACATGAAGTACTTTGTTTGCTAGAATTAATGTTTTTGGGAGCATAGTCGTATTTGTACAGTGTAGGCTTACTTGTGACGATAATCATGTGTTACGTTATCATTATTGAGCTACTAGAAAGTAAATAAGTTATTAAATTCATTTTTTAAGGTTGTATATACTCGTGTACAAGTTGAAAACATTGATATGCAGGTTGGTCTACGGTTTAAACTCTTGAAGTTGTGTTGGACTGTTTATGTGCTAAAGAACTGAGGTTTGTGTATAAATTTGTACTTGCACTCTTCTTACCTGCTGGTATATCAGAATGTTTATTTTGGTACATTGGTTACCTCTTGTCACTTTGCATTGTCGTGTTGGTATCCTTTAAGACATTAAGGATACTTGTGTAACTCACCTACTTGTATGGATTGTTTGATCACGTGGCACTCTTGTTGGGACCTTGTCCTTCTTCTGGCTGTGACTTTGTCACTATTGGCATGCCTCTTGATTCAAATCATTTGCCATTTTGACTCTAGACTTTTAGTACGTCTTAAGAATGGAAGTTGTCCATTTTAAGTACGAACAAGAAAGCCATTTTTAATATGGTTCTTGGTTCTCTTGATTATTTGTCTTGACCCTTCTTGATACAGGGCGTTGTCCCTTCTTGATACCTGGTTGTGCTTGGTGTGACGACATGATGTATATATTGGGCGAGCCTTGTTATTGAATCTCTTGGAAAATGGTGCTATGAGAGTTCTTGACATTTGGATTTAAATATCGAACTTGATACTCTTTATATGTTTTTTACTTGATTTATTTATTATGATTCAATTGTGTGCCCATGACTTGAGAAAGGTAGCTTGGTGAATCTGAGAGCTCTGAACCTATAGTTTTTACACCACTAAGCTATACGCTTAACAATAGTTGTTTCTATCATAGGTAATGTTCGAGAGGATGCATGAAGGTGGCTATTAGAGATGGAGATTTTGAGAGCCTTAAGGAGGATAACATTTGCATATAGGCATTTATATTTTGTATATGTTCCTGCAGTATTCATGGATCTAATGAATCGAGTATTCAAGCCTTATCTTGATCAGTTTGTAGTTTCCTTTAGATAATATTTTAATATATTCCAGAAGTAGTGAAGACCATATAAACACCTTTGGATTGTTTTAAAAAATTTGAAGGAGAAAGAACTTTATGTTAAACTTTCCAAGTGTGAATTTTGGATTGATGAAGTGGCTTGTCTAGGACATGTTGTATCAACCGAAGGCGTGAACGTGGATCCTAGTAATCTACAAGCAGTTGTTGAATGGAGACTTCCCAAAAGTCCAACTGAGGTAAGAAGTTTCTTGGGCTTAGCAGGATTCTACAGAAGAATTGTGAAAGGCTTTTCCATTATCGCCTCTCTTTTAACTAAGCGCTTGCAAAAGGAGGTAAAGTTTATTTGGGATGACAAATGCCAAGAGAGCTTCGAAACTCTCAAATCCTTTTTGAATCAAGCGCCTATACTTAATCTACCAATTGAAGGGAAATAATATGTAGTCTATAGTGATGTTTCTCACAATGGTCTAGGATGTGTTTTGATGCAAGAAGGGAAGGTTATTTCTTATGCCTCTCGGAAATTAAAACCGCATGAATTGAATTATCCTACTCATGATCTTCAATTTGTGCTATAGTGTTTGGTTTAAAAATATGACGGTATTATTTGTATGGAGAGAAATGTCATATATTCACTAATCAGAAGAGCTTAAAGTACTCGGGTACTCAGAAGGAGATAACCCTAAGACAATGTAGATGGCTTGAACTCATCAAGGATTATGACTGCACGATTGATTATCATACAAGTAAACTTAATGTGGTTGCAGATGCCTTAAGTCAAAAATCCTTCGCAAGCATTTCTTTGAGTCCTTTGCCCTTGCTCCTTTAGTTAAGAGCCATGAATTTTTGTTTCACACATGATTCAAATGGTTCAGTTATTGCTAATTTGTAAGTGAAGCCAATATTACTGGAACAGGTGAAAGAAGCACAAAAGTTAGATGAGAAACTTGTAAAATTGACGAGAGAAGTTCAAAATGGGGAAAAACTTAATTTTTCATTAACGGAGGATGGTAGCTTATTTTGTCAAAACGGGTTATGCATCCCTAATGATGACAAATTGAGAAGAGAAATACTGAATGAAGCACATACCTCACCATATGCAATGCATCCTGGGGGTACAAAGATGTACCAGAGCATCAAAGAAAATTATTGGTGGAATGGTATGAAGAGAGACATTGCGGAGTTCATTTCTAAATGTTTGCTTTGTCAACAAATAAAGGCAGAACATCAAGTCCGAGTTGGTTTACTGCAACCCTTGTCGATGCTAGAAAGGAAATGGGAGAGAATAACTATGGTCTTTGTTTCTAGACATCCGTGCACTCAAAGAAATAATGATGCAATATGGGTGATTGTGGATAGGCTAACCAAGAGTGCTCACTTCTTAGCAATCAGGATGGATTACTCACCTGAGCGTTTAGCCAAATTGTACATTAATGAGATTGTAAGACTACATGGGATCCATGTGTCTAATGTATCTGACCGAGATCTAAGGTTTACATCTAGATTTTTGGGCAGCTTGCAGGAAGCTTTGGGTATAAAGTTAAAATTTAGCACTTCGTTCCATCCTCAAACAGACGGCTAGTCAGAAAGAGTGATACAAATTTTGGAGAATATTCTTTGAGCTTACATTATGGAGTTTGAGGGTAGTTGGGACAAACACTTGGCTTTGATAGAATTTGCTTACACTAACAGTTACCAATCAAGTTTAGGAATGCCTCCCTTTGAAGATTTTTACGGAAGAAAGTGTCGAACCCCTCTTTGTTGGAGTGAAGTTGGTGATAGAAAACTTATTGGTCCTAAAATTGTGCAACAAACAGAAGAACAGGTAAAAATTATCAAGGATCGTCTAAAGATTTCTTCGGATAGATAAAAGTCATACACTGACCAAAATAGGCGTGATATTGAATATCAAGTTGGAGATAAAGTATTCTTAAAGGTGTCTCCATGGAAAAAGATTATGAGATTTGGCCAAAAAGGAAAACTTAGTCCCCGATTTGTTGGACCTTATGAGATACTTGAAAGGGCTGGACTAGTTGCATATAAATTAGCTTTGCCCCGGAGTTAGACAAGATCCACAATGTCTTCCATGTTTCTATGCTCAGAAGATATTGTTTTGATCCATCTCATGTTCTTCCAGTTGAATCTATTGAGGTTAATCCTGACTTGATGTATAATGAAGAACCTGTCTTAATTCAAGCTCGGGAAGTGAAGCAACTTCGAAACAAGAGAATCCACTTAGTAAAGGTACTTTAGAGGAAACATTCGGGAAAAGAAGCTACCTAGGAGAGAGAAGAAGACATGGGGACCCAGTATCCGCACTTGTTTAGGGACTAGTGTAAGGTAAAATTCGAGACAAAATTTCTTTAAGGGGGAGTGAGTTGTAACACCCCGAAATGCTAACAAGAATCGCATGTCGATACAGCGTTGCTTAATTACTAAATTATGTTTTATTCACATTTTGAGAACTTGAAATTTTGTGATATTTGTAAACATGCTTAACATAAATTGTTAAGGTAATTTAAGGGATTGTATTGGGGTATTTACGTAATATTTTAATTATAATTATGTATAACTTGAAATGGTGGTGAGGTATATATATAGGTATGTATATATACATTTTGGGCACCACACTTTTATTTAGGAAGCACCTTTGAAGGACAACTATACAAGTGATAAACAACACTTGTGTGACTATATATTTTCACACCTCCATGAGTTAGATTCGTTTCCTTCAAATCTAAGAACCTTAGAACCTTATTTGATCAGTTGTTCTTCAAAATCACAAGAGAAAAACTTGGTCCTTTTAGCTGGAATTTGAGACACACACTTCTCTTTGGTAAGTGATGAAATCTACTTCTGAGCTGGATAGTGTTTGGTAGTTTACACAAATCTCATTCTCTCGAACTTCGTTTACAGTGAATAAATATGATTTGTAAATCTAATTCATATACCTACAACTCTTAAGTTTATGTAAAACTCTAATTTAGTTGTGATGAATATGAAATAAGGGACGCAACTTATGACAAGTGCTGTCCAGATTCTGGAATTAGAAATCATGTATGTTGAATTGTTAGTGTTTTGATTATATCTTTTTGAACAACATGTATTTTGCGGTTATTCTTGATCATTTGCAAGCTTAACATCTGTACCTACATCTTTTATGAACAATATAAAGTCCAGCTTTGTCATTTTTCCTTTCAAATCTAAGTTGCGACATGAAGTACTTTGTTGGCCAGAATTACCGTTTTGGGAGCATAGTCGTATTTGTACAGGCTAGGCTTACTTGTGATGATAACCCTGTGTTATGTCATCATTATTGAGCTACTAGAAAGTAAATAAGTTATTAAATTCATTTTTTTAGGATTGTATATGATCGTGTACAAGTTGAAGACCTTGATACGCTGGTTGCTCTACGGTTTGAACTCTTGAAGTTGTGTTGGACTGTTTCTGTGCTAAAGAACTGAGGTTTGTGTATAAACCTGTACTTGCACTCTTTTTACCTGCTGGTATATCGGAATGTTTATTTTGGTACCTTGGTTAGCTCTTGTCACTTTACATTGTCGTGTTGGTATCCTTTAAGACATTAAGGACACTTGTGTGTTTGATAACCTGGCACTCTTGTTGGGACCTTGTCCTTCTTGTGGCAGTGACTTTGTCACTATTGGTATGCCTCTGGATTCGGATCATTTCCCATCTTGACTCTAGACTTTTAGTCCACCTTAAGAATGGAAATTGTCCATTTTAAGTATGAACTAGAATGCCATTTTAATATGGTTCTTGATTCTCTTAATTATTGGGCTTGACCGTTCATGATAGAGGGCGCCTGTAAGGACCCTCAAAATGAAGTAGGATAAAGTAGAGCCTCACATGGGTTTTATGCATTAATAACTTATTAAAATAATGAAGAATAGCCTTTTTAGTCAATTTTAAAGAATTTGGAACTCAAACGTCAAGGGACGACCAAGACGTTCGAAAACTAGTCTTTTACGTGTTGATGTGTTCTAGTATGTTGTTCATGTTTTTATGTGTTGTTTGGAGTCTAAAATCAGTGGAGGTGACCCTAGTGACTTAATAAATATTTTTAGGGTCAAAACGTTCGGATACGACCCCCCGGAGGCCACCCTAATGGTCCCCGAGGAGGACCCCAACCTTGGCCAAGCAAGCTGCCAAGGTAGCTTGAAGTTGTGCATGGAGGGAGTGGCTCTGCGTCGCGGACCTGATCCACCAATTGCCAAAAGTTTGGTCCGCATCATGGACATGTCACGGACTCTACTGTCTCGAATTTAATTTCTAGAAAACTTGTGGGAACATCTCCGCGTTGCGAACTAATTTCCCGACGAAATCTGCGAAAATAAAACTCAAGTTTGACTTGTTTAAAAGGTCCAATTAAGTGAGGGGTAGTGTGGGTACTTTGGGAATTATTATAAACGGTTATTCTACCTATTTTAGGGTATTTTAAGTTGGTTAAAACCCTTAAACCTAAAATTAGACTCCATTCTTCAAATTGGCCCTTCCCTCTCAAAATAGATTGTCTCAAAAACTCCATTGAAGACCTTGATGAAGCTCAAGCTAGAAGATGGGTTTTCAACTAATTTCTTCTTCAATTTCATGGGTCTTCAATAATTAAAGTATGGTGACTCTTGATTCTTGAATAACCTCTCACTCAAGGAGTTCTATCAAAGATTTTCGAAAGTGATTCAAAGACCAAAATTCCCAATTTTCAATCTAAACATGGGTTCCTTGTCAAAAGATTTTCTAAATCATTCTATTGATGAATTCATGTGGAATTAAGGTTTTTAAGACAATTTTCAAAGGAATCATTGAGGAACCCATGATCCCCAAATTCTCAAAATTGGCCTATGATGTGGGTCTTTGTGAATATGATCTCTATTCGTGAAACTATGTTTAGATTAGATTGTATTGATTTTTCTTATGTATATCTATACTTATTCATGTTGAATTGTTGGTATATTGATGAGTTAAGGATTATGGTCTTATGGGCAAAGTTATGGGTTGATCCCTTTATTTATAGAATTGTACTTAGATTATGTTTATGTTAGTGAATTACATTGTTGATTCCTATTGATACCTATGTCAATTGATTATGAGTTGTTGAGGATTGATCCATGGTGATCATGGCTTGGAGAATTGGTAAATTGACCTAACTTCTAGTCTATAATATGAGAATTGATGTTGTGTGGCTTGATCCACTTATGGTGGAGGTGTTCACTTCTTGTCTATCTATGCATGTTGAGATCATGGCCTTGAAGGCAATAGATGTGAAGTAAATTGATGATTATGATGCATATGTTTATGAAGTTATGCTATGAAGGTTAGGCATGAAATCCTCAATGCTAGCATGATGTTGAAAGTATGTTGATGATGAGAAGTATAATGTGAATGATATTATTAGGGATAAGGTGTGGTCTACATGATTGATTATGTTAGGTACTATTATGGAATGACCCCTACCTATATGACCCCTATATGAATGTATGATCATATACATGTTAGGAGTACCTATTCAATATTGAATGTGTCCTTGTATCCTATGATGAAGTGTGGGTGTGTGGTCTAGAAGCCCTAAGGGCTTTATATGTGAATTGCGCATGAATTAGGGACATTGTAAATGTGTTGTGATCCCTTTAAGGGAAGAACACTCCCTATTAATGTTGTTGCTATTATGTCACTATGAGGACCAATATGCACACACACACACTCTACATGTATAGCTATGAATATGATTTGTTATGGTGTCTATTGAAAGGTGAACTCCTATATGCACCCTTACATCTTATTATGCATACAAAGTGTATGATTACCAAGGCATGAATCTGTGTTGTATAAAGGTGTTTATGTGAAAGGCTTTCTCACATATGTACACACACATGAATGAATGAATAAGGTTTATGATAATCTAGTAAAAGTGAGTCTCTTGAAAGGTTTCCTCAATTGTACTCTAAACTAGACTATGTTATGAATATGGTATGACTATGTGAAAGGTCATTCTCACATAATGTAGGTTCTATGATGAAAGTTCATTCTCATCTTAGAAACCTTTGAGCTATACGATATGAGGGATTAAGTCCCTAAAGCATATTTTATGAACTAATGTTAAATAAAGGCTTAAAGGTGTTTAAAAAGGGAGTTGGAGCTTAGCAACGAGTGAACATGAAGAATGAGAGTGGGGGCTTCACGTTTAGCAAGTCCGGCTTCTAACAAGAGAACCTTCACGTTTAGCAAGTCCAAGTTCCCAACATAGATGTTGTCTCATGAGATGGAAACCTCCACGCCTAGTAAGTTAAGGTTTCTAGTAGCAATCTCCTTGTTCCATAACTGCGTGCCCCCGTAGGTCTTAGCTTAGTGGATACACTAGATAGATATTATGTATGTAGGTCCTACTTTGGCAAGTAGTACCCTATCTTTTCGGTGTGGAAGTAGAACATCGGATTCCATGTAGCTCACATGGTCTATGTCGGTTATGGCAATGTCTCCCAAAAGTTAAGAAATGAACTAAGATAAGAATATGAACTCTAGTCATGATTTCTTGAAGAGTTACTTAGAGTAGGTAGGACTATGGACCCTACTTATGCATTGGACAAGGGTACTCTAAGGGAGGTTATGATTAGGCTCTTTATGTAATGAAGACTATGATCTATGTATGTTAATATGAAAGCATGTTAAGGTTGACTTTACTTATGTCATGACATTAAGTGTGATTATGCATGTGAATTAGACTTATGACTTCTTAATGGGTTTTCTTAGTATATGTGGGAGTATGGGACTCCATGTGTACATTGCATAAGTGAGCTTGTGAAGGGGTTGTGAGGGTGGTTTACCTATGATATGAACTAAATGGATTATGACTAATGATGTAGTAAATGAATGAGTCCTTATATGATGTTATGAAGTGTGTTGGTCTTATGTCTAATGTTAAATGAAGATGTTATGACTTGTTGAATATGATGTGCCTAGTCTATGGTGGCTTCCTAGGAACACTTGGTGCGAGTAGTTTTATGGGATGCTACTTGCACATTGCAATAGTGTGACTTGGGGGTTGTCTTAGGTGATGGTTCCTATGTGAAGACTATGTCTTATGGTGTGCTTTTGACTCTATGAATATATGTGGTTTGATTGATGAAGGCTATATGTAAGTTCACCCTTGGTAACCTTAAGGTAATACATTGCACCAAGTATTCCCTAAGGGTTTCTTGAGGAAATGAGTTTAGGTAAAGAGGAAGGTAATGTATTGTATGCATTGAATGTGCCTAAAATGTTATAAGTTGTTCTATGTGCTATTCTGAATGGTTTCCATTTGTATGATAATATATGTGGTTTATATTGCGCCTATGTACTAAATGTTCTTGAAGTTTCCCAAAAAAGGCATGATGCATAGTTTCCAACTAAATGTCCTTTTAAAAGCCTGTTTTGCATGGTTATCATCCTTACTGCATTCTTGTACTAACACCATTCTTCTTCATCTGTTTACACCATGTGTAGGTGATGGTGACTAAAGGGTATTTCCTAGAAGTGATGAGCTTGGTTTATTATTCCCAAGTTCGGGTGTGTCGTTAAAGATTCAAGGACCTTTATGTTAAAGAGTTTCCTTAAGTTCTATGTATTAGATAGTAGTTTCTTTTGTATTGTAAGGGTTGCATCCCTCTTGTGATGTAGTCGTGTTTTAAGATGGCTACCTTGAGACGTAGTACTTCGATTTTGTATTAAAGGTTTAAATGAGGTGAATTTTATGTCATGTGTTATATTATGAAAAAGTTTTAAATTTTAAGCTATTTTTTCTATGATAAATGCTATGACGAATGCTAAGGGATTGTATAAGACCTCCGAGAGGTTGAATAAGTCGGTAACGACTAGGGAGTGCTCTCGATACCTGCTTTTCCTTGGTGTGACGACATGATGTATATATTGGGCAAGCCTTGTTATCTAATCTCTTGGAAAATGGTGCTATGAGCGTTCTTGACATTTGGATCTTTAAATATCAAACTTGATTTTCTTTATATGTTGTTTACTTGATTTATTTATTATTTCAACTATGTTGGCAATGACTTAACAAAGGTAGGTTGGTGAATCTGAGGGCTCCGAACCTATAGTTTTTACAACTCTAAGTTTTATGCTTAGGGATAGTTGTTTCTATCGTAGGGAATGTTCAAGAGCATGCATGAAGGTGGCCATTGGAGATGGAGATTTTGAGAGCCTTAAGGAAGATCAAATTTGCATATAAGCATCTATATGTTGTATAAACCTTGGGACTTGTACATGATCTATGTCTTGTATATTTACATGAAATTTTGAGGGCTAATTTGATCATGTCACCATGGGTTGTAATAGAAGTGTGGCTATATGTTTTGTTCTTTTTGGGCTGTGTAAATCAGGAAATACTTGACTAAAGTTCAATAATGTAGTTAATCTTAATCTTAAAGCTGTATTCCCTGGCAGTGGTGCCAAAATTTGATACTCTTAAATTACACTTCCCTAAAGAAGTATAAGCTATCGTTGTCACATAAAGAACCCAACTTGTAGGTTGGGGTCGATCCCACGAGGAATATGGTTCAGGCTAAAACTTAACCCACTATTATATTTGTTTTGTATAATTATTTCCGAGACAAGTAAATAAAAGGGTTTTTTTTTGTGTTCCCCACAAGCTCTTAACACAGTAAACCTATAAATAGTAATCCTTTCCTATTGTTTTACATGCAAAGTTGGTAACTTTGGCATCCCTAAGTGATTGGTCCTCCAAGTATGTAATTTCACCTCGAATCTCGGTCCGACTACTAGTGTATGCTTTACTTACCCTTACCTTTAACTCATATTAGACATCACATCAATGTATGGATTAGTATTCACCCTCGCTCCAATCGACATTAGACTATCAGATAGCATCCACTAAATCTCTGTTGTTAATTATTTTCTCATTAACTACCTCCTTGGTCTGGCAAGTAGCAACTAGGCGAGTTCTAATGTTGCATACCGTTAAAAATACTTCTAAGCAAAAGAATTAACAATAGTTGCATAAACACTATTCAAGAATTACTTAATTATTATTCATATTTTGTTAATTGGTCATGGTTCCCACAACTATAATGACCTAAGAATACACCCCAGACGTCACACTGCGTACAAGACTCCGAAGAGCCTCATACAAGCATCATAG
Organism: Solanum okadae; assembly: GCA_036553675.1. Lineage (NCBI taxonomy): Eukaryota > Viridiplantae > Streptophyta > Magnoliopsida > Solanales > Solanaceae > Solanum > Solanum okadae. The sequence goes on along the minus strand of CM071687.1, from coordinate 18,666,969 downwards.
CATGTCATCACATAAGATAATAGAAATAGTGCGGAATTTAAAACTCATTTTTACTCCATACAATCGTAAACATCATTTAAAACAACTGAAGTTTACTAGTCTCACATGGCCATCTAAAAACATCTTGAATGAAAAGTAGGGTCACGACCCTTACAATAGAAAGTCTAAAAAGTATCTAATACAATGAAAGACATGTAACGTGAACAAAGCACTTGTCCTCGGATACATGAGGATATGACCACAAGCTATGGATGAATATCAATCCAAGCTTGAACTAGAAGAGAATAACCCCACTTGTCTGTACCTACACTTTGTTAAAAAATAGAAGAATATGGGTTAGCACATTTAATGTACTAAGTATGATAGCCATGCAATAACCATGCTTAAAAAGGACATTTTATTTGAAAATCGTGATATATGCCAATTTGAGAAAACTTCATGAACATTAGTAGAAGAGGGATAAGATACAACATAATCATCACATAAGTAATTTCAACATTCTTAGAACCTTCATCTAAAGTAACCCTAAGCTATACTTGTGTAATGTATGAATGGCATCCCATACAACCATCCATACTAAGTACCACTTTGAGGCTACCCTAGATGAACTTACCATTCTTCATACTCATCTTTAGAAAATACTCATGCATAAGGAACGTAAACATTTCATAAGTCATGACAAGGAAAGTAGTGCATAATACAATCCAAGTAAAGCGTGCATCATAACAATAGGCATTTAAGTCGACATTCTTCATTAGCTTCATTTGGAGCACATTCATTCATTAGACAATAAGACGTTGGAGAGTCACACTATAGCCTCTCAAAGCCAACTCGTGCAATGCATTGTTGGAATCCCATACTACCACCCACACTTCGTAGAACCTCTTCAGTAACTATAGCACGTATCTCACATGATGGGAATAAGCCTTAACCAACATAGACTATGTGAGCTTGACATGGAATCCGGTATCATGCACCCACACCAAAAAGAGGTGGTCTACTTGCCTAAGGTAGAACCGGTAATATTTTAGCTTAAGTGAATCCACTAGCTAATAACCTATGCAGGCACATAGTTATGGGATAATAAATATGTTCATTCGAACTCTAACCTAACGTGGGGAGAGTTTCCATCTTACCATATCCACTCGGTACTTTGCCTCTTCCCATAGAGTAGTTCATTTTCATTTATCATCATTACACTTGAGAGGAATGACATTTGCCTATCGACCCAAGGTACCTTATTGCACACATAAAAGGAATACCATAAGCCTATCGATTCAAGGTACATCATTAGCATAGCTCATTCAATCCTCAAGAAAGGAATGCCGTAAGCCATTCAATTCAAGGTTCATCATTTCATTATTATACACATAAAAGCAATGCCATTGGCCTATCGTTTCATGGTACATTAGTTCATTGACTCATTATGAAAGGAATGCCATAAGCCTATCGATTCAAAACAAGCCTTAGGATACATCAATAGTCATTTATGAAAGGAATGTCATAGGCCTATTGTTTCATATTCATCAAGTCAAGACACATTCATTATGCAAGAATAGGATTCCTAAGCCTACCAATTCAAGATACATCAATCAATATTACTTTCATTCACACAAGAAGAGGATGCCCTAAGACTACTAATTCAAGATGTAACAGTCAACATTACTTTCATTTACACAAGAAAAGGATGCCCTAAGTCTACCAATTCAAGATGTAACATTACATAGAAGAAACCCTTCACATTCTATAATCATCGTTCATGAGTGTTAATTGAGCTTAAATTTCAATAAAAACACAATTACATTCTAAGCATGATCATAATACTTTCATTGAATTCACATGAATATGCTTCACATCGTGATCATACATTAACATTCATACTTTGCCTTTCAAAACCATAGATCACAATTCACCAACACACCCTAGAATACTACAATTAAGGCATGCATAATGACATAATTCAGTAAACTAAATCAATATAGACTTAAACTCTTCACACACGTCAATAATCAATCAACCCAAAATCACAATTCACAACTTAGAATTTTGGAGGAAATCATGGGTTCAAGGGGGTAATTCTTCATAATTCATATTAAATTCAACAATACATTAATAATTCAACACATATAAGCCTTTTAAAATGTTTTCGAATTGAACCCACGCATAGATTGAAAACCCTACTTTTTGGTGAATTTTGGAAACTTGAAATCATCTTTTGAAAGGGCTCCTTAAATGAAACTTAATCGAGTATGAAGACTACCATACCTCTATTGATGAAATTCACTGAAAATTTGTTGAGAAAGGTGAAATCTTGAGCTCAAAGCTTGACTCCTTCTACTCCAATGGTTGTTTCTAGAGGGAGATTATTTGGAGAGGAGGGTAGTTTCTAATTTTGAGTTTGGGGAATAATGAATTGAAAAAGGTGTTGAATAATTTTAAAAGACTTAAAATACTTTAATTAATCAAAATAAACCGTCACATACCATAACTAATTAATTAGCAATTTAGCAAATTGACCCTTACTAGACTGAGTCTTCGACAGAATAGCAGTGGTGACTTATGTCCCTTGACCTACGGAACGTATGTAGGGTAACGCCCCATCCTATAGGTCCATGATTTGGATCTGCAAGTCACCATTTGGGGCCCTTGACCTACGGAGCACCCCCACGAGGCATGGATGAACCTACGCTCCGTAGGTCCCATCTCTAGTTCATGAACTTTTTGACAACTTTTGCTATGTTGGGACAGCCTTGGGGTTAGTCTTTAGTGTCCCCCTCAAGGACCCTTGTTTGATCATTTAGGGGTTGTACCTTGATGTTTAACTCCTAAACCCCTCAACCTATGCTCGGGACATCATTTTACAACTTCAAACCCCATATCAAACTCAAAAACATACTCATTAGTCTCTAGTTTCACCTACTAGTTTCCAGGTCATTACATTATCTCCCCCTTAGGAACATTTGTCCTCGAATGATACTTTAAACACATGAATGAATTAAAGACTCAATACTAGCAGCCCATCATGTACGAAACATCATAAACAATGCACAAAGCTAGGAGGAAACATCAACTCCACCTCAATCATACTCCCTGCAACACAAGAAAGTAGGAACTACATCTACAAACTCATTATGCATGAAAACATCAACATTTCTCATTTCATTGGAGGAATTACCTTCTCCCACTCAAATCATGCTCATCATAACATCATGAAGCAATTATGAAACTTTTCTCAAAATCAGATTTAGGCCTGTTCAAAAATCCATCTCATGAAGCATATAGGCAAGTCATACTAAATGCACATAACCATGAAAAACATAAATCATAAAAACTCAATATCTCATTAAAATATGAATTCATCAAGAACATGCATAACATACGAAGACCACGGAAACACATAATCACATATGAGTCTAAACATGAAATAAGACAAAAAGGAACACTTTTTCTTAGGCTTGAATAAGAATAGAAAGAAAGAGATAAGGATATCGGAACTCTTAACAACCTTACTTTCTAACCAAACCATCTCCCCCTTGGGAGTAAACTCATACTAAGGCTAAAATGAAAATAACATAAGGACCTCAACAAGACATTCACAACCATAAGAAACTATCAACATATCGGTGCCTTCATCCGGAAGAGCTCTTTTGTCCTCTCTATCCGGAAGTACATAGAAATGGTTTTTCTTTGGTGCATTAGGATCCGGGTCATTAAGAGAAGCTTGTTTGGCCTCTCATCCTTTGACCGTGAGTGTAGGGCAATTTTTCACTTGATGATCACTCTTCTCACAACTATATCAACCATCTGTACCGGCTACGCACTTCCCATAGTGTTTCTTCCAACAATTGGTGCAAATAGGTTTAGGAAATGGAGACCCATTAACTTTCTCTTGCTTAACCCTAGGAGTGCTTGAAGAATCTAGGTTAGAAGTTCTCTTTTTTAACCTTGGTTTAGGAAATGGAGACCCATTAACTTTCAATAATAACATAATTGCATTCTAAATTTTATCATAATACTTTCATTGAATTCACATGAATATACTTCACATCGTGATCATACATTAACATTCATACTTTGCCTTTCAAAGCCATAGATCACAATTCACCAACACACCCTAGAATACTACAATTAAGGCATGCATAATGACATAATTCAATAAACTTAATCAATATAGACTTAATCTCTTCACATACTTCCATAATCAATCAACCCAAATCACAATTCACAACTTAGAATTTTGGGGGAAATCATGGGTTCAAGGGGGAAACTCTTCATAATTCATCTTTAATTCAACAATACATTTATAATTCAACACATATAAGCCTTTCAAAATGTTTTGGAAATGAACCCATGCTTAGATTGAAAACCCTACTTTATGGGGAATTTTGGAAACTTGAAAACATGTTTTGAAATGGCTCCTTGAATGAAACTTAATCAAGGCTGAAGACTACCATACCTCTATTAATGAAACTCCACGAAAATTGGGTGAGGAAGATGAAATCTTGAGCTTCAAAGCTTGACTCATTCTTCTCGAATGGTTGTTTCTAGCGAAAGAATATTTGGAGAGGAGGGTGGTTTCTAATTTTGAGTTTGGGGAATAATTAATTGAAAAAGGTGTTTAATACTTTTAAACGCCTTCAAATACTTTAATTAATCAAAATAAACCATCCTCAACGCATAACTAACTAATTAGCAATTTACCAAATTGACCCTTAATAGGCCGAGTCTTGGACAGAATAGCAGTGGTGACCTACGGCCCATGACCTACTGACCATAGGTGGGGTGACGCCCTGTCCTGTAGGTCCGTGATTTGGGTCTGCAAGTCACCATTTGGGGCCTTTGACCTACGGACCACCCCAACGAGGCATGGGTGGACCTATATCCCGTATGTCCCATCCGTAGGTCATGAACTTTTTGACAGCTTTTGCTATGTTGGGGCAGACTTGGGGTTAGGCTTTAGGGTCCCCCACAATGACCCTTGCGTCACGACCCGGGAGTACCCTCTAGATGTAACACAACGTACTCGACCTAGAAGGGGTCTTATACAAGCCCTTAGCATAATCGTAGTCGTAAGATCATAGGAAAAGTAGTCCAGAATTTAAAAATTTTCTTTACAATCGAAGTCTTTTATAAAAATGATAGAGTCTATACATTATGTCTTAAACCATCTAATTACTTGGAATAAAACTGTTGAATACAATCTTAAGGACGTAGTCCTTACATAGGTCTAAAACGTATAGTAAAGACATAAATGACTTATGGTCAAGCCCTCGAATACAATGAGGATTCACCAATCTTCTTCTTCTTGACCTCCTATGAACCTAGCCATGAGGATGGAATCCAATATCTCCAAAGCCTACACTTATAGAAAATGTAGAAAGATGGGGTTACCACAAAAAGTACCAAGTATGGAAGCCATGCATAAAAATCATTAAAACATGCATAAAAGGGAAATTTCATTTGAAACCATGCTATATGACATTTTTGAACTTCATCTTTGAAATAGTTGGAGAATTCAACTCATAAAGCAACTCACATACAAATCATCATAGCATAAGAGATATCATCATATTACAAGCATAGTCTCCAACACAAGCATAGTACACATCCCAATCTTCATAAGACATATTTCATACACATAGTCACATAGCAAATTCATCTCATCATAATAAAACTACCACATAAGCAACCCTAAGCTATACTTGTGCAATGCATAGATATGATCCCATAATATTATCTACACTAAGTACCACTCTTAGGCCACCAACAACATACATGTCATACCTTGCCTGAGTCATAGCAAACATACATAAGTAAGGGTTCATACATGTTCATAACTTTTAACGAGTGAAGTCAACCTTAACATTCATACATAATTCATAAGTCTTCATACCATACGAAAACCCACACCATAACCCCTTCATAAGTGTACTTGTGCAACGTGTAATTGAAGATCCATACCCACACTAATACTACCTAAAGCTCATTAAAAAGTTATAAGTATAGTTCATGTTCATAATTCATATAAAGCATACATTCAACTCATAATCATCATATCATGCCCACTCTCAAAGCCTACTTGTGAAATGCACAAATGAAGTCCCATACCCTCATTCATACTAAGTGGAACCTCTTGAGGGAACATAGAACATGCTCATGTTATTATCATAATTCGTATTCTTATCCTTTAGGGAGATTTAGCCTTAACCGACATAGACCATGTGAGCTACATGGAATCCGGTGTTCTACCCCCACACTGAAAAAAGGAGTCCTACTTGCCTTAGGTAGAACGTACATAATAGCTTAAAGGTGGATCCAATATCTATATACCTATGTGGGCAAATAGTTATTGGATAGGAAGATTGCTACTCGTAGCCCGGACTACTACCGTAAAAGGTTTCCATATCGTGAGACACCTTATTGGGAACCGAACTAATAGCATGAAGGAACCCATCTCATACACATATCCGCTCGGTGCTAACCATAATTCCCTTTAAAAGTCATTTTAAGTGTTTTACTTAAGTTGGTCGTAAGAGAATCCACTAATCAGTCAAACAAACATATCGTAATAGCTCACAGATTCGTTAAATGAGAATGTCCTTTCACTTTAGAATCATCAACATGTGAGTAAACCTTTCACATCATAATCATAGTGTTTTCATGAAGATATCCTTTCATTCAACACAAAAATAATACCATAGTCATAACATATCATACACAATATTAACATATCATACATAGTCATATCATATCGTACATTGCCATATCATATCGTACATAGCCATGTGTAGGGGTAGGAAAGAAGAATCTTGCCTCAATACCACAATATACACAACAATTAACAGCTCCACCTTTCAAGTGGATCATCGTGGTCATGTACATTTCATGCATAATAGTATGCAAAGGTGCATATGAGAACGAGCCTATCAATTGACACCACAAATACCTCATAATCTTATTTATGCATGGAGTGTGTGTGTATAATTGTCCTTACAATGACACAACAACAACAACATTATCATCATACACACTCCCCTCTGAAAGTGTTCATAAGCATGTACATAATATCACAATCATTCATAATTCATATATATTGCCTTCAAGGATCATAGACCATGTAAATAAAAAAATCTAACATTCACTATAATAGACATGTCTATAAACATACTTCAAGTAATTCAATCATTTCATGTAGAAGCTCATATACTCATATTAAAGGTCATGTGGGTAAGGTCCTTCAACAATAGTGCCATATACAATTCAACTTGCAAAATAGCTCTCTTCTTTAAGCCTTATTATTCTTAACTTGTTCATATTAGCTTTTACCCTTAAAGCCTTACGAGTCATCTTCATACTACAAGCCTTACTCTCAAGCAATGTCTCACATGACTATCATATATATGTAATTCTTAAGGTAACCTAACCACTTGCCTCATTCTTGATCAATTATAGTCATGTAGGAACAAATAAACACAATCCCAACTACACCAACATGATCATTCATATAAGCCCTAATCAAGTTAGTTCATGTCTACAAGCTTTATTTATAAGAAATTCATGTCTAGGTGATCTAATCTAAAGGCAATTCAACAAGAACTTCATCATTCTTAGAATGTTACATCTAAACCCACAATTTGCCTCTTTCATGACATAGCCCTAGGCCTCATCAATTCACCTTAGAATCTTAGGTTAATCAAATATACATGTAGAATCATACTTAGATCATCCAAATACATCATAATTAACTCACATCCAATCAATTGGACCAACTTGCAAAACTATCATATAATGTAAAGAAGAATCATAGTTAGGGTTGGGGGTCTCATGGATTTTTGAAGAATTTGAGTTAAAATCATATAAAAATCAGTCTTATATTCATAAACAAACATAATTCAACCTTTAAAAGTGCCTTTGAAAGGAATCCATGGAGTTGAGTTGAAACCCTAGCTAATTGGGTTTTCTAGAATTGAGTTAAAAGCTTTTGAAAGTGCTCCTTGGGTGATAGCTTCCCAAGGATGAAGAACTCCCATACCTTAATTGTAGAATCCCTCCATTTTTGTATTGAAAAGCTCCCATCTTTGAGACCTAGTTGATCTCTTTCTTGGTTCTCCAATGGAGGTTTCTAGAGAAAAGATATTTGGGAGGGATTAACTCTTTTGGGTGTTTGGGAATAATGGAGTAAAATAATTTGGCAGGCCCGTTAGGGACCACGCCAACTTTGACGGGTCGTTAGGGGTACCACGGCTCGTGGTGGTGCATGTGCTCCCTTGACAACTGTGCTTCTCTACCTTGCCAAGCACTCAAGGGACTAAGGCATGACGACGAGACCTCCCACGAGTCATGGTCTTGAGGCAGTGTCAAGGCACTCCAAGCCTAGCCTCTCAAGAGCCCAAGTACACTACACGACCACTTGTACAGACCATCTAGCGCACCACGACTTGTGGTGGTGCCCATGGTCTTTGAGGTAGTAGCCTTCTCATCATGCCAAGGTTCCCAAGTGGTGAACGAAATCCCACGAGCCTTCCCATAATCCGTGGTCTTTAACACGAGTCGTGAAGTGGCTCGTGAAAGAGATCCTTCCTTGGGCAGCCTTGGGAGCACACTTTCTTGCCAACCACGGGTGGCACCACCACTCATGGTTGCCACCATGGGTCTTGAAGACCCTCGTGGAGAAGGTAGGCAGTGGCTAAAGGGTGTCTTATGCAACCTTGGGTCAAGACCACGAGTCTTGGTGAAGGTCGTGGTGCCTAGGCAGTGGTTAGGCCTCAATGCCATGCTCACACATGCCTAAGGGACCTTCACAGGCCCTTTCACGGACCGTGGTCAACACCACTAGTCGTGAAAGTGGTTGTGAACCTTGAGCAGTGTCTTGCCAAGCTTGGGACAACCTTGGCCTTTGCGTTAGGCTTGCCCCTTTTTTGTCTTGGATCTTGACCTTGTACCCTCAACCAAACCGTAGAAGTTCTTCTAAAATACGAGGCCTAGTACGTACTTTAACGTTTAATCACTAAACCCCTTAACCCTTGACATTAACCCTCACGTTTAGGCACTAGTTCAACCTATCATTTTGCGAGTCGTTACACATTGGTTGGACCTTGGGGGGTCGTATCTTGACGTTTAATGCGTAAACCCCTCAAGTTAAGCTCGGGACATCATTTTACAACTTCAAAACCCATATCAAACTCAAAAACAAACTAGTTAGGCTCTAGTTTAACTTACTAGTTTTTCGGGTCGTTACAACAACAGTAGTTGTGGATTTAGCTACTCATGTTTGAAAATTCACAATTAAAATTAGGATAAAAGAATTCGTGAACTTACAAGTACAATAGATGAAAACCCAAATCTTGAATTGAAATTCAAAGTGAAAATTGTATCAGACTATTCTGGAAATCAAATTAATAAAGTTTGCAAGTTAATTCCCAAAAAACACCTAAAACTAAGAGTTTACAATAATGTCTAACCCCTCAAAACGAGGATTCCAACTCTTATTTATAGAAAACAACTCCTAAATAAATCAGGAAACAAAATAAGGAAATAAACTGCTGGAACGCGGTTTCAGTCGATGCTTTGACCTACGGACTGTGGGTTGACTTACGGTCCGTAGGTCTCTTTCATAGCTCAACACTTAGACAATTTAATCCTGTACAGGAACGTTCAACTTTCAGATCATTAATTATAGACATGCACGAAAGACCGTGGGTTGACCTACGGTCCATCATCTTGCTCCGTGGTTCCACAATTTTTAGACTTCCCTGATGTTCCACCTACGATGCTCCACCTACGGTCTGTTGACTGGACAATGATCCATCCTGGAACTCTGTGGTTTGAGTTAATGAAACTCATCTCCTGGGCCAAGACCTACGACTGCCCATCCACGGTCCGTCGATGGACCTACGGTCCCTAGGTGGCACCGTTTGTAGCTACTCTGCACTTTTCAGCTCGCATCTTCATCAACCGCATCCAAACCTATTTCCTACAAGAATTATACACAAAACATTATTTCTAATAACAAAATGGTTTAAGACAAACACAAATTATAAGTTAAACGTATCAAAAATACCGTAAACTCACAGAATATCAACCGACCATAAAAGTTTGCAATATGTGTTTACCCAAAAAGATCTAACTCTTCGCCAAAGAAGGTGGCTTGACTTTTTGAAAAATTAGTATATGAGTGTTTTTTATCAACTCTGGAAAGGCGAATGTAGTAGAGGATGCACTTAGTTTACTATCGATGGGTAGTGTTGTACATGTTGATGATTATAGAAAAGAGTTGGCCCGAGATGTTCATAGATTGATCCGATTGGGTGTTGAATTGGTAGACTGCGCCAAGGTTAGTGTTATGGTTCATAAATGGTCAAAATCATCTTTTGTGGCTGATTTTATAGCAAAGCAATGTCTTGTTCCGACTTTGGTAGAGTTGAAAGAAGCGGTACCGAAGAAGTGTGTTGGCGCTTTCTCCCAAGTGGGAGATGGTGTCCTTGGATATCATGGTCGTTTGTATGTTGCAGATGTTGATGAATTAAGGGAATATATCCTATCAGAAGCCCATAGGTCTCAAAATTCTATTCACCCGAGAGCCACCAAGATGTACCGTGATTTGCCGGAGATATGTTGGTGGAATGGGATGAAGAGGGACATTGCAGGATGTGTGGCTAAGTTTCTTAATTGCCAACAAGTGAAGCTTAAGCATCAGTAATCGGGAGGTTTATGCCAAGACATTAGCATTCCTACTCGGAAATGGGAATATTTGAATATGGACTTCATAGTAAGGTTACCTTGAAATCGACATCAATATGATTCCATTTAGGTTATAGGAGACCGAATGATGAAGTCGGCCAATTTCATTCCTGTCAAGATATCCTATACGGCGGAAGAATATGCTAAGCTATATTTGGAAGAGATAGCAAGGTTGCATGGAGTGCCCTTGTCCATTATCTCCGATAGAGGTACTCAGTTTACTTCCCAATTTTGGAAGTCTTTCCAAAAGGGTCTTAGCACGAAAGTTAAGCTTAGAACAACTTTTCACCCCCAAACCGATGGGCAAGTGCAAAGAACAATACAAAAATTGTAAGACATGTTGAGGGCCTGTGTGAAAGATTTCAAGGTAAATTGGGATGATCGTTTACCCTTGCTTGAGTTTTCCTACATTAATAGCTACCATTCGAGTATTGCTATGGCTTCGTTTAAGGCTCATTATGGTAGGATGTGTAGATATCCTATAGGATGGTTTGAGGTGGGTGATATTTCTTTGATAGGACCCGAGTTAGTACATGAGGCTATTAAGAAGGTTTGACTCATTAGAGAGAGGTTGAGAACGCACCCAAAGTCGAGAAAAGTCTTATGCCGATGTTAGAAGAAGAGCCCTTGAATTTGAGAGGCATGATTGGGTTTACTTGAAATTCTCACCCATGAAGGTTGTAATGAGGTTTGGTAAGAAAGGGAAGCTTAGTCCCCATTTTGTACGCCCATATCAAATTTTGAGGCGTGTTGGTAAGCTTGCATATGAGTTAGATTTCACAAATGAATTGGCATTGGTGCACACTGTTTTCTATGTCTCTCTTTTGAAAAAGTGTGTTGGAGATTCGAAATCCATAATTCCCCTAGGAGGGTTGGAAGTGAAAGACAATCTTTCTTATGAAGAACATCGAGTAGAGATCTTAGACCGGCAAGTTAAGAGATTGAGAAATGAAGAGGTGTTATGGAGAAACAATCTAGTTGAGGGTGCTACTTGGGAGGTCGAGGACGATATTATGACCCGGTATCCTCATCTTTTTCCTGCTATTCTAGGTTGAGGTAATGAGTTCCTCTTGGTTTTCTTAAGTTTCCATTCATGTGTGTTTTATGTGTTTCCATGATTTCCTTAAATTTGCATGATCATGAAAAAACTTAAGTTTAGAAAGAAATGGCTTATATGATGTATTTTCTTCTTGTTATTGAGTATTAAGTATGAGTTTCTTATAGACTTCATGAGATGATTTATAGAACATGCCATAACTTGGAGTTGAGATTTCCTCCTTGAATATGTGGTTTGAGTATAAATTGCATTTAGGCTCCATGAGATTGTGTTGAGCATTGCTTTTTAGTTTGGAGATGGTAGTTCCCCCTTCAGTGTAAGAAATCTGAAAATTGATGCATAATGGGTTGTTAGATGTAGTTCCTACTCCCCTATGGAGCATTGAATAAGTTGAGCTTGTAGTTGAGGTTTCCTTCTCATTTGTGTGCATTTTGGATGAGGTTCATGCATGATGGGATGCTAGTCTTGGGGTCTTTCGTTTAGAAACATGCTTAAAATCTCATTCCAGGACGAATGATCCCAATGGGGAGATAATGTAAGACCCCGGATCCGAAAAAGGGAATAAAGAAACTTTTCACTAAGCTCCAGGTGTGATCCACGGTGGCCAACCACCGTTCGTGGGTTTGACCACGGACCGTAGGTGGGTTCGTGGAGAGGGCCACCCTAAAACCTTCAGGTCAGATCCACGACTGGACTCACTGACCGTAGGTGGGTCCAGGGTCTGGGGGTCTGTAGGTCAGGTCCAAATTCTCTAACAACAAATGACAAATGACCAGGATGGACTGTAGGTCCATGCACGGTCCGTCAGTCGAGGTCTCCTGGTTCATGAGTTGGCAGTTTTTTTAGGGGAACATAGGTATTTTCCAATTTTAATTACATCAATGTGGTGTCAGTTTTAATAAACCTCTACCACCTATATAAATATTTTAGACCCCTAAACTCACTCAATTAAGTCATTCTCTTAATTCACAAAATGAAAAGCCAAACCCCTCTCAAATGTTTTCTCTCTCGAAGTTGAAAGAAGAAGGAAGAAATTGAAGCTAAGTTCAAGTCAAGTCTCCAATATTCAAGCTTTTGAGGGCTTTGTAATCAATGTATGATGCCTTTTCATCCATGGGATCCTTCGTCCAATGGAGTACCCTAGAATTCCACAATTTGAAGAAGAATTTCTCCAATTCTTGTTAGGGTTTCTTCCAATGTTGTGGGTTGTGATGAATGTTGATCCAATTGAGCGTATTAAGATTGTTTATGATTGAGTTTTTAGGATTGCATGTTTTAGGATTAAATTACGTGTACCCATTCCTATTTTATGATTCTAGGGTAGAATTGATATGATTTGGGTTGGTGCCATGAAGGGAAACTTTGTGGGTTAGATGTCTCCTTATGGGATTGATAAATTACGATTAGAATTGCTTGAGATTGAACATATATGATGAATATGATGTTAATTTCTTGAGAGTAAAGCATAGATGATCATCATGAGATGTAGTGCTTTGAGAATAAACCCTAGACTATGAATTGTTGATTGTTAATGTTATGGTGTGGAAGAGATACTTCCCATAATGAATTGATAAGAATGATTTTGTGAATAATTATAGGTTTAAAGGATGACTCTCCTAAAATGAATCTAGGTTAAAATGCTTAATGAATGATGAGGCTAGAGGCGACTACCCTTGACCTCCACATTGAAAGTTGTGTCGTAATTCCTATTCTACTTAGAATTGAACAATAGGCGATTCCTCACGTTCCAATTATGATGAATGTACATGGAGGTGAGTACCCATGATCCTTATGAAATGATGTAAAGTCGAGTACCTCTGTCATATGATGTGATTGCATAGGCGAGTGCCCATAATCATAAAGTAAGGAAAGAGGAGAAAACCCATTAGCCTTTATAAACTAGGCATAGAGGCGAATCCCCATGACTTTAAAAATTATATATGACTAATGTGATTATGTTAAGAAGATGATTTTATTGGAATGTTGCTAGATATGCCTTCCATGATGTAAGCTTTACTAGGGACTGATGACCTAAGTCTTGACTAAGGTTAAGTGAGTTTACTTAAGGAAGTATTACTCTTTCATTTAGATGCTTATTATGTCTTGATTATGCTTATGGCTTATGTCTTATGATGACCAATGCTTATGTTGTTTATGCAAACTATCATATTTAGTACATTCATGTACTAACACATACTCTAGCCTACCTTCTTTTAGAATGTAGGGTTCGATGCTCCAGATTCACACACTTGTGACTAGGTTTTTAGATTATGAAGGAAGTGAAGCTTTGGTGAGTCCTGATTGTATTCAAGTATTGGATGACCCATTTAGCTGTTTTATGTCATTCTTTTTCATGTTGGACTATTGTATTGGTTGCGTCCCAAGATTTTATCTCTTATGTTAGATGATTCGAGACAATGTTGTTAGACTTCCGCTCATTTTATGAAAGACTTTTAATGTTTGAAATGTCTTAAAATTCCGCACCTTGTCTATTACTCCATGTTATGATATGCTAAGTGGCTTGTATGAGTCCTCTCGGGGTCTTATACGCCTTTTTACATATAGGGGTACCCCTGGGTCATGACAGGTTGCCTCTCAAGTACTGCTTGGTTTAACGTCGCGGCATGATGCATACACCTTCATTGACTTCTTCAATCTTTCCCAAGTAAACCTTTATCTTTTGACCATTCACCTTGAACTTCGTTCCTTCATTATTCTCGTGTTCAACCGGTCCATGTGGGAATACTTGAATAACTTTGTAAGGCCCGGTCCACTTCGACTTGAGCTTGCCAAGGAAGAAGTGCAACCTTGAGTTAAATAAGTGTACTAAATCACCAGGAACAAATTCTCGTTTGTTGATCTTTTGATCATCGTACTTCTTCATATTATCCTTATACAAGGCTGAAATTTCATATGTTTTCATGTGAAACTCACCGAGATTATTCATCTCATTAAATCCTTGATTTTATGCTCCGCCCCAATCCAAGTTCAGCTTTTTGAGTGCCCACATCGCTTTGTGCTCTAACTCTATAGGTAAATGAAAAGACTTCCTATATACAAGTTGGTAGAGGAACATAGATATGGTAGTTTTGAATGCAGTGCGATAAGCCCATAAAGCATCATCAGCCATTCTCGAGCAATCAGTTTTGTTGGCATTCACAGTCTTCGCAAGATTTCGATTTATCTCTCTATTCGACACTTCGACTTGCTCGCTAGATTGTGGACTCTAAGAGATTGCTACACTGTGAAGAACACCATACTTCTCAAGTAACACCTTGAACAACTTATCTCAAAATTCAGAACCTCCATCGTTGATTATTGCACAAGGTATACCAAATCCGGAGAATATATTCTTTTTCAAAAATGCGGTGACACTCTTTCCTTCAATGTTTAAAAGCGCAATTTCTTCCACCCATTTAGATACATATTTGACCGCTACAAGAATATACTACATCTTATTCGAACTAACAAACATACCCATCAAGTAAAGACCCCAAACATCAAAAAATTAATCACTAACATCTGATTAATTGGTAGTTCTTGCTTCCTTCAAATTCCTCCTTCTCTTTCATAACGATCACAAGACTTAGCAAAGTCATGAGCATCTTGGTGGATAGTAGGGCGGTAATACCCATACTACAAGATTTTATGAGCAGTCCAAATACCACTATGGTGCTCACCCACAGGGGATTAATGCTACACCTCTAGTAAACTCATCATATCAACATAAGGCACATGGTGACGAATAATCCCATCAACACAAATACGAACAAGTAAGTCTCTTCCCAAAAGAATTTCGTAACGTTAGACATGCATGTTCTCCTTTGGTGAAATGAAATATCCGAAGGCACCAATTCACTTGCCAAATAATTTGCAAAGTCTGAGAATCAAGGAATAATGTCCTTAGGGAATGTATCATTAATTTCATTTCCATCTTTTAACTTGATCATGGCTTCTTCTTCTAACCTAGATAATTGATCAGTGACTTGTTTTTTTGTTCCATTTCTATCTTTCACCTCAACGTCGAACTCTTGCAACAATAATAGCCATCTAATCAGCCTTGGTTTTAAATACTTCTTATCCATACAATACCTTAATGCGGAATGATTAGTATACACAATAAATTTAGTGCAATGCGACTAGGATCTAAACATCTCATATGTGAATACCACAACAAGGAATAGTTGTTCAGTAACAATATAGTTCTTTTGAGCAATGGCCAACGCCTTGCTCGCATAATAAATAGGATGAAGAATTTTTTTCTCGCCTCTGTCCCAATAATATGCCAAGTTCAACCTCACTCACATCACACATTACATCAAATGGTTGTACCAAATGTGGCGAAATAATTATTGGTGCGGAAGTCAACATATCCTTAAACTCTTTAAATGCTCTCAGAAATGCATCACCAAACTCAAACTTGGACTCCTATTCGAGTAGTTTGCACAATAGGTGTGCAATTTTCGAGAAATCCTTTATGAACCTCCTTTAGAAACCTGCATGCCCTAGATAAGTTCTAACACCTTTTGTAGAGATTGGTAGTGGTAGTTTTTCTAGTACCTCAACTTTAGCTCTATCAACCTCAATTCCTTTTTGTGAAATCCAATGACCCATAACTATACCCTCTTTCTTTAAGTGACATTTTTTCCTAGTTGAGCTCAAGATTGCACTATTCACACCATTTCAGCAGCTCAACCAAATGAGTTAAATAATCTTCAAATGAGTAACCAACTACAGAGAAATCATCCATAAATACCTCTATCATTTCCTCCATTGTAACTACCCATTCCCATTGTTATGGAAAAGCAAATGGGGAAAGAATTGGGGCCAGAAAACATTTGAGTAGTGACTTGAAAAATTGTAGCCTAGTCCAATTAGGACGGAATCTGAGTCAGGTGAGGTCTAGGGAAATCTGGTAATGAATGGAGGATTTAACTATGAATGTGATGTTTGTGTAATCAGGACACAACTTCCGATGCAAGTGTCTATGATTAAACAATAGTTTCGTAACCCAACCATGGGTTGGGTTCGTTCCCAAGAGAGTGGTTTTGAGAATTAATAGAAAAATAAAATGTAGTTCTAACAAGTCATAGCAAAAGACATTAACAATTTAAAACATTGTAAATTAAAAGGGGACACAAGAGTGTCAATTAACAATGAGGGGTTTTGTCACTAGTAAGTAAGAACAGCAAAATAAACAAGAGTTTCTAAGTAATGAGAGGGGATCCTTGCGATGTGATGGGAATACGGGTTAAGCTTGATTGTTGGGTACATGCTTTCGATAAAAGATTCATAGAATAATTTTGACTAGGCTAAACTTTAAGGGGAATAAGCTCTCTCTCGAGAAACTTATCCCGTTTCAAATGTGTTCCTCTCGGACACCCACTTGCCGCATGAAGACTAGCCTACACCTTAACCCACTCACTCTCCCGAGCTGAGTGTGTGGACATGGAACTAGGGTTCACACTCTCAAGTTGAACATCATGTGGACCCAGTCACAGTGGCCATTAATCTAGTGGTCTTAGTTTTATGACCTCTCTTTCGAGCAAGCCGAAAACACATCAACTTGTCTTTGCAACTACAAAATCATTAAATTCATCCACAACCACTAAACGAGATCACATTTAAACTACAAATAACTATCAACAAGCAAGACCCAACAAATATCTTCATCCATTTTAGCTAAATCACACCTCAAGAATTCAGATTTTTACCCACACATGTATAAGAGATAGAAATTTATACGAAATTGTGCTTGCATTCAACTGGGTATGAAGATATAAGTCTTGATATAGGGCAAAATTTAAGAATCCAAGAGACCCAAATCAAAATGTTGAAGATTAAACCCTTTGGAACTTCAAGTCTAAAAAACCCTCTCAAACTTGGAGCAAAAATATCAAAAAGTACTATTCTATATGAAAATTATAATAATTGTTCGACCCCGATAAGTACAATTCTAACTAGTATTAATAGTTTTCACAGATTTGTGCTGCAGCGAATCATTCGGCTTCGTTAGTCGGAATCGCCGATCAACTCGGTGATTCACCTTTTGGTGTAGTTCATCGCCGTCTTGCACCATCCTTCAGCATCCTTGTGCTCTGTGTCATTGGGCGATATAGTACTGCTTCGTGGAACTTTTCGACAATGTGCCGACTGCTCCCTTTTTCCGTCAACTTGATCCATTCCTTCAAGGCTCAGCACACTGGAACAAAAGGCGAAGTAAGGCCCTTCAGCGACTCGCTAAGTGGACTCGGCGATCCTCAGGCCTTTATTTCTTCGTTCTTTTCAGCCCTTTTGTTACTTTTTGCGACGTAGTGTCCATGCTTTCCTTCAAACATCAAGTACATGAAACTTAGGCGTTTTCATCATATATTTAGATAAAATAATCATTTGAGGACACAATTTATTTTAAAATATAAATGAGTCCAATTTGTGGACTCATCAACACCCCAACTTAAACTTTTGTTTGTCCTCAAGCAAACTCAAGTTTAGTTGTTCAAAAAAATTGTCTCGAACAGTGCTACACAAGACTCAATCATGAATGCACACAACAAGACCCAATTTACTTATGCAAAGGTCAAATGTGCACTCAAATATTCAAGTTGTGACTCACAAATATCAACGAATCTCATGCTCACAATACTTGCTTCAAATGCAAATTCAAGCTCAACTATATTGTTCAAATGCCCTCACACAAAGAATGATTCCATATTCACACAATGGTTTAATCATTTAAAGTTCCAAAATCAATTGCAACTCTCACCCTCACAAGGAAGAACATAATGCATGTTTTCACCCATAGGTTTACCCATATTTTCCAATCAACATTTATTTTAGCTCACTCAAGATCAAAAAGGTCTTTTAAATGCTTGTAATGGGGTTGAGTTCAAAGGTATGATCATTTAGGCTCATTGACTTTTATCCTCATGAAATGCGGTACTCACAACACTTCCTTTCCTTTTCATTCATCATTCCCTTTAGTGCTCATAAGTCATCCTATTATTCATTTTCCATGGATTGTTTGGGAACCCCATCTCTTTTGTACTTTATTTCACAACTTTCTTTTTCATTCTTTTCTTTTAGTTTCCCTTTTCTCTCTTTTTTTAAATTTTTTTTTTTTGGAGGGGTTCCATTTTTCTTAAAACCATGGGTAAGAGGAGACTTTCCTTGCACTTCTTGACTTTCCCTTATCTTTTCACCACACCCCAAACTTAGGATTTTGGCCTAAGTTGGCCATTCAACTAACAACAATTCAAGAGGATTATAGGTAATCGATTAAGAAAGGTCTAGTTTTCATTACGTTTCTTCCAACGAAGGGTAAGGCTCAAAGGGTGTTCAAAATCGGTTCACACACTCCCAAGGTAGGTCACAAAAGAGGTATATGTCAAATTGACTCACACTCTTAGAATTTGCCTATGATCATATCAAGAGATAGAATCACTTAGTTGAACAGAGCAACGGGGAAAATTCTAGGATCTATCATGTATGGTTTAATGTAAGCTCATCACATTAGACATTGATACTACAGTAAAAAGAGACACCACACTTTCGCTAAGTGTGCAATGATCATCACAAGAGCCTCAATTTGATTCTAGGCTAGTCATAACGAGATGCAAAGAATTCACATATTGTCTATGCATCTTCATTTGGACTCATCGTAGCCGTGCATTCATGTTCGTTCGATTCAGAGCACTATTCAAGTCATTGGTATTGATCGGAATCGAGACTTAAATTTTTCAAAAGAACAGCCACATTCAACAAACGAGAAGTGGCAAAAAAATTTGGATTGGTCAAATACATTTCACAATTTAAAACAATAGGAGCCATAAGCTCAAACATCCACAGAAACAATGTAACCACAATTTAAGCCGAAAGCCCAAATATAAACAAAACATGATTCACGAGTGGCACACAAAGGTGGGCCTCAACCCACCACAATTGAGTCTTATGTAGCACTTTTCGAGACACTCTTTTTGAACGGCTGAACTTGAGTTTGCTTGAGGACAAGCAAAAGTTTAAGTTGGGGGTGTTGATGAGTCAACAAATTGGACTCATTTAGGGCTATATTTTAATAGAAATTGTGTCCTTAAATGCTTATTTTATATCAATATCTGATAAAAACCCTTAAGTTTCAGGTATTTGATGTTTCAAAGAAACCATGGACAATACATTGTAAAAAGGAACGAATAGGCTGAAAAGAACGAAGAAATGAAGGGCTGAGGATCGCCGAGTCCGCTAGGCGAATAGCCGAAGGGTTTTACTTCTCCTTTTGTTCCAGTGTGCTGAGCCCTGAAGGAAAGGATCAAGTTAGTGGAAAAATGGAGTAGTCGGCGTATCACGGAGAAGTTCCGTGAAGCACTAGCATGTGGCCCAATGACCCAGAGCATGACGATGCTGAAGGATGATGCAAGAAGACGATGAACTACACAAAAAGGCAAATCGCCGAGTTGATCAACGATTTCGACTCACGACGCCGAATGATCCGCTGCAGCACAAATATGTGAAAGCTATAAATACTAGTTAGAGTTATAGTTTTAGGAGTTGAACAATTATTATAATTATTATATCGAATAGTACCTTTCGATATCTTTACTCTAAGTTTGAGAGGGTTTTGAAGACTTGAAGTTCCAAAGGGTTCCATCTTCGAGATTTGGATTTGGGTCTCTTGGATTCTTCAATTTTGGTATGTATCAAGACTTTAATCTTCATACCCAGTTGAATGCAAGCTCAATTTGGTATAAATTTCTATCGCTTATACATGTGTGGCTAAAAAAACCCAATTCTTGGGGTGTGATTTAACGAGTATGGATTAAGATAAATGTTGGGTCTTGCTTGTTGATAGTCTATTCGTAGTTTAAATGTGATTTAGTTTAGTGGTTGTGGATGAATTTAATGAATTTAAAGTTGCAAATACTAGTTTATTTATGTGTTTTCGGCTTGCTCAAGAGAGAGGTCGTAAAACTAAGACCACTAGATTGTGTGAGTAGGTCGACATGAGGTTCAACTCCAGAGACTGAACCCTAGTCCCATGTCAACACACTCAGCTCGAGAGTGTGAGTGGGTTAAGGCATAGGCTGGTGGTCTTCATGCGGCAAGTGGGTGTCTGAGATGAACGCATTTGAAACGGGGTAAGTTGCTCTAGAGAAAGCTTATCCTCCTTAAGGTCTGGCCTAGTCACAATTATTCTATGAATCTTCTATCGAGAGCATGTATCCAATAATCTATCTTAACCCGTATTCCCGTCACATCCCATAGATCCCCTCTCATTACTTAGAAACCCTTGTTTATTTTGTTGTTTTTACTCGCTAGTGACAAAACTCCATTGTTAATTGACACTCTTTTGTCCCCCTTTTTAATTTACAATATTTTTAATCGTTAATGTCTTTTGCTACGACTAGTTAGAATTAAATTTTATTTTTCTATTAATTCTCCAAACCAGTCTCTTGGGAACAATTCCAACTATTGGTTTCGTTACTAAACTAATGTACGATCGTAGACACTTGCATCGGAAGTTGTGTCTTGATTATGCAAACATCATATGTTGCTCTAAAATTATTACTCAACTGTATTTTGTATATCTATGCTTGTTGTGTTGTGATTGTTTGTTGTATATTATGCTTATTTGAGTACCCGTGTGATACTACCAGTACACTGTAGTTGTGTACTTATATTGTACTTGTTTGTTCTTTGTTGAGTACAGGGCATCTTCAGGCGATTACTGATCCACCTCAGCAGGGAGATAATTGATCGAGACCGGATTCAAGGATGAGCTAGTTCTTCCAGGATTTCGTGAGTTCTCTTTTGTTTAGTCCATGTTTTACAGACTTAGACTAGTACTTTAGATATTTCTTATGCTTTTTTAGTGTTCTACCCCTTGTTCTTAGACATGTCGTTGTTAGAGTTTTGGTAAATTCACTTTCAGGTTCTAGGAGTTGTTTCCGCAAATGTTTTCATGGTTGTTTTGTTAATCTTATGGAGTTTATGGGAACTCCATTTTTTTGTAAGACATTTAAACCTTCTGTAGTATCTTTAAATATTTAGTTTATCGTTAAGTTGCTTAGTTGAGCTGTAGTAATTGTTCTCCCACATGAGGGTTAGTAAGGGTTCCAATCACGACGGTCTGGGTAGTGACAAAGTTGGTATCAGAACCTTTGTTTGTTGATCTTATTTTACCAAAAGGAGTCTAGTAGAATCTTGAAAAATGGTACAGAGACTTTTATACTTTTGTTCAAGAGGCTGTAGGACTTTACGAAATCTCTCTGTCTTTTCTGTCTCCTTTCGTTCTATGACTTGATTCCAATTGGTATCTAGTGATCAAAATTGGTATCTAATCTCCTTCACTCTTCTGTTCGTAGATGGTCAACACAGGATTCAACAGAGTCAGACCTGTAACCCCCACCAATGAGCGAGTAGAGGAATCTGCAACCAATGGCCGTGGTAGAGGCAAGGGTAAGGGAAGAGCAAGCGGTAGAGGTAGAGGAAGAGTGGCATCCGCAAAGGGGAGCCCCAGCTGAGAATGCTCCAAGGGAAGAGACCCCTCCTGCACCTCAAGAAGAGGTAGAAGAGAATGTGAAGATTGAGGACGAGTTGGATGTTTGATAGTAAGTGGATGCACCGTCTAGGAATACCGGTGTTCCTCCCTTAGACCCATTGTTAGCTGAGTAGATCATGTCTTTCCTGAGGGGGTTGGCCGGCCTGTAGTTCTTCCCACAGTTCAAGCACCTCAACCTCCTATCAATCGCCCCGTTACTATAATTGCTCTTAGGGTGAACGGAGCATTAGGCATTGATGCCTTCTTCCATCCCTTGGTGGGTCTCATGATGACCGGTAATAAGCATGAGATGTTGACTAAGTTTCTGAAGTTGAAGACGCCTGTGTTCGATAGTTCTGAGAATGAGGACACCTTTGAGTTCATTTTGGATTGTTATGAGAGGCTTCATAAGTTGGGTTTTGTACATCCACATAGGGTAGAGTTCCTAAGCTGCCAGCTTCAAGGTAAGGCTAAGAAGTGGTGGAGGGCCTATGTGGAATGCAGATCGTCAGTTTTGTCGCAGTCATTTAGACGCAGTTCCATGCTCTGTGTTTGGAAAAGTATGTGCCTCAGACTTTGAGGGATCACAAGAAGGATGAGTTCATGGCTTTCCAGCATGGTGGTATATCTCTAAATTCCATGATTTGACTAGATATATTACACAATTTGGTGACTACTGAGGAGGAGATGATTCATTTATTCGTCAAGGGACTGAACTCTGAGTTATAGGTATTTTCTGTTCACATGACCTCTGCAGGGAAAAGTTTTAATGAGGTGAAATTTTTTATGAAGAAAGTGGAAGGAGTTAGACGTGATGGGTAGGACAAGGCTTTAGCGAAGAAGCCCAAGAGCACAAGTAACTTCCATGGTTCCTACTCCAGATGTTAAGGTAGGTCGACACTTGTTGCCCGGCCAATTAAGTCAGCCTTGCGCGCTTCTGCACGTAGTTACTCAAGAACTCCACAACAGTATTTTATTCAGGATAGCTAGGGAGCCGCACCTTCGGCGGGGAGCAAGCCATCTTTTGACCGCATTTGTAATAAATATGGAGAACCTGAGCATATTAGAAGAAATTATACCCATCCGTGCTTGTTTGACCCCGCGCAGTAGAATACAAGGGAGGTGGTACCCACGGGCAACAACTATAATGGTAGAGGGCATCCACAAGTTGTCGAGAAGGGAATAAAAAAGGCCGTGGAGGCTGGGGAAATGGTAATGCAGGTAGAGGAACAGTGCAGCCAGGCACGAAGGATGTCCATCAAGATGATAGGGCTTAGTTATATTTCTTTCTGGGCAGAAGTGATGCATAGTCTTTTGATGATGTGATCACATGTACTATTCTTGTTTTTGACCAGATGGCCACTATTTTGTTTGATCCGGGTTCTACTTATTCCTTTGCGTCAGTTCATTTTGCATCGGGATTTGATGCGGTTTGTGATGTACTTGATGCCCCGATCCATGTTTCTACCCAAGTTAGAGAGTCTGTCAAAGTCACCTTTGTATGTCGTGCTTGTCCTATGTTGTTTATGTGTTTTCAGAGTTGAGTTGATTTGGTTATTTTGGATATGATTGACTTTGACATAATATTACGCATGACTTGGTTGTACCCCTATATGTTGTGCTGAACTGTAATAATATGTTTGTGACTCTACAGATCCCAGGTAGGGAAAAGTTATAGTGGGAAGGGATGTACAAGCCTAAGTCAGCTAAGGTCATATCCTCCATTTGGGCAAGGAAACTAGTGGGGCAATGGTGTTTTGCATAATTGTCTCACATTCAAGATGTCGAGGTTAAGTCTCCCTCTATTGAGTCTATTCCTGTAGTATTTGAATTTAAGGAAGTGTTTCCTATCAATTTTCCTCGTATGCCTCTGGATAGAGATATAGATTTCTGCATGGACATAGAAATGTGTACTTGCCCCATTTCAATCCCTTCCTATTGCATATCTCGGGTAGAATTGAGAGAGCTTAAGGCACAAATCCAGGAGCTTCTTGAGAAAGGTTTCATCAGTCCTAGTGCTTCCCCTTGGGGTGCTCCTGTCTTTTTTGTTAAAAAAGCATGGTAGTATGAGAATGTGCATAGACTTTCGACAGTTGAATAAGGTCACTTTTCGAAATAGGTACCCGTTGCCTCGGATTGATGATCTCTTTGACCAGTTGTAAAGTGCGTCAGTTTCCTTTAAGATTGATCTAAGGTCTGGTTACCATCAGTTAAAGATTATGCCTCAGGATGTTACCAAAACGACATTCAAGACCCGCTATAGGAACTATGAGTTTTTAGTGATGTCGTTTTGATTGACCAATGCACCTGCAACCTTTATGAAATGAATGGTGTGTTCAAATCCTTCCTAGATTCTTTTGTTATTGTCTTTATTGATGACACTTTGGTTTATTTGAAAAGTGAGGAAGAGCATACCAACCATCTTCGTATAGTTTTGGGTGTCCTTGAGGTTAAACACACATTCATTGAGGAGGTCAAGGCCAAACAACTTGAGGAAGAGAATTTGAATGTTCTTAGGAAGAAAACAATTTCTTATAAGGCACAAGATGTGGTTCTTGATGCGGAAGGTGTGCTTAGTTTCAAGGGGATAATTTTTGTTCCTCAAGTGGATGACTTGATTAAGAAAATGTTGACAAAATTCCATCGTTCGCCATATTCCATTCATCCGGGTGTGACAAAGATGTAAAGACATTTGGAGCGACTTTATTGGTGGCTTGGCATAAAGAAAGACATTGTCAGGACCCAGGGGTACCCTTAGATATAACATGGCGTACAAGACCTTGAGAGGCCTCATATAAGCCCCTTAGAATATCATAAAATAAGTAATAGAAATGAGTGGAAATTTAAAACATATTTCATAATATAAAAGTTTCATAAAACGAAGAGGAAGTCTTTAACACTTGTCTCAAACCATTTATTACTTGAAAGTCTTACGGACATAGCCCATACAACAGTTTTAAACATAAAATGAAACACATAAAGGAAACATTGTCAAATCCTCGATAATGTGATGTGTCACCAAATCTTCAGTCCATTCTCTACTATGAACCTAGCCACAGGGAAGGAAGTCGATATCGCCATACCCTACATTTGATAAGAAGTAGGCAAAAGTAAGTGTTAGTACAAACATGTAGTAAATATGATGGCTAGCATAAATCATCAACATAAGCATGGCATATTCAATTCAATGCACATAATAGTCAACATAAGACATAGGCTAAAACCATATGAGATAACAACATAAGTCATAAGCATATTCAATGCACATAAGTCATCATGCTAATAAGAGGAACACTTCTCAAGTAACCTCAACTTGTTCTTACTCAATACATAGGTCAACACCTCTATTTATACATATCATGTAAGGCAACTCCTGCATTTATCATAGCTAATCATTTCTCATACTAGAAAGCTCATATTAAAACATACCTACGATACTTCCTTGAAGTAACCTTGCTTCATCATAAACATGTCACTTTGGTTAGGGATTAGTCCCTATTTATCTATTCTTACTATTCATGGAAGAGTACTTCTTTACTAGTCCAAGACAAGTCATTACTCATGAATGGTTATGATTTACCAATTCAAGTCTACCAAGGGAAAGTATCTCATTATGCTAGACTAAACTATCAAGGAAAGCACCATACTTATGCAAGTCCAAGCTACCCAAGGAAGGGTACTATTGCTCAATCTAAGCTATCATTATATGGTGTGGCCTCACAAAGTTAAGCTACCATGCAAATCAATCTATCGTGCTTAGTTCAAGCTAACCATTGAGAGTTTACTATTGTTTAATCCAAGACTTTCCATGAGATCTACTAACTCAAGATACCAAGCATGGTCTTATCTTACCAAGTCAAGCTATTCATGAAGGGACCTCATATTACTACTTCAAGCTATCATAATTCATACATGCTTTGTTTCATTTTAGGTTAGCAAGCTTTTCAACCTAGAATCATTCAATAAGAGAAAACCTTTCACCTTAATTTTTATATGTGTTCATGAGAATGTCCTTTTAATCAACACACCATCTATCTCATAATCATTGACACTTGATGTTTTCCTAATCAAGACACAACTTCCGATGCAAGTGTCTACGATCGTACAATAGTTTAGTAACCCAACCAAGGGTTAGGATCGTTCCCAAGAGAGTGCTATTGAGAATTAATAGAAAAATAAAATTTCGTTCTAACTAGTCGTAGCTGAAGACATTAACGATTAAAAACATTGTAAATTAATGAGGGACACAACAGTGTCAATTAACAATGGGTTTTTGTTACTAGTAAGTAAAAACAACAAAATAAACAAGGATTTCTATGTAGTGAGAGGGGATCCTTGGGATATGACAGGAATACGGGTTAAGCTAGATTATTGGGTACATGCTTTCGATAGAAGATTTATAGAATAATTGTGACAAGGCAAAGCTTTAAGGGGGATAAGCTCTCTCTCGAGTAACTTACCCCATTTCAAATGTGCTCATCTCGGACACCCACTTGTCGCAAGAAGATCACCCTATGCCTTAAACCACTTACTCTCTCGAGCTGAGTGTGTGGGAATGAGAATTGGATTCACTCTCTCAGGCTGAACCTTATGTCGACCCACTCCCACCAGCCATCAATTTAGTAGTTTTAGTTTTACGACCTCTCTCTCGAGCAAGTCGAAAACACATAAATACACTTTTATTTGCAACTACATATTTATTAAATTCGTCCACAACTACTAAACGAAATCACAATTAAACTAGGATTAAACTATAAACAAGCAAGACCTAACAATTATCTTAGCCGATATTCTCTAAATCACACCCCAAAAATTGGGGGTTTTAGCCACACATGTACAAGAGATAGAAATTTATACCAAATTGAGCTGGAATTCAACTGGATAGGAAGATTTAAGTCTTGATATTGGCCAAAAGTCAAGAATCCAAGAGACCTAAATCCAAATATTGAAGATGAAATCCTTTGGATCTTCAAGTCTTCAAAACCCTCTCAACCTTAGAGCAAAAATGTCAAAGAGTACTATTCTATATGAAAATTATAATAATTGTTTCACACTTAAAACTACAACTCTAAGTAGTATTTATAGTTTTCACATATTTGTGCTACAGTGGATCATTCGGCATCGTTAGTCAGAATCGCCGAGCAACTCGGCGATTCGCCTCTTGGTGTAGTTCATCGCCGTCATGCACTAGCCTTCAGCATCGTCGTGCTCTGGGTCATTGGGAGACGTGGTACTTCTTCACGGAACTTCTCGGCGATGCGACGAATGCTCCCTTTTTCTGCTGACTTGATCCTTTCCTTCAGGGCTCAACACACTGGAAGAAAAGGTGAAGTAAGACCCTTCGACGACTCGCCAAGTGGACTCGGCGATCCTCAGGCCTTCATTTCTTTGTTCAATTAAGCCTTTTCGTTAATTTTTTAGACAGGCCTTCATTTCTTTGTTCAATTAAGCCTTTTCGTTAATTTTTTAGACGTAGTGTCCATGCTTTCCTTGAAACATCAAATACTTGAAACTTAAGGGTTTTGATCAGATATTGAGATAAAATAAGTATTTGAGGACACAATTTTTATTAAAATATAGCCCTAAATGAGTCCAATTTGTGGACACATAAACACCCCTAACTTAAACATTTGCTTGTCCTCAAGCTAACACAAGTTCAGCCGTTCAAAAAGGGTGTCTCGAACATTGCTACACAAGACTTAATCATGAATGCACATAACAAAACTCAATTTACTTATGCAAAGATCAAATGTGCACTCAAAGATTCAAGTTGTGACTCACCAATATCAAAGAACCACATGCTCACAATACTTGTTTCAAATGCAAGTTCAAGCTCAACCAAAGTGTTCAAATGCCCTCACACAAGGAATGATTCCATATTCACACGATGGTTCGCAAGTTAAAGCTTCATACCAGTAGAAAATTAAGAAAAATAAGAAGAAAATTAGACAAATTATATCCGGAATATAAACAACTTAATATCACGAAAAATGATAACGAAAAATTAAATCAATTAATAGATAATATATCTAAAATGGAATATAAATATATTCAATACTTAAAAATACAATGAATAACAAGAATAGCGAATATAGACAAAACCTTAATGAAGTAATTATAGAAAAACGACAAGAATTAGAACATAGGCAAAATAGACTTAATAGTAATATATTTGCAGGAATCTGTCACAAATCTATAGTAGCATAAAGAAAGACTATTTTTTATCTAGAAATGCAAATAAATAGCTTAGAATATAAACTACAACATAATTTATAAATGAATAAAGAAGAATACGCAATAGACGAAAAAACGTATGAAAATTATGACGGATTAAAAATAAAGATAATATTTTCTAATCTAGGGAGAAGATATAAGAAAATAGGTGATAATATAAGTTTAATGTTAGAAAAAGAAACGGTAAAACTAGAAGATAGTTTAACTGCTATGATAAGAATAACAAAAGAAAATGAAGAAATAGATAGAAAAACGGAAATTGAAAAAATAAAACAACAAGCAAAAAAGGAAGTACAACAATTAGAAGAAGTAAAAAATACCAAAATAATAGAGCTAGAAAAAGAGTTAGCAATACTAAAAGAAATATATGAAATGAAACAAAAAGAAAAAGAACAAAAAACAAAATTAACAAATGAGATAATTAAATTTAAAGAAAAATTGCAACTAGAAGATGAATTAGAAGAAAAAGGAGAAAATAACCAAGATAATCTACCCGAAATAAGAGTTGATGAAATAAACGACGATGATATAGAACAACATTCGGAAACAAGCGAAACATATACGGAACTTCTAGCAAACATAAATAACACGAAGAATTTAGAAGTAAATACAGGAGACATAGACATGGATGAAAAACCTAGTACATCAGGAGTAAAAAACTCAAAAAATTTTAATCCAAAATATTATAATGAAAACTATGAACAATATAATAGAGAAAAAACTATATGGGATAAAAGATTAAATAAAACATGGACACCTAAACCAATAACTGAACGACATGATTTTTTAGATTTAGACTGTGTAGCGGATATAAATAAAACAATTCAATTATGGATAGGTTACATATCAAAACAATTAATAGATAACAAGATAGTAATAGCAGAGGCACCAGGATACATAGAAAGAACACTTATAGGAACAGTAAAATTATGGCTACAAAATTTAACAAGTGAAAGTTTAACAACTTTAAGAAATAATAAAAAATTTGATGGTGGAATAGCTACTACAACTATGGAAATACTACATAAATACGAAATAGCTATAAGAAATGAATTTAGTAGCATGACAACAGAGGTAGAAGAACAAAATAAAGAAAAAATCATAAATCGGAATCTAATGACAAAATTAGCAATATGTAATATGTGTTACATAGATGAATATACATGTGCATTTAGAGAATACTATTATAAAGGAACATATAACACAGAAGAAAGTAAAGAAATAAGAAAATTATATTTTACAAAATTACCAGAACCCTTTAGTTCAAAAATAATAAAAAGTTGGAACGAAGCAGAATTAACAGACACCTTAGGAGCTAGAATGAAATTTTTGCAACGATGGTTTATGGAATTATGTGAAAAACATAAAGAAGAAATAAAAATGGAAAAAATATTAGTAAAAAACTTAGCATGTTGCAAAAATAAAACAGCACCTCAATTCGGTTGTACGGATATGTATTATAAAAATAGAAAGAAATATAATAAAAAATACAGATCAAAATATAAATATAAAAAACCTAGAAGAAGATATTATGTAAAAAACTATAAAACTAAAAGACCGTATAGACCAAAAAGAAAACTAACGGAATGTACTTGTTATAATTGTGGAAAATTAGGACATATAGCTAGAGATTGTAAATTACCCAAGAATCCGAAGAAAAAACAAATATCAGAAATAATAATAGACGATGAAAAATATACACAAATAGAATACGTAGATTATGAATTAGAAAGCAATGATAGTATATATGAATTATCGGAAAATGAAATGGAAAATAATCCAGTAATAGAATCAGATAATGAATACGATATCGATGACTGAAAAAGATATACAAACAATAACTAAAGAAAAATATCAAGATGAAGAATCGACAGAACAAAAAATAATATTTGATAATAATATATTTGAACAAATAAAAGGAAAAGAATTAGATCTAAGTGTAACAAAAATATTCGAAATACCAACAATAAGAAATTGGTTTAAACGACAAAAAGAAGAATATTATGTAGTAAGTCAAAGAGAACATATCATAGATTGCAAATACACTAAAGGAAAGGCCAAAATACCAATAATAAATAAACGAATAATAAATAAAGAAATACAAGATATTAAGGCTAAAAATCCAATTAAATATGTACATTTAGGAGGAACGGAAATATTAATAAAAGCATGTTTTAGGGAAGGAATAGATACACCCATAGAAATATACTTAGCAGATGATAGAATCATACAACCTATAGAAAAAAGTATAATAAGCGCAGTAAAAGGTAACCTCATATACCAAAAATTTAAATTTATAATAAGTGCTAACTACTCGGTAGCAGTAAATGACAGAAATATAGATAAATCATTAGTATTATATTGGAAAATGTTAGGAATAGAACTAGCCCCGGGAAGTAAAATATTTACAGCTAGATGTAAGAACTTATATGTTTTAACTACAAAACATAAAATAACAGCAAAAAATAAAATAGATAAAATAAAAATAGAAGATCCCTTTGAAAGAATAGTTACAGTCATAGATAATAATGATTATAGCTATAATGAAATTGATATAGAAGAAGATTTAGAAATAGTAAAAGAAAGACTAAGTACGTCTAAAAGAGTAAACAATGAGATACCCCAAATATCATCAAAAATGAGTACCTCAAGAAGAATAGATAAATCTCCACAAAAGTCAATGGAAGAAGAAAGAAAACCACATCATTACTACATAACGGGAATAATGGAACAACGAAAATATTTAATATTAATAAATACAGGACTAGAAGAAAATTATATTACAAGGGAATTAGTAACGGAAGATGAAATAATAACTATTGAACAATCATGCCCCGAACTACCAAGAGTATTAACACGTACCGAAGAAACTACGGAAAAAGAAATAATCATTGGAGGAATACCAATAATCATAAAGTTTAAAATATATCAAGGAGATGAAAATATCACTTTAGGAATAAAATGGCTAGAACAAGTAAAACCGTATAATCTAGAAGACAAACAGTTAATAATAAATTATGAAAATAAAAGAGTAATAATAAAAAGGACTTTAGTATGATAAAAATATGAAAATATATATACTTGCAAAGATAATAATAGAAGGATATTACAACAGATATTATACACCAATGATAGATACGGGAGCAGAAGCTAATATATGTAAATATAATTGTTTACCAGAAGATAAGTGGGAAAAATTAAAAACACCGATAGTAGTAACAGGATTTAATAATGAAGGAAGCATGATCACATATAAGGCAAAAAATATAAAAATACAAATATGGGATAAGATATTAACTATAGAAGAAATATATAACTTTGAATTAACTACAAAAGATATGCTATTAGGAATGCCATTTTTAGAAAAATTATACCCACATATAATAACAAAAACACACTGGTGGTTCACGACACCGTGTAAACAAAAAATAGGAGCAAAAAGAGTAAATAATAAAAAACGAAAAACAACAGAATGGATAAAAGGAAGTGAAAAAATTACACAAAAATTAGAAAATATAAAAGAAGAAGACCCTAAAATAGAATTAATAATATTCTCTATAGATAAAGTAAAAATAATCCAAGATAAGTTAGAATTATTATATAGTGAAGATCCTTTACAAGGATGGGAAAAACATAAAACAAAAGTAAAAATTGAGCTAATTGATAATAATAGTATAATAACCCAAAAACCATTAAAGTATAATTTTAATGATTTAACCGAATTTAAGATACATATAAATGAATTATTAGAAAAAGGATATATACAAGACAGCAATAGTAAGCATACAAGCCCGGCATTTATCGTAAATAAACATAGTGAACAAAAAAGAGGAAAAAGTAGAATGGTTATTGATTATAGAAATTTAAATGCAAAAACTAAAACATATAATTATCCTATACCAAATAAAATACTAAAGATAAGACAAATACAAGGATATAATTATTTTAGCAAATTTGATTGTAAATCAGGATTTTACCATCTAAAATTAGAAGAAGAATCTAAAAAATTAACGGCATTTACAGTACCACAAGGATTTTATGAATGGAATGTATTACCCTTTGGATATAAAAATGCACCAGGTAGATACCAACACTTTATGGATAACTATTTTAAACAATTAGAAAATTGTGTAGTATATATTGATGATATATTATTATACTCCAAAACACAAGATGAACATATAAGATTATTAGAAAAATTTATACACATCATAGAATATTCAGGTATAAGTCTAAGTAAAAAGAAAGCTGATATAATGAAAAATCAAATAGAATTCTTAGGAATACAAATTGATAAAAACGGAATAAAAATGCAAACACATATAGTACAAAAAATAATTAACTCAAATGAACAATTAGACACAAAAAAGAAATTACAATCATTTTTAGGACTAGTAAATCAAGTAAGAGAATACATACCAAAATTAGCAGAGAATTTAAAACCATTACAACAAAAATTAAAGAAAGATATAGAATATCAGTTTGATAAAAAAGACCAAATACAAATATAAAAGGTAAAATTATTATGTAAAAACTTACCTAAATTATACTTTCCAGATGAAAACAAAAAAATTTACTTATATAATAGAATCAGATGCGAGTGAAAAAAGTTATGGAGGAATATTAAAATACAGGTATGATGACACTACGATAGAACACCATTGTAGGTATTATTCAGGAACATTTAATAATACAGAAATAAAATGGGAAATAAATAGAAAAGAATTATATTCAGTGTATAAGTGTTTATTATCATTTGAACCATATATTGTATATAACAAATTTATTATAAGGACAGATAATACACAAGTAAAATGGTGGCTAACAAGAAAAATACAAGATTCGGTAACAACAAAAGAAATAAGGAGATTGGTATTAAATATATTAAATTTCACATTTACAATTGAAGTAATAAAAACTGATAAGAATGTTATTGCAGATTACTTATCAAGACAAAGCTACTCAGACTGAAAACGAAAATACAATGGAAGAGATACTCAAAGCCATAACTACACTTTGTATAAAAGTGGATAGTATGGATAAGAGAAGAGATAAGAAGACACTTGTAAATACACTAGTCTTATTATTGAATGTAATGTAAAATAAGTCAAATAAGTGGGTAGTGTGTGCATGTGCATATTAAAAGTAGAATGGACAAATGTAATAAAGTAGTATGGGCAAGTATGGGCAAGACTGGACAAGTGTAACAATGTAAGTAGTAGGAATGGTAGGTGTAAATTGTAAGTAGTACGTAAGAATTCCTTTCTATATAAGTGAAGGGATATGTAAATGTAAAGGCAGGCAATGCCAAAAGCAATAAAACTCTTCTTACATAAAAATCCTCTCTTTTCAAAATACTCTCTTAAGATATTAAACACTTAAAAGTTAATATGGAGAAATCTGAAATCCAGTCAGATATTTCAGATAGCATGGCAAAGCAAGAAGCAAAGGTATTTTGTTCAAAATATATGCGGAACTAATTTCATATATTCCTGAATATCATATATGTGATTGAATAAATTTATGTTAGTTATTATGTATTAGAATTATTTGAATCATGATTTCTAGTTTATTAGCACACTGGAAACAGGGAGAAAACTTCTATACTATGCCATCCTAATGTTGAAACCGGTAGGCGAGGAAAGCCGTTTAGGGGAGTAAACAAAGTTGAGGCGCTGATAAGAAGGAAGTATCCGCTAAAGTACGATGCTAGTAGTGACAGGAAAACATGATAAAGATAATCTAGTTCATAATGATCTAATATGAATTTAATCAATTATGAATATGATAGGAAGGAATAATTTGAAATAAAAAATCTGCATGATAAAAAACATGACTACATACGTTCATAATGAAATGATAAAAAACTATGAAACCTTGATCTTATATGTACTTAAAGATATAAAAATAATAGAATTAAGAAGAATCATATGGGAAAAAATATTTAATAACGAACCAGAAGATATATTGGACCAACAATGGTATGAAATAGATTTACATGATTTAGACTACGAAAGAATAGAATGGTATGATTTAGAAATAAATTCAGATTAAGATGAATTACGAATATTTACAATATTGGATAGAAGCTATTGAAGAAATAAAATTGTTAGAACAATTAATGGCAAAAAATTTATATATGTACCAAGAAACCCAAGATATGTTATATTTAGAATATATCATAAATAATATTAATGAAATATTCAGATTAAAACAACTATCGGAAGAATATTACAATAAATATTATTACATATTACCATGAATTTAGCACTACCAAAAAATAATATTAAAGGGATATCAAGATTAAAACACTTAGTAAAAAGATACTATAGTAAAATCCTTAAAATAAAATACTCACCTACCAAACTATTAGCTACCACATCACCACTTCCATGAATCCACTAACTACCAGTTCCGCTACGAAAAATGGTATATAGTATCTAATCAATATTTGTTTCAGCTCACTCAAGATCAAAAAGGTCTTTTCAAGACTTGTAATAGGGCTGAATGCAAAGGTATGGTCATTTAGGCTAAGTGACTTTCATCCTCACACTACAACAAATTTGGCCTATGGCCACACTAATTCTAGACAACACTTTAAAAGTGTTGCCAAAAGTAACTAAAGGCACACTTTTAAGGCGTGACCTTTATATCAAGCTTTTGGCCATAGAAACTTTGACAACACTTCTAATGTGTGCTCTTTGGAATTATAGGCTACACATAATAAGCGTTGCCAAATCCTAAAACAATTAACGATGAATATTTATATATATAGCCACACTTTAAAACTATACTATATTTATAATTCTAAAAACAACACTTTATAAATGTGCCCTATTAAATCTCATAAAATATTAGCTAAAATAACGAGTTCCCTCCTTATATTTTTCCCAATTTCAAAAAAATAAGGGTACTATCAGATATAAGTATAATATTTGGCTAAAATAATAGGTTCTCCATATTTTCTATTTCCCCCCAATTTCTAAAAGCAAAGAACAGATGTAAAGAAGCACTAATCTAGGAATATGTACAAAAGTAACTATAGTTAGGTGTAAAGTAATCATAGTAGGAAAAAAGTAACCCTAGTTAGGTTACTTATATTTGTATAAATAGATAGCCATTATGGCATAGATAGGCAAGACTTTCTACACGGAAAGCACAACCCTTTTGTAAACAAATATTCTCTCAAATAAAAATCTAAGCTTCAAGTTAAACTATGGATCAAAATAGTGCAGATACTACACAGGTATATGCATTTATGATTATGCATAACTAAATTTATTAATTCCTGAATATCATAGTAATGATAGAATAGATTTATATTAGTTATTATATACTAGAATTATTTTTAGATGTTTTCTAGTTTGTTAACATGAGGAAAGAAAGGAAAACTTCCAGACTATGCCATCCTAAAGTTGAAACCATAGGCATATGAAGCCGTGAGGGGAGTAAACATAGTTGAGGCGCTGTTAGGAAGAAAATACTTTCGAAAGTACGATGTTAACAGTGACAGGAAAACATGTCGAAAATAATCTAGTTTATAGTAATCTAATATGAATAATATTCATCAAGACTATGGTATAAGGGAATTATGTTTTGAAATTATTATGTCTAACTTGCATGACGAAATGATATTAGCATATAAAACATTAATCCTGTATATACTCAAAAATATAAAAGTTATTGATCTAAGAAAGATAATATGGAATAAAATATTTGAAGAAGAAGAAAAAGAATTAATAAATCAGGAATGGTATGAATTCGAATTAGATAGAGTAGAAATAGAAATGTTAAAATTTAACTTAAGTGATTTAGAAATCCAATATACTGATTAATGATAAATCAAGAATACTTAGAATATTGGCAACAAACCATAATAGATATTACTTTGTTAAGCAATTTAATAAAAGAAAATATAGAGAATTTCCAACAAACCCACGACATACAACACATAGAATATATCTTGGAAAATATAAAGGAAATTATAAGATTAATACCTTTAGAAAAAACATATTATGAACGTATTAATTATCCAGACTAAGATGAAATATGAATATTTACAATATTGGATAGAATCTATGGAAAATATAAAATTATTAGAACAATTAATGGAAGAAAATCTATATATGTATCAAAGAACCCAAGATATACTATTTTTAGAATACATCATAAAGAATATTAATGAAATATTCAGACTAAAACAACTATCAGAAGAATATTACGATAAATATTATTATATACTACCGTGAACCCAGTTCCGCACCCAAAATTGGTATCAGAGCTAAGTAATAAAAGATAAAGTATGGATGATAAAGAAATTCATAAATACGAACTAATCAGAACAGTAATTTTAAACAAACAAGAATTAAAATATAGACAAGAAAGATTACAATATAATATATTTGCAGGAGTATGTCAAAAATCTATACTAGCCCAAAGAAAAGTGATATTTAACATACAACAAGAAATATCAAGAATAGAGTATAAATTGAAACATAATTTAAGATGAATAAGGAAGAATTTGCCATAGAAGAAAAGACCTACGAAAATCCTGAAGGATTAAAAATAAAAATAATATTTTCAAACTTAGGACGAAGATATAAAAAAATAGGTGACAGTTTATATTTAATGATAGAAAAAGAAACAGTAAAATTAGAAGATAGTTTAACTGCAATGGTACGAATAACTAAAGAAAATGAAGAAATAGATAGAAAGAAAGAGATAGAAATGATTAAACAACAAGCGAAACAAGAAATACAGCAGATTGAAGAAGTAAAAAATGATAAAATAATTGCGTTAGAAAAAGAACTAACTATGCTAAAAGAATTATACGCAGCTAAACAAAAAGAAAAAGAAATGGAAACAGAATTAGAAACAAAATTAAAAATGGAAATAGAACAATTTAAAGAAAAATTAAACCCAGATATAAGAGTTGATACTGTTGACATAGATGAAAATTGTTCAGAACAAGGCTCAGATATAAGTGAAACATATACAGAAATATTAGAAAAAATAAAAGAAGCCGAAATTGACAATACAATAGAAGTAAATACAGATGAAATAAAAGATAAAGGAAGTACAAGCACAGAAGTAAAAAACCTAAAAACAGTAAGTCCCGAATATTACACAGTTAGTTATGAAGAATCTGATAGATATGAGAGTTTATGGAATAAGCGATTAAATAGAAACAAAAAATGGACACCATCTACAACATCACGAAATAATGGTTTTTTAGATTTAGATTGTGTAACAGACATAAATAAAACAATACAACTATGGGTAGGATACATATCAAAACAACTAATAGATAACAAAATTGGAATGACAGAAGTACCAGGATATATAGAAAGAACATTTATAGGAACGGTAAAATTATGGTTACAAAATTTAGTAGAAGAAAGTATAAAAACACTAAGGAATAATAAGAAAATAGATGGAGAAATTGCAACTACACCAATTGATATATTAAATAAATACGAAATAGCTATAAGAAATGAATTCAGTAGTACGACTACGGAAGTAGAAGAACAGAATAAAGAAAAACAGTTAAATAGGAATTTAATGTTAAAATTATCCATATGTAATATGTGTTACATAGATGAATATACATGTGTATTTAGAGAATATTATTACAAAGGAACTTATAGTACAGACGAAGCAAAGGAAATAAGAAAATTATATTTTACAAAATTACCAGAACCATTTAGTTCTAAAATAATAAGAGATTGGAATGAGGCAGGATTACAAGATACACTTGGAGCAAGAATGAGATATTTACAAAAATGGTATTCTGAAATATGTGAAAAATATAGAGAAGAAATGAAAATGGAAAAATCAATAATTAAAAATCTAGCATGTTGTAAGGATAAGATAGCACCACAATTTGGATGTAATGATAATTATTATAAAAAGAAATATAGGAAACCAGGAAAATATAAAAAATTTAAATCCCAATATAAGTATAAAAGACCAAGAAGAAGATATTATATAAAAAATACTAAAGCAAAAAGACCTTTTAGACCAAAGAAAAAGATAACAGAATGTACATGTTATAATTGTGGAAAATTAGGACATTTAGCTAAAGATTGTAAATTACCAAAAAATCCAAAAAGAAAACAAATATCTGAAATAATAATCAACGAAGATATATATACACAAATAGACCATATAGATTATGAACCAGACAGTGATGATAGTATATATGAATTCGAAATTGAGAATAACCTATCTGGAAATGAAATAGAAGAGGATAATAATGACTGAAAGAGAAGTGAAAATAATAAATAAAGACGAATATACAAATGAAGAATATTCAGAACAAAAGATAATATTCGATGTCAATATATTTGAACAAATAAAAGGGAAAGAATTAGATCTTAGTGTAGAAAAAATATTCCAGGTACCATTAATAAGAAATATATTTAAAAGACAAAAGGAAGAGTACTACGTAGTAAGCCAGAAAGAACATATAATAGATTGTAAATATACCCAAGGAAAAGCAAGAATACCTATAATAAATAAACGAATAATAAATAAAGAAATACAAGAAATCAAGGCTAAAGACCCTATAAAATACGTACACTTAGGTGGAACAGAAATATTAATAAAAGCATGTTTTAGAGAAGGAATAGATACACCAATAGAAATATATTTAGCAGATGATAGAATAATCGAACCAATAGAAAGAAGCATAATAAGTGCAGTAAAAGGAAATTTGATATATCAAAAATTTAAGTTTATAATAAGTGCTAATTATTCAGTAGCAATAAATGATAAAAACATAGATAAATCCTTAGTACTATATTGGAAAATGTCAGGAATAGAGTTAGCCCCAGGAAGTAAAATATTTACAGCCCGCTGTAAAAACCTATATGTACTGACAACAAAACATAAGATAACAGCAAAAAATAAGATTAATAAGATAAAAATAGAAAATCCTTTTGAGAAAATAGTCACGGTAATAGATAATAATGATTATAGCTATAAAGAAATAGACATAGAAGAAGATTTAGAAATAGTAAGTGATAGGATAAGTACATCGAAAAGGATAAAAAACCTAGACAAAGATAATGAGATATCTCAACCCACAAGAAAATCAGTAGAATACCAAAGGATAAAAGAAATTGAACCATATCATTACTATATAACCGGAATAATAGAACAAAGAAAGCATATTATTATAATAAATACTGGACAAGAAGAAAATTACATACCAAGAGAATTAGTACTAGAAGAAGAAATAATTTCTAAAGAACAAGTATGCCCAGAATTACCAAAAGAATTATTACATATAGAAGAAACAACTCAAAAAGAAATAATTATAGGAGGAATAATTATATTAATAAACTTCAAAATATACCAAGAAGACAATATAATATTAGGAATAAAATGGTTAGAAGAAATGAAACCATATAATTTAGAAAATACACAATTAACCATAACTTATAAGAATAAAAAAGTTATAATTAAAAGAGCAATATGAAAATTTATATACTTGCCAAAATAATAGTAGAAGGTTATTATAATAGATACTACACCCCGATGTTGGATACAGGAGCAGAAGCAAATATGTGCAAACATAATTGTCTACCAGACGAAAAATGGGAAAAATTAAAAACACCTATAGTGGTAACAGGATTTAATAATGAAGGAAGCATGATAACATATAAAGCAAAAAATATAAAATTACAAATATGGGATAAAATATTAACTATCGAAGACATATATAGTTATGAATTTATAAACAAAGATATGCTCTTAGGAATGCCGTTCTTAGAAAAGTTATATCCACACATAATAACAAAAACACATTGGTGGTTTACTACGCCATGTAAGCAAAAGATAGGAGCAAAAAGAGTAAATAATAAAAACAGAAAATCCACACCATGGATTAAAGGAAGCGAAAAAATAACCCAAAAACTAGAAAATATTAAAGAAAGTACCCCCAATATAGAATTAATAATATTTTCAATAGACAAATTAAAAGTGATCCAAGAAAAATTAGATATGTTATACAGCGAAGATCCTTTAAAAGGATGGGAAAAACATAAAACAAAGGTAAAAATTGAACTAATTGATGAAAACAGCATAATCACTCAAAAACCATTAAAATACAATTTTGAAGATTTAAAAGAATTTAAAATGCACATAACAGAACTATTAGAAAATAAATATATCCAGGAAAGTAACAGCAAACATACAAGTCCAGCATTTATCGTAAACAAACATAGCGAACAAAAAAGAGGAAAAAGTCGTATGGTTATTGACTATAGAAATCTAAATGCAAAAACAAAAACATATAATTACCCTATACCAAACAAAGTATTAAAAGTAAGACAAATACAAGGATATAACTATTTTAGTAAATTCGATTGTTAAGTCAGGATTTTATCATCTAAAGTTAGAAGAGGAATCTAAAAAATTAACAGCCTTCACAGTACCACAAGGATTCTATGAATGGAATGTATTACCTTTTGGATATAAAAATGCACCAGGAAGATATCAACATTTTATGGATAATTATTTTAATCAACTAGAAAATTGTATAGTATACATCGATGATATATTATTATATTCAAGAACAGAAGAAGACCATATACGATTATTAGAAAAATTTATACATATAATAACACACTCAGGAATAAGTCTAAGTAAGAAAAAGGCAGAAATAATGAAAAATCAGATAGAATTCTTAGGAATACAAATAGATAAGAATGGTATAAAAATGCAAAACCATATAGTACAAAAAATAATAAATTCTGAGGAACAACTAGATACGAAAAAGAAATTACAATCATTTTTAGGATTAGTAAACCAAGTAAGAGAATATATACCCAATCTAGCAGAAAATCTTAAACCTTTACATAAAAAATTAAAGAAAGATGTAGAATATTATTTTGATAAAAAGGATCAAGATCAAATACAAAAAATAAAATTATTATGTAAGAAATTACCAAAATTATACTTTCCAGACGAAAATAAAAAATTCGTATACATAGTAGAATCAGATGCTAGTGAAATAAGCTATGGAGGAGTATTAAAATATAGATATGATAAAGAAAAAGTAGAACATCATTGTAGATACTACTCAGGAACATTTACAAATCCTGAAATAAAATGGGAAATAAATAGAAAAGAATTATATGCACTATATAAATGTTTATTAGCTTTTGAACCATATATTGTATATAATAAGTTCATTGTAAGAACAGATAATACGCAGGTAAAATGGTGGATTACAAGGAAGATACAAGATTCAGTTACAACAAAAGAAATACGAAGACTAGTATTAAATATACAAAATTTTACATTTACAATAGAAGTGATAAGCACTAACAAAAATGTTATTGCAGATTACATATCAAGACAAAGCTACACAAACGGATCTAGACAAAGATGAAAAAATATTCAATGCTATAGCAATGCTTTGTACAAAGATAGATAATATGGACAAAGAGATACAAAAAATGAAAGGTCAGCAGCATGACGGTAAACATGCGGAGTTAAGTCGATCGGAAGACTTAAAAATTCCAGAGCTAGAAGGTGACGATGGGAAACACCGAAAAACCCAATCTAACAATTTGTTACATGCAGCTACAGGCAGCACATCATCTACAAAAGAGGAGAAAAGATATGTCAATACAAATATGAACAAAATATTCGAAAAACCATTTATACCCAAAAATCAAAACCCATTATTTGTACCACCACAAATAAATACCTACAAAGATAGCTTGGGCCAAGACAAAAAGATCTATAACCACATAACCAGAGCTTATATTGAAAATATCCACAAAATACAAACCTTTTTAAATAAAAACCCCAGATCAAAAACTACCCAAAATCCACATGAGGACTATATTACCCAAACCCTACAAGGATATAATAAACTAATTGCTTTACCCAAGACAAATGCAAATCTAGTAGAAACTTGCTATAACTATGGACTATTAAACACAGTATATACCCAGACAGGAGATGAAATAGCTACGATACCAGAGTTACATAAAGCATTCATGAACTACAAGAGAATAACTAAAGGAACTTTGTTTTATATAAAGTTTTATTCAGCACCATCCGAGATACTTTATGATGAAATTAAACCAATTATACAAGTTATAAAAATTGGATTAACTAGAGATATGATTATACCAGAAAAAATAGAAGAACAAGAAGAAATACAGAAGGTAGAGATACCAGCATTCTATGCCGGAAAACGAGTCATTGGATTAGCTACTATCTTAAATGAGTTAACATCCAATTATTTAAACAAAAATTCGATATGGAGCTATTATTCAAGAGAGCAAACAATGATATATTCAAACTGTAGAGAATTCAGGGAAGCAGATATGGAAGAACTCAGGCAATGGGCATTAAGTCTACTAAAACCTGAGCAACAGCCAACTACAAGAGCTATAAGGAAAAACTTTATCTCATCAGAAATAATGACAAGATATTGCAAAACTATTGGGCACAAATATCCAGATCATCAATGTTCTAAATGCCAAGGAGAAGATAACGTGATCCCAGACGTACAGCTGGAGTAAATAACAAGAAGCAGCAACAAGATAAAAAGAAAAAGCTATGCGGACAAAACTAAGTGGAGCTACTTTGTGAAAAGAAAAGCTAGTACGTGTTAAGTTAGAAATATTATGTACAAAAAT
Organism: Solanum okadae; assembly: GCA_036553675.1. Lineage (NCBI taxonomy): Eukaryota > Viridiplantae > Streptophyta > Magnoliopsida > Solanales > Solanaceae > Solanum > Solanum okadae. The sequence continues at coordinate 18,623,744 of CM071687.1, read as the reverse complement.
GTAAAGTAAAAGTTGTTTGTCCTTTTGTTGACTTTGTAAAAATAGGAATCTAGTAGTGCAGATGTAAAGAAGCACTAATCTAGGAATATGTACAAAAGTAACTATAGTTAGGTGTAAAGTAATCATAGTAGGAAAAAAGTAACCCTAGTTAGGTTACTTATATTTGTATAAATAGATAGCCATTATGGCATAGATAGGCAAGACTTTCTACACGGAAAGCACAACCCTTTTGTAAACAAATATTCTCTCAAATAAAAATCTAAGCTTCAAGTTAAACTATGGATCAAAATAGTGCAGATACTACACAGGTATATGCATTTATGATTATGCATAACTAAATTTATTAATTCCTGAATATCATAGTAATGATAGAATAGATTTATATTAGTTATTATATACTAGAATTATTTTTAGATGTTTTCTAGTTTGTTAACATGAGGAAAGAAAGGAAAACTTCCAGACTATGCCATCCTAAAGTTGAAACCATAGGCATATGAAGCCGTGAGGGGAGTAAACATAGTTGAGGCGCTGTTAGGAAGAAAATACTTTCGAAAGTACGATGTTAACAGTGACAGGAAAACATGTCGAAAATAATCTAGTTTATAGTAATCTAATATGAATAATATTCATCAAGACTATGGTATAAGGGAATTATGTTTTGAAATTATTATGTCTAACTTGCATGACGAAATGATATTAGCATATAAAACATTAATCCTGTATATACTCAAAAATATAAAAGTTATTGATCTAAGAAAGATAATATGGAATAAAATATTTGAAGAAGAAGAAAAAGAATTAATAAATCAGGAATGGTATGAATTCGAATTAGATAGAGTAGAAATAGAAATGTTAAAATTTAACTTAAGTGATTTAGAAATCCAATATACTGATTAATGATAAATCAAGAATACTTAGAATATTGGCAACAAACCATAATAGATATTACTTTGTTAAGCAATTTAATAAAAGAAAATATAGAGAATTTCCAACAAACCCACGACATACAACACATAGAATATATCTTGGAAAATATAAAGGAAATTATAAGATTAATACCTTTAGAAAAAACATATTATGAACGTATTAATTATCCAGACTAAGATGAAATATGAATATTTACAATATTGGATAGAATCTATGGAAAATATAAAATTATTAGAACAATTAATGGAAGAAAATCTATATATGTATCAAAGAACCCAAGATATACTATTTTTAGAATATATCATAAAGAATATTAATGAAATATTCAGACTAAAACAACTATCAGAAGAATATTACGATAAATATTATTATATACTACCGTGAACCCAGTTCCGCACCCGGGTGCGGAACTGGGTTCACGGTAGTATATAATAATATTTATCGTAATATTCTTCTGATAGTTGTTTTGATATGTATCCTACCCATAGTTGTATTGTTTTATTTATGTCTGTTACACAATCTAAATCTAAAAAACCATTATTTCGTGATGTTGTAGATGGTGTCCATTTTTTGTTTCTATTTAATCGCTTATTTCATAAACTCTCATATCTATCAGATTCTTCATAACTAACTGTGTAATATTCGGGACTTACTGTTTTTGGGTTTTTTACTTCTGTGCTTGTACTTCCTTTATCTTTTATTTCATCTGTATTTACTTCTATTGTATTGTCAATTTCGGCTTCTTTTATTTTTTCTAATATTTCTGTATATGTTTCACTTATATCTGAGCCTTGTTCTGAACAATTTTCATCTATGTCAACAGTATCAACTCTTATATCTGGGTTTAATTTTTCTTTAAATTGTTCTATTTCCATTTTTAATTTTGTTTCTAATTCTGTTTCCATTTCTTTTTCTTTTTGTTTAGCTGCGTATAATTCTTTTAGCATAGTTAGTTCTTTTTCTAACGCAATTATTTTATCATTTTTTACTTCTTCAATCTGCTGTATTTCTTGTTTCGCTTGTTGTTTAATCATTTCTATCTCTTTCTTTCTATCTATTTCTTCATTTTCTTTAGTTATTCGTACCATTGCAGTTAAACTATCTTCTAATTTTACTGTTTCTTTTTCTATCATTAAATATAAACTGTCACCTATTTTTTTATATCTTCGTCCTAAGTTTGAAAATATTATTTTTATTTTTAATCCTTCAGGATTTTCGTAGGTCTTTTCTTCTATGGCAAATTCTTCCTTATTCATCTTAAATTATGTTTCAATTTATACTCTATTCTTGATATTTCTTGTTGTATGTTAAATATCACTTTTCTTTGGGCTAGTATAGATTTTTGACATACTCCTGCAAATATATTATATTGTAATCTTTCTTGTCTATATTTTAATTCTTGTTTGTTTAAAATTACTGTTCTGATTAGTTCGTATTTATGAATTTCTTTATCATCCATACTTTATCTTTTATTACTTAGCTCTGATACCAATTTTGGGTGCGGAACTGGGTTCACGGTAGTATATAATAATATTTATCGTAATATTCTTCTGATAGTTGTTTTAGTCTGAATATTTCATTAATATTCTTTATGATGTATTCTAAAAATAGTATATCTTGGGTTCTTTGATACATATATAGATTTTCTTCCATTAATTGTTCTAATAATTTTATATTTTCCATAGATTCTATCCAATATTGTAAATATTCATATTTCATCTTAGTCTGGATAATTAATACGTTCATAATATGTTTTTTCTAAAGGTATTAATCTTATAATTTCCTTTATATTTTCCAAGATATATTCTATGTGTTGTATGTCGTGGGTTTGTTGGAAATTCTCTATATTTTCTTTTATTAAATTGCTTAACAAAGTAATATCTATTATGGTTTGTTGCCAATATTCTAAGTATTCTTGATTTATCATTAATCAGTATATTGGATTTCTAAATCACTTAAGTTAAATTTTAACATTTCTATTTCTACTCTATCTAATTCGAATTCATACCATTCCTGATTTATTAATTCTTTTTCTTCTTCTTCAAATATTTTATTCCATATTATCTTTCTTAGATCAATAACTTTTATATTTTTGAGTATATACAGGATTAATGTTTTATATGCTAATATCATTTCGTCATGCAAGTTAGACATAATAATTTCAAAACATAATTCCCTTATACCATAGTCTTGATGAATATTATTCATATTAGATTACTATAAACTAGATTATTTTCGACATGTTTTCCTGTCACTGTTAACATCGTACTTTCGAAAGTATTTTCTTCCTAACAGCGCCTCAACTATGTTTACTCCCCTCACGGCTTCATATGCCTATGGTTTCAACTTTAGGATGGCATAGTCTGGAAGTTTTCCTTTCTTTCCTCATGTTAACAAACTAGAAAACATCTAAAAATAATTCTAGTATATAATAACTAATATAAATCTATTCTATCATTACTATGATATTCAGGAATTAATAAATTTAGTTATGCATAATCATAAATGCATATACCTGTGTAGTATCTGCACTATTTTGATCCATAGTTTAACTTGAAGCTTAGATTTTTATTTGAGAGAATATTTGTTTACAAAAGGGTTGTGCTTTCCGTGTAGAAAGTCTTGCCTATCTATGCCATAATGGCTATCTATTTATACAAATATAAGTAACCTAACTAGGGTTACTTTTTTCCTACTATGATTACTTTACACCTAACTATAGTTACTTTTGTACATATTCCTAGATTAGTGCTTCTTTACATCTGCACTACTAGATTCCTATTTTTACAAAGTCAACAAAAGGACAAACAACTTTTACTTTACATTTTTGTACATAATATTTCTAACTTAACACGTACTAGCTTTTCTTTTCACAAAGTAGCTCCACTTAGTTTTGTCCGCATAGCTTTTTCTTTTTATCTTGTTGCTGCTTCTTGTTATTTACTCCAGCTGTACGTCTGGGATCACGTTATCTTCTCCTTGGCATTTAGAACATTGATGATCTGGATATTTGTGCCCAATAGTTTTGCAATATCTTGTCATTATTTCTGATGAGATAAAGTTTTTCCTTATAGCTCTTGTAGTTGGCTGTTGCTCAGGTTTTAGTAGACTTAATGCCCATTGCCTGAGTTCTTCCATATCTGCTTCCCTGAATTCTCTACAGTTTGAATATATCATTGTTTGCTCTCTTGAATAATAGCTCCATATCGAATTTTTGTTTAAATAATTGGATGTTAACTCATTTAAGATAGTAGCTAATCCAATGACTCGTTTTCCGGCATAGAATGCTGGTATCTCTACCTTCTGTATTTCTTCTTGTTCTTCTATTTTTTCTGGTATAATCATATCTCTAGTTAATCCAATTTTTATAACTTGTATAATTGGTTTAATTTCATCATAAAGTATCTCGGATGGTGCTGAATAAAACTTTATATAAAACAAAGTTCCTTTAGTTATTCTCTTGTAGTTCATGAATGCTTTATGTAACTCTGGTATCGTAGCTATTTCATCTCCTGTCTGGGTATATACTGTGTTTAATAGTCCATAGTTATAGCAAGTTGCTACTAGATTTGCATTTGTCTTGGGTAAAGCAATTAGTTTATTATATCCTTGTAGGGTTTGGGTAATATAGTCCTCATGTGGATTTTGGGTAGTTTTTGATCTGGGGTTTTTATTTAAAAAGGTTTGTATTTTGTGGATATTTTCAATATAAGCTCTGGTTATGTGGTTATAGATCTTTTTGTCTTGGCCCAAGCTATCTTTGTAGGTATTTATTTGTGGTGGTACAAATAATGGGTTTTGATTTTTGGGTATAAATGGTTTTTCGAATATTTTGTTCATATTTGTATTGACATATCTTTTCTCCTCTTTTGTAGATGATGTGCTGCCTGTAGCTGCATGTAACAAATTGTTAGATTGGGTTTTTCGGTGTTTCCCATCGTCACCTTCTAGCTCTGGAATTTTTAAGTCTTCCGATCGACTTAACTCCGCATGTTTACCGTCATGCTGCTGACCTTTCATTTTTTGTATCTCTTTGTCCATATTATCTATCTTTGTACAAAGCATTGCTATAGCATTGAATATTTTTTCATCTTTGTCTAGATCCGTTTGTGTAGCTTTGTCTTGATATGTAATCTGCAATAACATTTTTGTTAGTGCTTATCACTTCTATTGTAAATGTAAAATTTTGTATATTTAATACTAGTCTTCGTATTTCTTTTGTTGTAACTGAATCTTGTATCTTCCTTGTAATCCACCATTTTACCTGCGTATTATCTGTTCTTACAATGAACTTATTATATACAATATATGGTTCAAAAGCTAATAAACATTTATATAGTGCATATAATTCTTTTCTATTTATTTCCCATTTTATTTCAGGATTTGTAAATGTTCCTGAGTAGTATCTACAATGATGTTCTACTTTTTCTTTATCATATCTATATTTTAATACTCCTCCATAGCTTATTTCACTAGCATCTGATTCTACTATGTATACGAATTTTTTATTTTCGTCTGGAAAGTATAATTTTGGTAATTTCTTACATAATAATTTTATTTTTTGTATTTGATCTTGATCCTTTTTATCAAAATAATATTCTACATCTTTCTTTAATTTTTTATGTAAAGGTTTAAGATTTTCTGCTAGATTGGGTATATATTCTCTTACTTGGTTTACTAATCCTAAAAATGATTGTAATTTCTTTTTCGTATCTAGTTGTTCCTCAGAATTTATTATTTTTTGTACTATATGGTTTTGCATTTTTATACCATTCTTATCTATTTGTATTCCTAAGAATTCTATCTGATTTTTCATTATTTCTGCCTTTTTCTTACTTAGACTTATTCCTGAGTGTGTTATTATATGTATAAATTTTTCTAATAATCGTATATGGTCTTCTTCTGTTCTTGAATATAATAATATATCATCGATGTATACTATACAATTTTCTAGTTGATTAAAATAATTATCCATAAAATGTTGATATCTTCCTGGTGCATTTTTATATCCAAAAGGTAATACATTCCATTCATAGAATCCTTGTGGTACTGTGAAGGCTGTTAATTTTTTAGATTCCTCTTCTAACTTTAGATGATAAAATCCTGACTTAACAATCGAATTTACTAAAATAGTTATATCCTTGTATTTGTCTTACTTTTAATACTTTGTTTGGTATAGGGTAATTATATGTTTTTGTTTTTGCATTTAGATTTCTATAGTCAATAACCATACGACTTTTTCCTCTTTTTTGTTCGCTATGTTTGTTTACGATAAATGCTGGACTTGTATGTTTGCTGTTACTTTCCTGGATATATTTATTTTCTAATAGTTCTGTTATGTGCATTTTAAATTCTTTTAAATCTTCAAAATTGTATTTTAATGGTTTTTGAGTGATTATGCTGTTTTCATCAATTAGTTCAATTTTTACCTTTGTTTTATGTTTTTCCCATCCTTTTAAAGGATCTTCGCTGTATAACATATCTAATTTTTCTTGGATCACTTTTAATTTGTCTATTGAAAATATTATTAATTCTATATTGGGGGTACTTTCTTTAATATTTTCTAGTTTTTGGGTTATTTTTTCGCTTCCTTTAATCCATGGTGTGGATTTTCTGTTTTTATTATTTACTCTTTTTGCTCCTATCTTTTGCTTACATGGCGTAGTAAACCACCAATGTGTTTTTGTTATTATGTGTGGATATAACTTTTCTAAGAACGGCATTCCTAAGAGCATATCTTTGTTTATAAATTCATAACTATATATGTCTTCGATAGTTAATATTTTATCCCATATTTGTAATTTTATATTTTTTGCTTTATATGTTATCATGCTTCCTTCATTATTAAATCCTGTTACCACTATAGGTGTTTTTAATTTTTCCCATTTTTCGTCTGGTAGACAATTATGTTTGCACATATTTGCTTCTGCTCCTGTATCCAACATCGGGGTGTAGTATCTATTATAATAACCTTCTACTATTATTTTGGCAAGTATATAAATTTTCATATTGCTCTTTTAATTATAACTTTTTTATTCTTATAAGTTATGGTTAATTGTGTATTTTCTAAATTATATGGTTTCATTTCTTCTAACCATTTTATTCCTAATATTATATTGTCTTCTTGGTATATTTTGAAGTTTATTAATATAATTATTCCTCCTATAATTATTTCTTTTTGAGTTGTTTCTTCTATATGTAATAATTCTTTTGGTAATTCTGGGCATACTTGTTCTTTAGAAATTATTTCTTCTTCTAGTACTAATTCTCTTGGTATGTAATTTTCTTCTTGTCCAGTATTTATTATAATAATATGCTTTCTTTGTTCTATTATTCCGGTTATATAGTAATGATATGGTTCAATTTCTTTTATCCTTTGGTATTCTACTGATTTTCTTGTGGGTTGAGATATCTCATTATCTTTGTCTAGGTTTTTTATCCTTTTCGATGTACTTATCCTATCACTTACTATTTCTAAATCTTCTTCTATGTCTATTTCTTTATAGCTATAATCATTATTATCTATTACCGTGACTATTTTCTCAAAAGGATTTTCTATTTTTATCTTATTAATCTTATTTTTTGCTGTTATCTTATGTTTTGTTGTCAGTACATATAGGTTTTTACAGCGGGCTGTAAATATTTTACTTCCTGGGGCTAACTCTATTCCTGACATTTTCCAATATAGTACTAAGGATTTATCTATGTTTTTATCATTTATTGCTACTGAATAATTAGCACTTATTATAAACTTAAATTTTTGATATATCAAATTTCCTTTTACTGCACTTATTATGCTTCTTTCTATTGGTTCGATTATTCTATCATCTGCTAAATATATTTCTATTGGTGTATCTATTCCTTCTCTAAAACATGCTTTTATTAATATTTCTGTTCCACCTAAGTGTACGTATTTTATAGGGTCTTTAGCCTTGATTTCTTGTATTTCTTTATTTATTATTCGTTTATTTATTATAGGTATTCTTGCTTTTCCTTGGGTATATTTACAATCTATTATATGTTCTTTCTGGCTTACTACGTAGTACTCTTCCTTTTGTCTTTTAAATATATTTCTTATTAATGGTACCTGGAATATTTTTTCTACACTAAGATCTAATTCTTTCCCTTTTATTTGTTCAAATATATTGACATCGAATATTATCTTTTGTTCTGAATATTCTTCATTTGTATATTCGTCTTTATTTATTATTTTCACTTCTCTTTCAGTCATTATTATCCTCTTCTATTTCATTTCCAGATAGGTTATTCTCAATTTCGAATTCATATATACTATCATCACTGTCTGGTTCATAATCTATATGGTCTATTTGTGTATATATATCTTCGTTGATTATTATTTCAGATATTTGTTTTCTTTTTGGATTTTTTGGTAATTTACAATCTTTAGCTAAATGTCCTAATTTTCCACAATTATAACATGTACATTCTGTTATCTTTTTCTTTGGTCTAAAAGGTCTTTTTGCTTTAGTATTTTTTATATAATATCTTCTTCTTGGTCTTTTATACTTATATTGGGATTTAAATTTTTTATATTTTCCTGGTTTCCTATATTTCTTTTTATAATAATTATCATTACATCCAAATTGTGGTGCTATCTTATCCTTACAACATGCTAGATTTTTAATTATTGATTTTTCCATTTTCATTTCTTCTCTATATTTTTCACATATTTCAGAATACCATTTTTGTAAATATCTCATTCTTGCTCCAAGTGTATCTTGTAATCCTGCCTCATTCCAATCTCTTATTATTTTAGAACTAAATGGTTCTGGTAATTTTGTAAAATATAATTTTCTTATTTCCTTTGCTTCGTCTGTACTATAAGTTCCTTTGTAATAATATTCTCTAAATACACATGTATATTCATCTATGTAACACATATTACATATGGATAATTTTAACATTAAATTCCTATTTAACTGTTTTTCTTTATTCTGTTCTTCTACTTCCGTAGTCGTACTACTGAATTCATTTCTTATAGCTATTTCGTATTTATTTAATATATCAATTGGTGTAGTTGCAATTTCTCCATCTATTTTCTTATTATTCCTTAGTGTTTTTATACTTTCTTCTACTAAATTTTGTAACCATAATTTTACCGTTCCTATAAATGTTCTTTCTATATATCCTGGTACTTCTGTCATTCCAATTTTGTTATCTATTAGTTGTTTTGATATGTATCCTACCCATAGTTGTATTGTTTTATTTATGTCTGTTACACAATCTAAATCTAAAAAACCATTATTTCGTGATGTTGTAGATGGTGTCCATTTTTTGTTTCTATTTAATCGCTTATTCCATAAACTCTCATATCTATCAGATTCTTCATAACTAACTGTGTAATATTCGGGACTTACTGTTTTTGGGTTTTTTACTTCTGTGCTTGTACTTCCTTTATCTTTTATTTCATCTGTATTTACTTCTATTGTATTGTCAATTTCGGCTTCTTTTATTTTTTCTAATATTTCTGTATATGTTTCACTTATATCTGAGCCTTGTTCTGAACAATTTTCATCTATGTCAACAGTATCAACTCTTATATCTGGGTTTAATTTTTCTTTAAATTGTTCTATTTCCATTTTTAATTTTGTTTCTAATTCTGTTTCCATTTCTTTTTCTTTTTGTTTAGCTGCGTATAATTCTTTTAGCATAGTTAGTTCTTTTTCTAACGCAATTATTTTATCATTTTTTACTTCTTCAATCTGCTGTATTTCTTGTTTCGCTTGTTGTTTAATCATTTCTATCTCTTTCTTTCTATCTATTTCTTCATTTTCTTTAGTTATTCGTACCATTGCAGTTAAACTATCTTCTAATTTTACTGTTTCTTTTTCTATCATTAAATATAAACTGTCACCTATTTTTTTATATCTTCGTCCTAAGTTTGAAAATATTATTTTTATTTTTAATCCTTCAGGATTTTCGTAGGTCTTTTCTTCTATGGCAAATTCTTCCTTATTCATCTTAAATTATGTTTCAATTTATACTCTATTCTTGATATTTCTTGTTGTATGTTAAATATCACTTTTCTTTGGGCTAGTATAGATTTTTGACATACTCCTGCAAATATATTATATTGTAATCTTTCTTGTCTATATTTTAATTCTTGTTTGTTTAAAATTACTGTTCTGATTAATTCGTATTTATGAATTTCTTTATCATCCATACTTTATCTTTTATTACTTTAGCCAATCTCTTATTCTCAGTTCTCTTTTTTAATGTGTTGGGACTTTTTGATGTGTTTGGGAAATGTTTCTTCTCAGTCTTTGAGGAAGATGTAGTGTGTGGGTTATCGTAGAGGAGGCTAGGAGCTAAAAGTTCGTCAATAAGTGGGTCACCCATCACTAGTTTGGTTTAGAGGATGAAGATTTGGGTTGATTGATTCTATTTTAGGTAGGGTTTCGATATGTCACACAAATTTGGGCAATTTGTGAATATTTTTCTCCTTAACAACCTTCCGTGATAGTATGTGTTTGAAAGAGGAATTGTTCTCTGTGTGAAAATTGAAAAATCAAGTTAAATTTCTTCCAAAATTTTAATATATTTATAAATTTATATATGTTTCTCAAGTATATCGTGAGGGATCTAGAGAATGTTGTCTTAGATTTCTTTGAGGGATATGGTATGTCGCAACACTTGAGAAAAAGAACGCAGTGAAAGAATATGACGACATTCTTTGAATTCTTTTCATGGAGTTATTCATGGATTGAGGTTATGGAATCTGGTGTTTCTCGAGTTTCTGCTTTCATTTGTAGTATTCCAAGGTGATGGGCTGCTTAAAACTCTAGGAAGATAACCACGATTTATCAAAAAGAGTCAGTGCCTCCTTCCATTGGATTCTCTGCCATGTAAGCATGTTACAATTGTATTTTTTCAATGACTTTATTTCAATTTTTCCATATCTGAACTGTTGTATTGATTACTTTGTTGAAATTTTATCATAATCATGACATATTTTGAGAAGGTATAGTCATGATTTTGCGGACTTGAGTCCAGAATTTAGTTCACCAAATCAACTTCTGTAATAAAGCAACAACCTTGTAATTTGCTCGTCTATGAAACCTGCGTTTACATTGTCATAGGCCAATGTAGATTCCACAAAGAGAACGGCAGTATACTACTAGCGGTAGAGGTCTCGACATTTTCCTCACTGAAGACAAACCGACACATTAGATGAAAAGATGTAGTTGATGAACGGATAAGAAAGAAATTAATCCTTCGTTATGCTAAATATTATATGCAACCCTTTATATGGCTGCTCGCTAACTCTTTATATAATCATCATTCATGTTAGTAATCCTTTGTATGGTTATCGCTTATGTTATGCCACATTATAGCAAAGTTAGTAATCTTTATACACATTTTAACCCTATCATAATCATACATAAGAGAGTACATTATGGTTGTTTTCAATATGAAAAAGGGCAGATTTCTTGATGTGATATATTGTCTTTTCTTTGTCATCTTTCCAGGGAATTAGGTACTATTTTAGGGCTAAAATGAGTTACCACAAAGCACTCATACATACAGAAATAGGTAGACACCCACTGCACATTTATTATACGGATAAACATAGCGAGGAAGATAGAGCATGACATAGACTCATTCAATGATGGGAACTGTGAGCTCACTCATTCTAGTTGAGCTCACATTATTAATACTTTGAAACATTAGTTCAAATACCTTATGTTTGGCAAGGTATGCTCTTAGTCAAATATCTTTTGTTGGTAATATAACACATCTATTGTTGCAAATTTATTCATTATTTTCTCTATTGATGGTAGTGGTGGTCAAGAAGTCGAAGATGTATTAACATATGGGATCCCAGTCAAACTTATGCACTATTTTTGGATTACAATTTGGGTGAGACCACCACAAGCCAAATCGCTAAATCCAAGGAAGCAAGAGTTACTGAACTTGAAGCCATTTTAGGTAGTAGCTCAAAGAGTGATAAGAGACTATTGAAAGTTAGTTCTAGGGTCTCTTCAGATAGAAAATTGAAACTGAAGTTCAGTATTTTGCATTATCAAAAATAGCCCAAAATTTGTGAAGTGCAACAGTAGATGAACTTACCCTCTTAGAAGAACAGAAGACATTAGCTTCAGAACAAGTACAGATGGTGCACGTGCTCAGAGATGCCAAAGCAAAAGCTGTAGAACTCAAGACACAAACCAAAAAGTTGGAAAATTACTTGAAGATTTAGCAAGCACTGCTAAAAAGCTAAAGCTACAGAAGAAAGTCTGTAAGTACAGTTTGTGTTTTTTCATACAGTTTGTATTGTTCACTGTTGTAATTGGACTGTTTCTGATGCAGACGTCTCTTGATCATGTTGAATTTGTACCCACCTAATATTAAAGAAGTTTCTTTCTTTTTTTCTTTTTTTTCTCTCTCTATTTCAACATCGTCGTCCTTAAATGTTGAAAGTTAGATTAATTTGTTTTAGATGTCTATAGATAGCTGAAATAGCTACTTCTCAGTTTGTCGTGTCTATAATGAATGGTATTCGTAGAAGATGGTATGTTCGTTCATAAGTTGAGATAATTTTTCTTCTGTAAAAAGGGTGAGCATTTTGATTTTCTTAAACCTAGTCTCATATCATTAAGACTTTAGACATTTTTGTTTCTTTGTAATGAACTATGTAATGGTCTAATTGAATTATTGGAGTTGCGGAAATCCATACGACTTTAGACATTTCTGTTCGAAGTTTAAACAAAATGGCATGTACATGAATTGAAGCTCATGTAGAAAAGCAAGCCTGAACTTTACCCATATGAGACATCAAATACCGTGTGTCTTGGGTTGTTCCAAAGTAAATAAACTTGTGCATGTATGACTTAAATGGTGATCTCGAGATCGGGTATCTATGCACTTTGGCCATTTACAACAGCCTTAAAGGTTGTGCCAAGCTTTTCTAGGCCCTAACCATGTTTGTTATCCATGGCCCTTTTATAACATTGCTAATGTATTTAGTATGAAAAATATTAAATATTAAAAGTAGATATAGTAAATTACAAGTAGTTGATCAGTTATGTATTATTTTTCTTGTAAGAAATTACATGGGGTATTTTTTATTTAGTTTAGAAGGAGAGTAAAATCTGGCCATTGACATATGAACCCATAAATACAATGTTTGTTTTTGATATCTAATTATTAGTTCTGAAGCCTTTGCTCAGATTTTAAGCTTGTCTTATGTATGATTTGTGGAGAAGTTCTCTTAAAACAGAGAGATTGCTACTTTATTTCCTTCCAATACTTGATTTTGATATGTTTTACTTGATCTCAGGGCCAATCAGAAATCACCTCTCTTTTCCTACAAGGTAGGGATAAGGCTATGTACTCACAATCCTCTCCAAACACTGCTTGCGGGATTACACTCACTATGTTGTTATTTATACACTCAGTGAGAGCAAACTGTCTATACTATATATAGTGAGATTGTACTCAATTTTTCTATATATGATTATGTAGTTCTGTTGATTATTCTCTCTAACTCATGGTTACAATGGACGTTAGAATGAAGCTTTCACTAGATTTCCTGTTGAAGCTAAGCTTTCACTGCACAACAAAGAATGAAGATTATAGCTATTTGTTTCATCTCCTTGAGTTAAGGTATGTAGTTGCAGCTATATCGATGTTTCATCCATTTTCACATTTTTCAGCAAACTAGATTAACTATTGAACTCATATAGATCTCTACTACATGATAGACTCTAATGAAAATTGTTATAGTTACAAATGGTCAATTTATAGTAGATGAGAGGACCCAAAGACGGGTAAAAGATTTTAATTCTTTGTTGGCTAATATTTTGTAAGGTGCTTTGTATTTATAGAATCTACTAAAGAAAGGCAAAAATAAGTGAAGTTCATTTTCATGAATATTTATTACATCTTATGGCATTGGAGAGAAGTACCATGTAATACATAGTGAATTTATATGTAATTAGTGTTGTAACCTAGCACATGGACTTTTTTATTGTAGCTGTTGTGCGGGGTGCAGTGGAGCAGAAGTGCAAGTGGTCATCTGGGTTGTTGCACAATATCAAACCTAGCAACAACTTCTTTACTGTCAAGTCACAACTGTCGTTTAACGCATGTGACATATAAGAATTTAAAGGATTTTACTGTGATCCAGCTAAATATGAGTCTTAGTTTTCTTTGCACAACCATTTTATATTTTTGTTTCTTCAATTTAACTGTGAAAGAACCATCCATCCTTTTAGCTACACACAAAAACATACCTTCTTTTTTGATTTGCCACAAAAACATACCTTCTTTATTCTGATTCTTATTCAATTGTTTCCTTTTGAAAACTCTATAACAGGTGTACAAAGGAAGCTGGATATGAATTATAAGGTATGTTTTCCTTGGAAACAATCTTTTCTTATTTTTCCCATGTGACAGACGATGCAAATATTGTTGCTAGACGTAGGTGTATTCTCGAGTGCTGATTCATTCGTAAATCTATGCCTGATTCTCGATGTCTTATTGGGAGCAACATCAAATTATTTCCTGATATCATATTTGTTATGTATCTCCTTTTTCTGTCACCAGGAATGGAGAAAGATTGACATACGATACTCGTACAAATCTGGCATTTTTTCTTAATAGTATATATAGATATTAGTGCTTCCTTAAAAGCTTTTGATCTGAACTCTAAACACTTAAAATTTCTCAGTGAATGGAGCTCTTATATCTTGGCATATTTATCAGCGTACTTGGCCTAAAGATTATATTTGTCATAGAGATGATATTTGGAAATAGTGATTGGGTTAATAATTTAAAGTGGAGTATTGGGAGAAATGTGTCTACTCCATATGTTTTTCTCCTCATTGATACCTCTTTATTTCTTTGTCTGATGTCGTGGTTAGCAGTTACTCCACTGAAATATGCAAGTTTCAGGTTGGATGCTCAGTCATTTCTACAAACGCCTATGCCTGAGCCATATTCGGAGTGTAATCAACTTGGTGTGAGTAATACAATGTTTGGTCTAGTGGGAGGGTCTTCCCAAAAGTAAGAAGGTGCATTTCATGTGGAAAAATCCTTGGTAAGCCATCTAGATTTATCAACTAAAGATACTGATCAACTCTTGCCTGAATCACTTTTGGATTCTGAGAAGGTCTATCATTTGGCTACTATTGATAAGAGCAAATCTGAAACAATATTTTCAGGTCCTACTGTCTATCATCCTGAGGTATTTGTATCAGCAGGAGCAATTTCCGGTGTGAAAAGTGTTTGTAATGAGGTGTTTGGTGTTGGAAATAATTTCATTTTGAATGTGCAGGAAAATGCCGGTAATTGAATTTGAATAGTGACCAGAAGTAAACTCAATCTATTGTACTGAACGGTGAAAAGTTTTTGTATTGATGTCATATTTGTTTGAATGTAGTTGATTTTGTGGAATTTATTTGTAGTAGAGATCTTTAAGCAATCACTTTCTATGTATTGGTTGTACAAGACATGTTTCTCGAAGTTTATTTGAAATATATAGCTTCGATTTATATATTTGCTAATTTTGTGGTTTAGATCACTTATATATTTAATTGTGTGATTATTGATTATATACAAATAACAATTATTATACTTAAAAATGAAAAATTGTTGCTACAAAAATTCTACACAACATTATCACACTTCAAAAGTGTTGCTATAGGGACGTCCAATGTGTGGCTTATTGCTTACAAATTTTATCTTGTACATAAGAAAAGTTACACTTTATAAGTGTTGTTCTAGATGTAATATAAAAGGCAACACTTTTTAAGTGTGACCAATAACAAAGCAAAGGCCACACTTTTAAGTGTAGTATAATCAAACAAAAGGTGTTGCTAATGAATTACTACAAAGCGTGCCCTTTATACCTCTTTGGCCATGCTTTTTAAGTATAGCTGCTATGGCTACATTTCAAAAGTGTGGCCTAATGTCAAAGGTTACGCTACTTTAGGCCACCCCCTAATGCGTAAAGTCCAAAAGTGTGGCCTTTTATCAAAGGCCACACTTTTTGCTAGTTTAGGCTCCACTTTACTGGGGTGGTCGTAGGCCTAACATGTTGTAGTGTCATAAAATGTGGTGCTTACAACACTTCCTTTCCTTTTCCTTCATCATTCTTTTTAGTGCTCATAAGTCATACTATTATTCGCTTCCCATGGATTGTTCGGAACCCTATTTCTTTGGTACTTTATTCCACAACTTTCTCTTTTTTTTTCTTTTCTTCTCTTTTTCTCTTTCTCATTTTTTTATATGGAAGAGTTATAGGAGACTTTCCTTGCACTTCTTGACTTTCCCTTTTTCTTTTTCACCACACCTCCAACTTAGGATTTTGGCCTAAGTTGGCTATTCAATTAAACACAATTCAAGAGGATTATAGGTAATGGATAAAGAAAGATTAAGATTTCATCAAGTTTCTTCCAAAGAAAGGTAAGGCTCCAGGGGTGTTCAAAAGCGATTCACACACTCACAAGGTAGGTCACAAATAAGGTATATGTCAAATTGACTTACACTCATAGAAGTTGCCTAAGATCATATCAAGAGATAGCATCACTTAATTGACCGGACCAACGGGGCAAATTCTAGGATCTATCATACATGGTTCAAAGTAAGCTCATCATACTAGGTATTGACACTACAGTCAAAGAAGACTCCACAGTATCGCTAGGATGTAATGATCATCACAAGAGACTCAATTCGATACTAGGCTAGTCATAACGAGAAGCAAAGAGTTCACATATTGTCTATGCAACTTCATTTAGCCAATGACTTTCGGCGAACATGGGTAGCTCGTCGAAAGTACTAGTGTCGCAAGGGTTTAGGGGTGCAAACAAAAGGTGATCAAGAATACTCTCGGCGAGTAGCTAAATGCTCCTGGCGATCTTAGGCCTATCGCCGAGAGGTACTGAACTAAACATTAGGTACAAATGAAATCAAAGGTGAGGTAGGGTCTTTCGGTGAATCGCCAAGTGATTCGGTGAGCTCGACTCAGCATGCCGAATGTCTCAATTGTGCCTAGATTCAACTCAGTTTCTCAAATTCAACCCCGTAAACCCCCGAGAATAAAATCAAAACATTCACTAGATCAATTAAGCTTACAGTTTTACTGGCCTTTCCCCAACTTAAGCAGTATGTAGGAGCACCTCACAAAATTTCATTCATGCTAAATTATAAGAGCGAGATTCAAAAATTCAAAGCATACGAGTTGGATTCGTGAATCAAAAGAGGCCCTTGAATAGTTTATTTTATCATAAAGGCACAATACACGACATATGATAAAATTATTTGCAATGAGAGTATAAATATCACAATTAAATGCAGGGTTTGGAGAACCAACATTTTAGGCAGATTAAGTGAAGACTGTGATGCTAGGCACCAGATTAGTATAGATCCAAGCACTACTAAATCAGCTAGAATACTCACGAGATGCGAAAATTTTGAACATTCTAAGTAGGTGCGATTTTGCGAATATCAAGAGTGAGAGAATATGAACAAGGTTGAAAGTCAAAACTCGTGGCTTTATAAAAACCATCCAGATCTCACCCATTCGGCGACATTAGTTTAATTCGCTCCGCTACTCGGCGATCTGCTGAGTATTTATCTAACTCGCCGAGTTTTAAAGGACCCTCACTCAAACTGAGGATCCAAACGTCGGTCTTAGTCACAGTCGCCAATCTAGTCAGCGATTCGCCAATTGGACTTGTGTCAAGGATTTCAAGTAGTGAGAGAGGATCCTTGGGATGTGACAGGAATACGGGTTAATCTAGATTATTGGGTACATGTTTTCGATAAAAGATTAATAGAAAAATTGTGACTAGGCTAAGCTTTAAGGGGGATAAGCTCTCTCTCGAGCAACTTACCCTATTTCAAATGTGTTCCTCTCGGACACCCACTTGATGCATGAAGACCAGCCTATACCTTAAGCCACTCACTCTCTCGAGCTTAGTGTGTGGGAATGAGACTAGGATTCACTCTCTTGAGCTGGACCTCATGTCGACCCACGCCCACCGGCCAACAATTTATTAGTTTTAGTTTTACGATCTATCTCTTTAACAAGCCGAAAACACATAAATAAACTTGTATTTGAAACTACAAATTCATTAAATTTATCCACAACTACTAAACGAAATCACAATTAAACTACGATTAAACTATCATTAAGCAAGTTCCAACAATTATCTTAACCCATATTTGCTTTGTTTTAGCCACACATGTATAAGAGATAGATATTTATACCCAATTGAGTGCACATTTAACTGGGTATGAAGACTTAAGTCTTGATACAGGACAAAATTGAAGAATCTAAGAGACCCAAATCCAATTCTTGAAGATGAAACCCTTTGGATCTTCAAGTCTTCAAAACCCTCTCAAACTTAGAGCAAAAATATCAAAAAGTAGTATTCTCTATGAAAATTATAACAATTGTTTCACACTTAAAACTACAGCTCTAACTAGTATTTATAGTTTTTACAGATTTGTGCTACACCGGATCATTCGGCATTGTTAGTCGGAGTCACCGATCAACTCTGCGATTCTCCTTTTGGTGTAGTTCATCGCCGTCTTGCACCATCCTTCAACATCATCGTGCTCTAAGTCATTGGGCGACATGGTACTGCTTTGCGGAACTTCTCGGTGAGGCGCCGATTGCTCCCTTTTTTCACTGACTTGATCCTTTTCCTTCAAGGCTCAGCACACTGGAACAAAAGGAGCAGTAAGACCCTTCGACGACTCGCCAAGTGGACTCGGGGATCCTCAGACCTTCATTTCTTCATTCTTTTCAGCCTTTCTGTTCCCTTTTGCGACGTAGTGTCCATGCTTTCTTTCAAACTTCAAATACCTGAAACTTAAGAGTTTTCATCAGATATTGAGATAAAATAATCATTTGAGGACACAATTTCTATTAAAATATAGCCCTAAATGAGTCCAATTTGAGGTCTCATCAACACTTCACTCTCAAAACGTCCTTAAAGCAATTCACATCTACATGCTTCAACCTTAAGTAATCTAATCATAGCTCATCTTATAACCCTCAATCTTTGTCTCTACTAATCATGATTCATCATGCATACATTAATCTCAATCAAGTGATGTCTAGATTCTTAACTATCAAGAAATCTATAATGTATTTCATCAATTTTAGAAGATTATATCTAAATCCTCGATTTCCCCTTTCATGGAATAAAACCCAATTACATCAATTTCATCGTTGTAGACATGGGTTAGGCATGGGTACATGTAAATTCATCCTAAAACATGTAATTTAATCAATTCAAGCATAAACAATGATAATCTACTCAATTGGATTAATACCCATAACATTAGAAGAAACCTTAACTAGAATTGGGGAATTATTCTTCTAAATTAAGAAATCATAGGGGCTCCATGGATGAAAGGATTTGATGGATGAAAAGCCAGCATACCTTGATTACAAAGCCCACAATTTATTGATGAATGGAGACTTGATCTTGATTCTAGCTCCAATTCTTTCTTTTTCTTAACGTTCTAGAGAGAGAAATATTTGAGAGGATGAACATTGGCATTCTTTTGGGGTTTATGAAAATGATGTCTTGAATGGTGAGTTCAAAGGGTTAAAATTACTTATATAGTGTACTAGTCCTAAATAAAACAACCTCAGTTTATTCTAACTTAAATTGAAAACTCCCAAAATGTCATCACTTGGCAGCCTAGTGTCCATGCCTCACGACAGGCACCAGAGTCGTGATCCTCACCACTGGTCGTGGTCCTGCTCGTGGTCATGGACTAGTGGCTAGGCCACCTTGCCTTGGCCTCCATGAGTTGAATGCATCACCACGAGCCTTACCATGAGCCATGGTCTTCACCACTGGCCGTGAAGTTGATCTTCAAGGTGAGCACAACTTGAGAAAGTTTTGGTGAGCTACTTCCTCACACCATGGGTGGCACAACGAGTTATGGTGGCCACAATGAGCTGTCAAGTCTATCGTGGATGTGGGCAGTGCCTTGGCAAGCTTGGGCAGCCTTGGTCCTTCCCTTTCCCCTGGCCCTTGCCTCCTTGTCTTTGTTTGTTACCCTCATAGTTTGCCCTAGTTGGCCTACTAGACTATAGGGTGTTAGAATATCTCCCCCTCTGGGACATTCGTCCTCTAATGACATTCTAGGAATATCTTAAAGGAAACGACTCTAGACTAGCAACCCATCATGCATGCAACACATCTAATGCACACAACCCAGGAGGAAAACATCAACTCCATGCTAAACGTACTCAATGCATCATGTGGAATGTAGGAAATACTTCTAATAACCCATTATACATGAAATCTCATAACTAATCAGGTTCAAGGAGGAAATATAATCTCCGAGCTAAAAACATGCTCAACACAATATCATGAAGCCTATATGCAATCTATACTCATAACATACATTCAAGGAAGAATCTCTCAACTCCTAGCTAAGGCATGTCTAACAACTCATCTCATGAAGTCTATAGGTAACTCATATTCAATGCACTACAACATAAGGAAGTCAAGCATGCCAACTTATTTTCTTTTTAGACACATGTTTTCATGAGTGTGCATAACAGAAGGAAATCATGGGAACATCTAAAACACACATGACTTCACGCAGAGAACAAACTATGAGAGACTTATCATATCAAGATAAAGGAGGAGTAAGAGGAAAAGATGAGAATATCGGGACATCTACACAGCCTCGGCCTCCCAAGTAGATCCCTCAACTAACACCCCAAACTAAGACATTCCTCTATAACACTTTCACGGAAACAAATTTCTTGCTCTTCAACTTCTTAACTTGTCGGGCTAAAATCTCAAACGGTACTTCTTCAAAAGAGATATTCTCATTAACCCTCAACCCTTCTAAGGAATCCATGAATGACGAATCTCAAAAAAACATCTATAACCTAGAGACATGGAAAACCAAATGCACCAATGCCAACTCATTAGGAAACCTAGGTCTTAAGAACCCTTACAAACATGTCTCAAGATCTCACATGAGCCTACCAAACGGGAACTAAGCTTCCCAAACTCATTATTCCTTCATGTAAGCCCAAATCATAAACATTAGGAAAACTCAATGACCTTGCTATATAAACATATGATCTCCCCATTGGGAGCGAACCGAATCGGACTTTCTAAGCGCCATTTCTTTTAATTCAACTAAGGTAGTATTAAGTTATGACTAAGCTTTCACATCCATCACCCAAGATGATTCTAACCCATGGAACATACCCAAAACTCGTATTTACCATATCGGGTTCTACCATCAATAAAACAAAACAATAATGTATCCCATCATACAAAAGACCACATCAAAGTTTAGCATATAAATCTATCAAGCCATATAAGACAAAGCTACACCGCAATCTAATAAAGCATAAAACATATACTGGTATTCACATCCGGAGGACACTCTTGTTCACTTCTAGTTTAGAGAGCATAAAGCCTATTATTCTTTGAAGCATCCGCACCCGAACCACTAGGAAGAGCTTGCTTACCCACTGTTCTCTTAGCCTTTGCCATAGTACAATCCCTCATTTAGTGGCCACTTTCACCACAACTAAAGCTACCCTCTTTGCCGGATAAACACCTACCCTCATGTCTCTTTCCTTACCTAGCACAAGTAGGCCATAGGGATTCACTACTAATTCCTTGAGGTTTAAGGTTAGACACCCTATCTTCATTATACTTAGGAGCTTTGGAGGAACATTGCTCAAAAAACCTTAGTCGATGCCTAGGATGACCATGTTCATCGGGACTTGCATGGGAAGAATTATCATCCTCCATTCTAGACCTCTTTTTCTCCATAGATCTCCTGTTTAGTTTCTCCTCCTAATTTTTTTTCTAATGAGTCATAAGGCGAGCAATATCCATGTCATTAATGAGCATAGCCGTACGACAATATTTCACCACTAGATCAGACAGTCCCGACATAAACTTATTCATTCCCAACCTAGGGTTGGACACTAGAGATGGAGCATATTTTGATAATTGGGTGAACTTTAGAGCATACTCCTTCACACTTATACTTCCTTGACAAAGGTTAAGGAACTCATGAACCTATGCTTCCCTCATCTCAATGGGAAAGAATCTATCAAGATACACCGATTTATAGACTTCCCACTATACGGGACCCGCTCCTACCGGCCTAGCTTCCTTCCAATGATTGAACTAAATTTGAGAAACTAGCTTGAATTATTAAGCAGCCAATTTCGCCTTCTCTACCAGAGTCACCCCCATAATAGCAATTACCTTATAGACCTCATCATAGACTCTTGAGGATCTTCCTCAACATTGGAGCCATAAAATTCCGTAAGGTTCATCCTCATACAATCCGTCACTCTTGACGGCGTCGTACCAACATTTGGGTTCACGGGGGCAACCACCTCTCTATTGGCTTGGGATGTCACGGCTTGAGCCATTACTTCAAAAGTCATCTGAAGCTCTGCATTAGTAACATTCTCACCTATAGGTTGAATCGGAGCTTGAGTAGTAGGTTGGAGAGGAACTTCTTGCTCCACATTTTCTTTCTCATAACTTCTAGCATTAGCCCTTGTAGTAGTCATATCCTGTAGAACATCGGGTAAGGATTAGGAGAAAGACCCTTATAGAGTTAAACATTATGGCACGACTTAGAGTTATAAAGAAGTGAAGTTTCCTAAGCATCTTGTAGCCTCTGATTCATAAATGTGGTGCTTCACACTTATGAACAAGAGTATACTAGACACTGTTTTGAGATTTCCTAGAATCATTCTAAACTTTTTGCTCTCATTACAAAGTTTGTCACAACCCAGGGTACACACTAGATGTAACAAGGCATACAAGACCCCGAGAGGCCTCATACATGACCCTTAGTGTATCATAACATACTGCAATAGAAATGAGCGGAATTTTAAAACATTTTTCATAACATCAAAGTTTTATAAAATGAAGCGGAAGTCTTTAACACTTGACTCAAACCATTTAATACTTGAAAGTCTTAGGGACACATCCCATACAATAGATCTAAACATAAAATGAAGGACACAAAGGAATGGTGGTCAAATTTTCGATACTATGAGGACTCACCAAATCTTCAGTCATTGCTCTACTATGAACCTAGCCACGGGGATGGAAGTCGATATTGCCGGACCCCACATTTGATAGGCATGTATGCAAAAGTATGTGTTAGTACAAACATGTACTTAATATAGTGGATAGCATTAATCATCTACATAAGCATGTCATAAGCATTAGTTAACATAAGACATAGGCTAAAATAATAAGAGATAAGAACATAAGTCATAAGCATATTCAATGTACATAAGTCATCATGCTCATAAGAGGAACACTTCTCAAGTAACCTCAACTTGTTCTTACTCAATTCATAGGTCAGCACCTCTATTCATACATATCATGTAAGGCAACTATCCAAGCTAATCATTTCTCATACTAGAAAGCTCATATTGAAGCATACTTAATATACTTCCTTGAAATAACCTTTCTTCACCATAAACATGCCACTTTGGTTAGGGATTATTCCCTTTATAAATATTCTTATTATTCATGGAAGAGTACTTCTTTACTAGTCCAAGCCAAGTCATTACTCATGAATGGTTATGATTTACCAATTCAAGGCTACCAAGGAAAAGCACCTCATTATGCTAGACAAGTTATCATGGAAAGCACCTTACTTATGCAAGTCCAAGCTACTCAAGGAAGGGTACTACAAGGCATCATGAAATGGTGTGGCCTCACCATGTCAATCTACCATGCAAAGCAGTCTATTATGCTTAGTTCAAGCTAACCATTGGAAGGGTACTATTGCTCAATCCAAGGCTATCCATGAGATGTACTAACTCAAACTACCAAGATGGTCTTATCTTACCAAGTTAAGCTATTCATGAAGGGACCTCATATTACCACTTCAAGCTATCATAGTTCATACATGTTTTGATTCATTTTAGGTGAGCAAGACTTCCAACCTAGAATCATTCTATGTGAGAAAACCTTTCACAATAATGTTCATATGTATTCATGAGAATGTCCTTTCGATCAACACAACATCTATATCATAATCATTGACACTTCACTCTCAAAGCATCCTTAAAGCAATTACTTAGAGATGATAAAAACATGCATCATCTCATACTTTGCTATTTCAAGGTTCACAACTTACTATCAATCACCACACCTAGGATTCAAACACTAGATATGAATTTAATCATAACATTCATACATTCATAATATATATCATGTTGGTAAATCCTACCACAACAATCCTATCTAAAAATCTACATTCATCATATAAGTTTTAACTCTCAAAGCCCATATCATCGTAGCTCATCATATTACCTTTAGTCTAAAAGACCTACTAATTATCATTCATAATACCTGCCTTAGGTTAAAGACAATTCTAATCAACCAAGCCTACAATTGATAATTCATCATATATATACTTGATCTCATTCAATTCATGTTTATATTCTTTACTCTTAAGCAATTCACATCTATATGCTTCAATCTTAAGCAATCAAATCATACCTCATCATATATCCCCAATCTCTATCTCTACTAATCATGATTCATCAAGGATACATTAATCTCAATCAATTCATGTCTACATGTTTAAATCTCAAGAGATGTACAATGTATTTCATCAATTCTAGAATATTACATCTAAATCCTTAATTTCCCCTTTTATGGTATAAAACACAATTACATCAATTTCACTGTTCTAGAGAAGGGTTAGGCATGGTACATGTAAATTCACCCTAAAAACACGTAATTCTACCAATTAAGTAACAAAAAATCATAATCACCTAAATTAGGTCAATACCCATAACATTAGAAGAAGCCTAACTAGAATTGAGAAATTCCTCTTCTAAATTAGGGAAATCATAGGGGATACATGGATGAAAATACCTTGATTACAATGCCCACAATTTCTTGAGGAATGGAGACTTGATCTTGATCCTAGCTCCAACTCTTTCTTCTTCTTCAAGTTGTACGGAGAGAATTATTTTAGAGGATAAACTTTGGGATTCTTTTGGAGTTTTTGGAAATAATGTCTTGACTTATGAGTTTAAAGGGTTAATATCACTTTTATAGGTGTATTAGGCCAAAACAAAATGACCTCACTTTATTCTAACTTAAATTGAAAAGTACCAAAATGTCCTAACTTGGCAACCTACTGTCCAAGCCTCACGACAAGCACCACAAGCCATGGTCCTCACCACTGGTCGTTGTCATGGACTAGTGGGTAGGCCACCTTACCTTGGCCTCCATGAGTTGTAGGCATCACCACGAGCCTTCCCACGAAATGTGGTCTTCACCACTGGCCATGAAGTGGCTCGTGAAGGTGAGCCCAAGTTGAGGGAGCCTTTGTGAGCTACTGGCTCACCACCATAGGTGGCACCACGAGCCGTGGTGGCCACAAGAAGCCGTCAAGGCTGTCGTGGAGGTGGGCAGTGCCTTGGCAAGCTTGGGCAGACTTTACCCTTGCCTAGGCCCTTTCCCTTTTGTGTTGGCCCCTGCTCTCTTGTCTTTGCTTGTTGCCCTCATACTTAGACCTCATTTTCCTACTAGACTAAGGAGTGCTACATAGATAGCTGAGTTTGTGGCTAAGGGCCAAAACTATCGGCATGTAACGTATGGGCACCAAAGACCGACATGTTTATTTCAGCGAATGCCAATTCTGGAATTGATGTGGGAAAAGATAGGTATGGATTTTGTGGTTTATTGATTGACTAAGTCAGCCCATTTTATTCCAGTCAGAGTAGACTATATTGCTCAATAGTTGTCTAAGGTTTCTGTGAAAGATATAGTGAGGCTCCACGGGGTCCACCTTTCTATCATCTCATACCGTGGTACACAGTTCACATCCAAGTTTTGGAGAAAATTGCATGATGAGTTGGGTACTCAACTGACTTTTTGCACAGCTTTCCATCCATAGATGGACGGGCAATTAGAGAGAACGATTCAAGTGTTAGAGGACATGTTGAGGAAATGTGTGATTCACTTTGGAGGGGATTGGGATAAGTTCCTACAGTTGTGTGAGTTCTCCTATAATAACAGTTACCACTCCAGCATTGACATGGCACCATTCGAACTTTATGAAAGGGGATGTATATCACCCATAGTATGGTTTGACACTGGAGATATGAAACCTTTAGGGTTTAATTTGGTGAAAGACGATCAGGATTAGGTGAGAGGCAGCCTAGAGTCGACAGATAAGTATGCAGACAGTAAGGTAACGGACATGGCATTTCAGGCTGGTGAGGAAGTTCTTCTAAAAGTGTAACCCATAAATGGGGTGATGTGATTCGGTAAGAAGGGCAATCTTAGTCCTTGATACATTGGTCCCTTTGAGATTCTTGACATTGTAGGGCTAGTGGCTTTTAGATTGGCCTTACCCCCTCCTATCTTATCTGGAGTTCATCCAGTGTTTTATGTGTCCTTATAAAAGAAGTATCATGAGGACAAGATTACATCTGAAAGTGGGACTCAATATTGTTAGACATAGACATGCAGTGTCATGACCCAAGGGTACCGCTTCGTCATAACATGGCACATGGACCCCGAAAGGCTCCAAGTAAGTCACTTAGCATATCATCATCATATAATTAAAGAACAATAAAGTGTAGAAATACATATTTTTCAAGTCTTAAGAAATTTTCATCAAAGTAAAGCGGAAGTCTATACTTGTCCAACAATGCCATCTATTACAATATGAGTCTCTAAATAGGGTCAAAGCCCTTAACAACATAGTTCTCAACTGAAAGTACAAGATTGAAACTAGAAAGAAATCATAATCTGTCCTCGAACCATGACGACTTACCAATAAGCGAGGAGAGTAATCAATCCAAGCTTCAAGAAAGAAGGATACCACCTCAAGAACCGGGACCTACACTTCTAGAAAATGTAGAAGAAATATGGGTTAGTACAACATTGCACTAAGTATGGTAGATATACATGAAAACCATAAAACATGCTAAAAAGGGACATTATAATTTAAAACTATGCATTTTACCAAGTTAAGAATCATCATGAAAAATAAGTGCAAAAGCACAAGATACAAGCATATTCAACATATTGATCACTATATCATAAATGGGAACATACCATAAATACCCTCAAAGCATCAATGTATGAATAAGATCCCATACTCTTACCCACACTAACGTACATAACTCATATTCTTGTTCATTCTATCATAGTGGGATTAGATTTAACCAACATAGACCATGAGAGCTTAATCATGGAATCCATTGTCTACCCCACACCAAAAAGGAGTTGTCTTACTTGCCGAAGGTAGAACTATACTATTACCTTATGTGGATCCACTAGCTAAAGGCCTATGTGGGCACATAGTTTAGGGGATAAGGGGATTTCTCCTAGAAAACCCGACCTCCAGTAACATAAGGGCTTCCATCCCAAGAGATTGTTCCTAGAAACCCGGCCTCTACTATCGTGAGGGCTTCCATCACATATCCCTATCCACCCGGTGCTAAGCATAACTCCCACTGAGTTTATATTAAGTATTGACTTAACTTTATAATTAACGAAGGGTTTCTTGACACTCAATCCAACAAACTCATGCTAAAACTCATAGGTTCATTAGGGATACTAGTCTCCAACCCTTAGAATCACTACATGTGACAAACCTTTCACATAGAATAATATTCATAACTAAGTGTGCAAGTAAGGATAATCATCCGATCAACACAACAATAAGATTATAATGTATTCACTTTACTCTCAAAGAAATCTAATTGGATACACACAAGTCTCATACATATAGCCAATTCTCATGTTTTGCCCTTCAATGGCTATAAATAATATTCAACCAATCCTATCTAGAATTAATACATTAGATAATGATGATAACATGATTGAAATAACTAAACTACTACAATTGCAATTACATGGTATTTACCTTACTACACTTCACCCACATCACAAAGTCCAAAATTAGGGTTATGTGGATTTCATGGATTCATGGGTGAAATTGGATGGTGTAGGTGCTATTCATTTACATTAGGTCATGGGAAATGTTTTATTCCATGTGACTAGAACTATGTTGAAATTATTGCTAATGAAAGGATTATTCGGAGGGCTATCTCATGAGGATCCCCATGACCATATTTAGAACTTTGTGGACGTGTGTGTCCCATTCTCATTCAAAAAGATCTCACAAGAGTCAGTCCGACTTCGATTGTTTCCTTTTTCGTTGATTGGGAAGCAACCAAATGGTTAGTTGATCTAGCGATAAATTATATTACATTTTGGGACGAGCTTACCGAGGCATTCTACATAAGATTTTTCCCTCTTTTTAAAGATGATGGCATTGAGAGACAATATTCAAGGCTTTAAATGTTTGGATGGTGAACCAATCCACGAAACATGGTTGAGGTTTCAGAAGTTGTTACTCAAATGTTCAACTCACGGGCTTCCAAACAAAATATTGTTACAACACTTCTAACGGAGTCTAGACTAGGCGAGCAAATGTATGTCTGATCAACTTGTTTGAGGAGGTATTATGTTGCAATCTTTTGAGATAGCATCAACTCTCCTTGATTGGATGACATAGATAAACCGAGTGTGGTAGACTTGGGAGGACCAGGTATCTTATTTTGACTTTCAAGATAACAAAGGAAAAAATAGAAAAAGACCAAGAGCGGGATGAAAACATGGCTAAAATTATGACCCAAATGGATCTTTTGTCAAAACATGTAATGGGTAGTGGTTCTAAAGTTGTGAATGTTGTTGGAATTAGTAGAGTAAACCCCGATGATGCACACTTAGAAATGTTGTACAAAGAAGGAGTACACTTTCTAGCAAATTAAAGAGGTGGTTTCAGCCAAAATTATCAAATGCCCGATGGAAACCAAGTATGAAATAGAGAGTGTGATGATGGTTGGAAGGATCATGATATGAAGTGGCGTGACCATGGTACAAACTGGAGGGAGCGTGATGGTGACAATGAGAGATATGCTCCTTCTCATGAGTGTCAAATGGTGAAAAACCAAAAGGCTGACCCGGAGAACTTTTGCAATGAAGATGTGCTTGCACATCTTCTCAATAAAGTGGAAGGGTCCGACAACGTGCTTAAAGAAATTAAAGAGGACGTCTCCATGCCAAACTAGATGGTTACTTCTAACTCAGTGTCTATTAACCAACTGAAAAATCCAAATGGGTTAGATACCATCTCATTTGAACCCAAGGCCAAACGGGGGTCTACCAAGTGATACATTGGCTGACCCTAAGAATTAACCTTGAAAGTGTACCATGTCGTGCCACGATGTTAAATACGGCGTTTCTTTGGAGGCAACCAAAGTGTTTAAGATTTTCTTATTGTTGTTTGAATAGCGGGTCTCGAATTTGCAAGTTGAAAAGTTTATATTTTAGGAAAAGAATAAGTTAGGCGAGCCGAGGTACCCATTGGCTACTCACCGAATAGGTCGCCAAGCTTAATTTGATTGCCATTTTACTGCCTAGTTTAGTTAGAGGTTCTGTAAAACTCGGTGGGCTAAAGATCCATTGGGCGCATCGCCGAATGGGTCGGCGCCATAAGTAAGCATCATCAACTTGCGCATGAACTGAAGATTCAAAATGCCTAAAACATTTTTAAATTAAAAAATATCCCTCATTTCATATTTTTTGACTACTAAACCTTCACTACCGCACTTTAGCTCATATTTCTTTTCGCATTTTCTCTTTGTGTGTTGGATCAATTTCTCCGGGTAGATTTTGGTATACGCTGCATGTCTAGCTTTTCAAACTTCTGCTTCTAAGGTTGGTTATCCGAACCCAGCCTTTGTATTTTGGTACTTGTGAATGCATAATCGTTGCTTGTGTTATTTACATAAAAGTGCATGATTAGTTGAATTTATTAATGTGTTTTGCGCCGGTGATATCCCGAATCGTGCTAATTGGCCCTTAATTGTTGATTCTCATATGTTTAATTGACAATATTTGTGGGTTGTGATGATTTTGTTGTTAGGTCTTGTAGGGGTGAAGTCTGAGTAACCCCGATTGTGCCGATTGTCCAATTTTTCCTAATGATAGAGTGTTTGACGTCATTCTCAAGGGCAAAAGACGTCGATTGGCCAATTTTGGCAGAAACAGCGGACGTCTGAGTACCCCGAGGTCATGGGTAATATCGGTACAGGCTTAATTTATTAAAGTGGGTGTTTCATTTTGTTTTCATGTGCTGCAGGTTGGAATTTGAAGGTCGGGGTCAAAATCTGGCACGTTGGATTATTCGGTGAGCTGAATGGAGCTCACCAAGTGGTTCGGCGGTTTGCCTAAACACCCTTGACTCACCTTTTTACAATATATATTTGAGATTTTTGATATGTATCATTTGGCGATATGCCTGAGCTCAACGAGTTAACTTGGCGACTCGCCCAATTCTCTTTCTGATAGCTCTTCTGCACATCATTTTTGGAATTTATTATGTAATAATCGATGAGCTACTTTTAGGTCCTAGAGTGGTGTCACCGATCCATCGAAAGGCCCTATGTATCGCTGACTTCCATTGATTTTTGAGTGATTTTCTTCGGGAACATTTGGCAGGCCCGACATGGCTTGCCAAATGGGTTCAGCAACTCTCCGAATGATTCGGCGAGTCTTCCTACAATTGTGTTGTAGATTTTGAAATTTTCCTTTCTGAACTAAGTCTAACATTTTTGAATTTGTTTTGAAGGTATGGATAGACAAAAGTACTAGGGAGAAATCAGTCGCACCGAAAGAGGAAAAAAGGCATAGTAATCAACGAGGGGGCTCTTCCCTCTCGGACTGCGCCATTTCAATTTCCTCAAACTGGGGAAAAGGAAAGGGGCATGTCGTACTGACACTAGAAGTTGAGAGATTAGACAATGAGGGAATCTACACCACTCACCTCACTACTTCTAAAAGTGATGGTCATTCAGCAGATAGCTCTTCGGCCTCCCTTTCTGAGCCTGAAGATGATCAACTAATCCAGCCTAGGATGGCGGAGCTACACTCCAAGCCAATGCATGATCAACTCAGATCCTAATGCCTCTTACACAGCTTCCACCTCTAGCACAATAGTGGAGAAGATACCTCCTGATCAGGTTTTTCCTCCCTGGTAACTGAACAGACTAAAGGTTGACTGTTTGAGGACGATATTTGACGAAAAAAGGTTGTCTACAGACGGAGTTGTAGACAAGTACCCGGGGGTGTGAAACACTATAAAGTTCCACAAGTTTAAGATCTTCACCAAGCCCCGAGGCTCATACATTCCTACATAGGTCAGGGAATTTTATGCCGAGTACAAGAAGCTGATTCCCAAAATAAAGAAGAAGGCCAACACTTTTATATAGACCAAAATAAAGGGTTGGTTAGCACCACTAATTTTTGACACCTGCCACGACCCAAGGGTATACCTTAGGTGTAACATGGTGTACTTGACCCCCAAGGGGTCTGATACAAGCCATTAACATAATCATAACATAAGAAATAGAAAAGTATGGGAAATTTTAAAACTTCTTCTAAACCGTACAATCGAAAACATTTTTCATAAAGCAAGCAAAATTCCTTACTACATCTTTATCTCAAACCATCTATTAAACTCTTGAATAAGAGTCTTGCGACGCAGTCCATATAAACGTCTAAAACATAAATAAATGACATAAAGGGAAATTAAGGGATGTTGTCTTCGAAGCTATGAGGACTCACCAAGTCTTCAACTCTTCTTTCTTCTTAGCAACCTAGCCTCTAAAGGAACTCAATCTCCCAAAACCCTACATTTGATTAGAATGTAGGCAATATGCGTTAGTTCAAAATGTACCAAGTATGAAATCTAGCATCACAAGATAAGATCATCTCAAAATGGTTAGTCAACATAAGACATAGGCATAAGAGATAACCACATGGTCATAGCATAAGCAACATAGTCATAGCATAATCTCTGACATAAGCATCATATAATCATATGTTAACATAAGACATAGTTAATGAGCATAGGAGATAAGTCATAATCATAGAAGCATAATTGACTCTTAGTTATCTATAGCTAATAGCACCATTCTCAAGTAACCTTAAAAGCATACATGTGCAAAGCAAGAATAGCATCCCATAATACCACCGAAGCCAAGTACCCCTTTTTGGTCATCTTGATCATAGAATATATATATGGTCAACTCTTGAACTTCTCTTCCTTGAGGGTACCATAATCCCAAGTAACCTCAAGGCACACTTGTGCAATGCATTAAAGGCATCCCATACTACCCTTCACACTAAGCATAACCTTGAAGTAAACATAGTCACATTCACCCTCTTTTGGTCTCATTATTATCTTAACTTTCATAACTAAGGGAATATCTCACCTTTAGTCAACTATATCAAAGAAGGAAACTATAGCACAATCCTATCTCAGAACTCCTCTTTAGTAACCCTAAGTCGTTGCTGTGGAACACATGAATACCACCCCATGATACTACTCATGGTAAGTACTACTTTTAGGTCCTCATACTAATACTTCTTGATTTGGAACCTAGTCCCTCTCTCTTTAACTTTAGAACACTGTGAGGCACTATCTTAAAAATATCTTAGATCATTAATAGGTTGAACCCTATGAGATACTTCCTTCAGTATGTCTACGTTCACTATTAGCATTGATAGTATGAGATACTTACTTAAGCATGTCTAAATCCAATTGTACTATAAACACTATCAGACACTTTCTTAAGCATGTCTAAGTTCTTTCTTCACATGGACCCTTTGATATACTACCTTTAGCATGTCTAAGTGCATTTACACTCTTGAACAATATGAATTACTTCATTAAGTATGTCTTAGTTCATTAGGATTTTGAAAACTATGAGATGCTTCTCAAGCATGTCATAGTTCATTGGATATGAAGATTGCTACTTGGAAAAATCCACACTCTACTACATCAAAGTTCCCCCTTTAACTTGGATAGTCCTCAAATCAACTAGGTGTGGTTCTCCTTTTTACTTGGAGCTCGGACCCCTTCTTGGGTGACACTCCATCTCATTGTCAATATCCACTTAGAGCCAAGCATACACCGCAAGATTTCACTATTAAGCCTTGCTTAACATTCATGTCTCATGGAAGGATGTCCTTGACAATCAATCCATGTTCAAGTGATTCTATCACTTTATACCTTCAAGTATTCATAAGGTAGGTTAGGTGAGTATAGGCCTACCAACACAATTCTACCCATTAAACTTCTATTCTCTTTTTAGACTTTACTCCCAAAGCCTTAACACATCTAGTTCATCACCTTGGCTTTCTTCTCAAACCCTAGTTGTTAACATAATCAACTATGAGTCTTCACTATTGACAACTCCTCAACATAAAAGCATATTATGAACCTAGCTTACAAGGCATTCAATCACATTAAGCATTTCTTCGTGATTCTAGCCATAATTGACCTTCAACGTTCAATTTAAACTTTACAAGTCAAGATTAATCATATTCAATAAGGTATATTTCAATTCATAATTATATCATACTAACTTTGATCAATTACTACACATGACATTGATCTAGAAAGATCACCTTTAAACCTTCAACTTCACCTCTAATGGCATAAACCCACAAAACATGGAATTCATCAAGTAGAGTAGGGTTAACCATAGAAATCACATAATTTCATCATAATATCACTAGAAAAAGCTAAATCAATCATTATTGGGTATTATCCACTAGATTGGAATCATACCCAAACTCTACCCACAATGTAAGAAGAACCCTAGCTAGAATTCAGTTAGTGATTTCACAATTGGGGATTTCTATGGGGGTCTATGGGCTGAAGAATCCATAGATGAATACTCTAAACATACCTTTAATCAAATCCCTAAAACAATCTTTCAAAAATAGGGTTTGTTCTTGGTCCAACCTTCAAGCCCTATCTTCTTCTTCTTCTTGTGTTTTCTAGAGAAAGAAATTTTGAGAGGATAGTAATTTGGGGTTTTTGATTCTAACTGACTTAGTTGGGGAGGTTAATGACTTAAAATAATTTATATAGGTGTATATAATCAATATAAAACAACCCCATTAATTGACTAATCTTTTTGGAAATTACCAAATGACCCTCAACTAGGCAGCCCTTTGGCAGGGGCTATGCTCATCTTAACGAGCCGTCAAGGGCACCACGGCCCGTGGTGGTGCCCGTAGTCCCTTGACCAGTGGCTACCCTCAAATTGTCAAAATCCCAAATCCTAAGGTATGACAGTGAGCCTTCCCATGAGCCATGGTGATGACAATTGATCGTGAAGTGGCTCGTGGTCCCTTGGGTAGTAGCTAGGCCTCAAGGCTTGACCTTCCACAACACTAAGGGGTCTTCATGGACCCTTCAATGGACCGTGGTCAAGAAAACTAGTCGTGAAGTTGGTCTTCAACCCTAGTCAGTGCATGGCCAAGGTTGGGCAGCCTTGACCTTTGGCTTAGGCTTTGCCCCCTTGCCGTGGCACTTGGCCTTGAAACCCTTCCCCAAACCTTAGGTAGTCTTCTAAACTACAGGGTCTAACACGTGCCTTGATGTTTAACCACTAAACCCCTTATTGTAAGCACGGAAAGTCTCATCCACAACACTATTCTTCATTGATTGACATATCCAAATTCTTCATCCAATACTAAGCGTAGACGATCCTTCAATAGTAATTTAACACAACTAGTGATTTGGGGTCGATCCCCAAGGGAGCTGTTCGTACTCAAAAATCAGTCAAAAAGTAAAAATATGCTAAAGACAATAATACTTTAAAATATTTCCGAAGAAAAACATGATAAATGAAATGTTGACATAAGTGTCAAATATCGAAAGGAGATTTGCAGTCAACTAGCAACTAAAAACAACAAATAATATGGAAATACAAATATGGAGATGGCATTCTTGGGATGTGATTGGATTATGGGCTAAGGTAAACAACCGTGTAATTGCAATTAATATTAAACCACTATAAATCAGTGAATAAGCTAGACTTTAGTGGGGGTAAACTTTCTATCGAAAAATTTACCCCGAATAAATTTGTTTTTCTCGAACACCAATAAGCGAAATGAAGCACAACCTTTGCTTTAGTCCATTCACTCTCTCGAACTGAATGTGTGGAAAAGGGTTTACGGTTTACTCTCTTGAGCTTAACCCATGACAACCCAATAACCACAAACTATCGATTTAGTAATCTTGGTTTTAAAACCTCTCTCTCGAGCAGGCCAAAAACACAAAAGTAAAATTGTATTTGCAACTACAACCCATTAAATTCAACCATAATTACTAAACGAAATCACTTTTAAACAACGAATAAACAGTCAATTAGCAATACCCAGTAATTAATTCAACCCATAATCACATAATCACACCCCAAGAATTGGGGTTTTAGCTAGACATAGTAAAAAGATAGAAATCAATACCGAAGAGTGTTTCCATCAACTGGGTACGATTAATATTGTCTTTACAAATGTCTAAGATGAAGAATCTTTAATACCCACTTCCAATTTCTTCAAAGTGGAAATCTTCAAAAGCTTCAAAGCTAAGGAACAATGTTTCCAAAAAAAACGAAGTTCTACAACTGAATAATAAACATGATATTCTAAAAGATGATTCCTCCTAAACTAAAAAATCAAACCAGTATTTATAGTTGTCAAAATGTGTGCTACGAAGGATCACTCGGCACAGTAAGTCGGGATCGCCGATCCACCCTTTTGTCATTTGTATCACAGTTTTTCTTTTGCCTTCAGCGTCCTTGAAGTTCTGTAACTTTGGGCGATAAGGCACTACATCGCGGAACTATTCGGTGACTCGCCGACTGCTCCTTCCTATCACCGACTTGATTTTCTCCTTCAGGGCTTGGAACACTAAAACATTAGGTGAGACCATGCCCATTCGGCGACTCGCCTAATTGGTTAGGAGATCCTCATGCCTTCTTTTGTTTGTTCTTTCAGCTGCCTTGTTCCTTTTTTGCTCAATAGTGTCCATGCATTGTCTCTGAGTTCAAATACCTGAAATTCAAGGATTTACATCAGTTATTGAGAAAAAAATATGCATTTGAGGACACTAAATCTATTAAAATAAATCCTTAAATGAGTCCAAATCGTGGACTCATCAACACCCCCAACTTAAACTTTTGCTTGTCCTCAAGTAAAACTCAAGTTCAGCAGTTCAAATAGGATGTCTCAAACAGTGCTGCAAATGACTAAATAATAAATGAAAACAAGAAGACTCAACATACTCATGCAAGGATCAATTGGGCAATCAAAGATTCAAGTAGTGACTCATCATTACCAAAGAATCTCAAGCTCACATTACTTGCTTCAAATGCAAGTTCAAGCTCAACAAAAGTGATCAAATGCCCTCATACAAGGAATGATTCCATAATAACACACAATGGTTAAACAATTTAAAGTTCCAGAATCAAATGCAACGCTCACACTCACAAAGATGAACACAATGCATGATTTCCACCCATAGGCTTGCCCTTATTTTCCAATCGACTTTTGCTTCAACTCATTCAAGATCAAAAAGGTCTTTTGAAGGCTAGTAATGGGGCTGAGTGCAAAGGTATGTATATTGAGGATCATAGGCTGTAATCCTCATGAAATGTGATGTGAACCACACCTTCTTTCCTTTTCTTCATCAATTTCATTCAAGCTCGAAAGTCACCTCTTATTGTGTCTTTTTTTATACGGAGGGGCTCCATTTTTCTCGAAACATGGGTAAAAGGGGCTTCTTTGCCTTTTCTTTTTACCACACCCCCAACTTTGGCTTTTGGCCTAAGTTTGTTATTCAAACAGGCCACAAATTATGAAGATTATGGGTAATGGGTCAAGAAAAATTATGTTTTCATCAAGTTTCTTCCAAGAAAAGGGTAAGGTTGAAGGGGTGTTCAAACAGGGTTCACACACTCACAAGGTAGGCCACAAAAAGAGGTATAATGTTAAATTGGTTTACACTCTTTAAAGTATCCTAAGATCATCTCAAGAATTCACACCACTTAGTCAACCGGACAAATGAGGAAAATTCTAGGTGTCATCATACATGGTTCAAGGAAAGCTCATCACACAAGGCATCGACACCAATGTCAAACAAATCTCCATACTTCCGCTAGTGTGCAATGCTGATCACAGGAGACTCGATCTAGTACTTGGCTAGTCACAACGAGATGCAAAGAGTTCACATATTGACTATGCAACTTCATTTTGCCTAATCGTAGCCACATATTCATGCTTGTTTGATTATGATCACTATTCAAGTCATCAGTATTGATCAAAACTGATACTTCTATTTGCAAATGAACAGCCACATTCAACACAAACAAGAGGTGGCAAATTTTTTTTGCAAGGATCAAAAATCATTTACAACTATAAACATGGAGCTACAAGTTCAAACCTTCCACAAAAAGCAGTGTATAACACAAATTCAGCTCAAAACCCAAATATATAAACAAAACCAATCAAGTCATAAAATGTCACACAAAGGTGGTCCTCACCCCACCACAAATAAAAGCATTGTCCTCAAATGCATACAAAATTATCCAAAAGTTGAAAAAAAAAAGTAAGACAGAGAGAGAGGTAAAAAGAGGGTTCTGTCTATGCAGTCGCTCCATTTGTCTGGGTATCAGTGCTCTGTGCATAAGTCATGACTCGGGCCTCAGTACCCAGAGTCACCTCAGCATTAATAGTAGTACCAGATCCACTAGGACCAATCATAGATGTATCTGCCAAAATGGTCTGCACAGCTGAATAGAATCCCCGAGCCCATGAAGAATTATGGGGGCCTCGGGGAATAGTCTGCCTATCAAAAATAGGCATACTGCCCTTGCGCCTTTCCCACAAGTTGGGGGAAGTTTTGTGGCCTTGCTCCTTGATGCAACTGGATCCTCGTTAAGTGCAATCCCATTTGCTTTCCTTCGGGGTGCCATGTTTCTTCCTACAACTTTAGGTTTGGCCATGTCTGCAAAACATTGGGAAAAAGTTAGAAGACTTTCAGTTAAAATCACAGAAAACACAATTGCAGACAGACTCTCTGATCCACTCGGTGAGTGAGCGGATTGCTTTGGTGAGCTGGATCAGGTCCGCCGAAGGGGCTGGCTGAAAATTCTTGGCAAGTTGGCGATGGGAAGGGACTTTCGGTGAATCATCGATAGCTTTCGGTGAGCAAGGGTCAGATCGCCTAAAGTTACAATGCAAAAAGGGTTTAGGAAGGCAAACAATGGGTGATCAAGAAGACTTTTGGCGAGTCGCTGAGTGCCTTCGGCGACCTTAGGATTCTAGCCAAAAGTTACAGAACCCAACAACACATGATGCATGAAATTAGAGGTGAGATGGGCACATTCAGCGAACCGCCGAGTGGTTCGATGAGCTTGAACCAGCTTGCCAAATGACCCAGCGTGCCAACATTCAACCCAACTTCTCGAATTCAACCCCGCAACACTCGAAAACAAAATCAAAGCATTCACTAGCTAAATTAAAGCAGGACCCATTACACCTATTACCCTGGGATACTCAGACTTCTCCCGGCTAAACTAGGCAACAAGCAAGCACAACCCCATAAAATTTAATCAATTTCAAGGCGCCAAATAACGGTATTTCATATTCAAAACTATATGGGCAAGATTTTCAAATTAAAATAGGCAATCAAACAAATTAATCCTAACAGAGAGCCCCAACACACATCAACAAGATAAGATTATTTGCATAAGAGTACAAAATTGTTAAAAATTAAATCGGGGTTTGGGCAACCAACCTTTAATGCCGAATAATCAAGATTGAAATGTTGGGCGGCAAAGTTATCCCAATTCGAGCACAAATCAATGAATTAAATATAGTAGAAATGCAAAAATATTAAGAATAACATGTAGATATGAGTTTGTAAAGCTTTAAAGAGAGGGAATGTGAAGGAGTTTGAAAAGTATAACCTTGTAGGCTTAAAAATCGTCCAGTTTTTGCCCATTCGACGACATTAGGCTTACTCGCCAATTCATTCGGTGAAGCGCCGAGTTGACACTTACGTCACTAAGTTTTACAGGACTTCCAGTTGATTTGGTGATTCAAACGATGGACTATATCTGAGTCGCCAATAATTTCTTAGGCTCACTGAGTTTTACAGACTCCAAGTTAAATTTGACTTGAGTCCAATGGTGGTATAAGTCAATGTGGCCGACCTCTTCTGTGATGTGCCGATTTGTCCTTTTTCTCACCAATTTCCCTCTTTTCTAACACTTTGCACAGTTTAACCTACACAACCAACACACCATTATTCCAAACTAAAAAAAGAAAACAAATAAGAAAACTTGGGTTGCCTCGCAAGCAGAGCCTTAGTTAGCATCACGAAATGATGCAAGTCCACCTTCAAAACTCATTCTTGGGGCTAGCCATAGTATCACTAGGCAAACCCCCTTGCTATCTCTAGTTGAGATGAGATGATATATGACCCATTTGGGTCTCCAACTGCTTGATCAACACTAAATGAGAGGTGACGGTCTGGCTAAGTGTAGACATATCTTCTTTTGTTTCTTTTAAAATCTTGTCGAACCCTTCAACTTTGTTGACAATACGAGAAAGCATATCCTCAGATTGCCTACCTTCCGAATCCTTTGGATATAGGATTCTGGTTCCTCCATTCTCTGTCATGATCTTTCTAACCTTAATCCCTGCTCCAAACTTAGTTACCACCCTGCCTTGGGTAGTTTGAACGATAACCACCACCTTGGTTGGCTAGGAAATTCACCTCTTCATTGTATAAAGCGTCAAACTTTGCCTCCTCAAGAGTAGCACACCCGACCCCCATGGCATTGGCACCTCGAGCACCAGCTCCCATAATTTTTTTAGATAAAATGTCAAGTAGTGTCATGATCATGGCCATGTTTTGGTCTCTCTCATGGTCTTTCTTCAGCTACTCTTTGGTCAATTTGATCGTGAGAGGAGAGACCTGATCTTCACGGGTGTACCAAGCCCGATGGATTGTAGTCATGCCATCCAAGAGTTGGGCTACTATGACATAGGGTTGCTGCATCAAACCTCCAGGCAAAAGTTGGTCAGCAATACCTTTGTTTACTGAGTCAAGGCTTCGGTAAAAATACTACAGCAAAACGTTGTCGGGTAAACCATGAGGTGGGCATTGTAGCACCAACTTCTTGAATCGCATCCAAGTCTCATGGATTGGCTCACCCTCTAGACGTTTAAAGCTCATGCTGTCCCAAAGAGTCATCATCTTCGAAGGAGGGAAAAATCTTACTTGAAATGCAGTAACCAACTCCTCCCATGAAATGATTGACTCTCGTGGCGATTCAGACAGCCACTTGCAAGCTTCTCCGATTAGAGAAAAAGAGAACAACCTTAATCAGACCGACTCTTTCGAGATATTCTTGAAACAGAAGGGTCCACAATCGTCAACAAAATATATAATGTGCTCATGGGTATCCTCATGACCTAAGCCACCGAAAAGCCCTTTCAATTGCAAGAGCTGTATACATAGTACTTGTTATGTGGAACATCGCACTCCCTTCACTTGAAGTCAAACGAATGGCATCAATACCACCCATAAGGTGGGTGTCATTAGCATTAGGCTCGTTGACATCATTAAGATTAACAATGTCATCGTGGTGTCCCACTTGGATACTATTGCTGCCATTAACACTCATGCTTCATGTTTTCAACACACAACAGGCAAAAGAAAACTAAAAATAAAGTATGTATCACTATAACTAACAAGAACAATCTTTAACTTAACTAAAGATTCTCAAGTGACACCACTCCCCTGCAGCGGCGCCATTTTG
Organism: Solanum okadae; assembly: GCA_036553675.1. Classification (NCBI taxonomy): domain Eukaryota; kingdom Viridiplantae; phylum Streptophyta; class Magnoliopsida; order Solanales; family Solanaceae; genus Solanum; species Solanum okadae. The sequence continues at coordinate 18,583,081 of CM071687.1, read as the reverse complement.
ATTGACGTATCCGAATGCTTCATCCAATACTAAGCATCCACGATAGTTCAATACTAATTTAACCCAACTAGTGAGTTAGGGTCGAGTCCTAAAGGAGCGGTTCGTATTCAAAAATAAGTCAAAAAGTAAAAATATGCTTAAGTCAATCATTGTTAAAAATATTTACGAAGAAAAACATCATAATTTAAAGGTTGACACAAGTGTAGTCAACTAAAAAAACAAATAATATGGAAATAGGAATACGGAGACGGGATTCTTGGGATGTGATTGGATTAGGGGCAAAGGTAAACAACTGGGTAATTGAAATTAATAGTAAACCATTGCAAATTAGTTAATAAGCTAGACTTTAGTGGGGGTAAAATTTCTCTCGAACAATTTACTCTGAATTAAATTGATTTCTCTCGAACACCAATAAGCTGAAATGAAGCACAACCTTCGTTTTAGTCCATTCACTCTCTCGAGCTGAATGTGTGGAAAAGGGATTAGGGTTTACTCTGTCGAGCTGAACCCAAGACAACCCAATACCCACAGACTATCAATTCAGTAATCTTTGTTTTAAAACCTCTCTCTAGACCAAGCCAAAAACACGAAGTTAAGATTGTATTTACAACTCCCACCCATTAAATTCAACAATAATCACTGAACGAAATCACTTTAAAACTGCGAATAAACTATCAATTAGCAATATCCAACAATTAATTCAACCCATAATCACATAATCACACCCCAAGAATTGGGGTTTTAGCTAGACATGGTAAAAAGATAAAAATTGATACCGAAAAGTGTTTCCATCAATTGGGTATGATTAATATTGTCTTTACAAAAGTCTAAGATGAAGAATCTTCAATACCCACTTCCGATATCTTCGAAGTGGAAATCTTAAAAATCTTCAAAGCTAAAGAAAAATATCTCCAAAAAAAAACTAAGTTCTAAAACTGAATGATAAACTTGATATTCTAAAATTTGGTTCCTCCTAAACTAAAAATTCAAACAAGTATTTATATTTGTCAAAAAGTGTGCTGCGAAGGATCACTCGGTGCAGTCAATCGGTATCGCCAATCCACCCTTTTGTCAATTGTATCACCATTTTGCATTTTCCTTCAGCATCCTTAGATTTCTGTAACTTTGGGTGATAAGATACTGCATCGCAGAACTATTTGGTGGCTCGCCGACTGCTCCTTTCTATCGCCGAATTAATTTTCTCCTTCAGGGCTTGGCACACTGCAACATTAGGTGAGATGAAGGCAATTTAGCAACTCGCCTAATGGGTTAGGTGATCCTCACGCCTTTTTTTCTTCGTTCTTTTAGCTGCCTTGTTCCTTTTTTGCTCAATAGTGTCCATGCATTGTTTCTATGTCCAAATACCTGATATTCAAGGATACATCAGTTATTGAGACAAAATATGTTTTTGAGGACACTAAATCTATTAAAATAAAACCCAAAATGAGTCCAAATCATGGACTTATCATTCAAACATCAAAACATAGAACCCTAGCTTGAGGTTCTAGTTAGGTGTACTAGTTTCTGGGGCATTACAACACCACACCAAGGTAGATTGAGACTACTGTTCCCATTTTGAAGAAGGACCTGAACATGGCAGCCAGATACTTGTTCTCGTTTATTAGCAGGACTTTTATGCCTTCATATAATTAATCTATACTTTGGTACCCAAAAGTTGTGTGTTTGTTCTCCATCATGATAAGGATAGACTGAATATGGGTCTACTCATCGAGCATTAGATGGTAATGTTGGCCAAGCAGAGTCAGACCTGTCTCCTCTTTCAGATGTGGAATATTGAGTTGTGTAGGCGGGCTCGTGGTTTGGTGGTTGCAAACCCAGATGGGGAAGTGCTTCCCACATCCTCTACTGACATTCAAAAGATATAGGTTGATTATATGAGGGATGAGGATGATAGAATGAAAGTTGAACTGGTAGATACGTCCCTAATAGTCGATGTTGAGATGTTGTCGACTGAGGCAATACTTGCCCCTTATGCCAATGATCCTACAAGTACCCATGGTCCCTCTACTTCTTCCCCTTTTAGTACATCTATAGTCCCCCCTCCTAATACTTCTACCTCTTCCCGACACCCTATCACCGAGGCCATGCTATAAAAGATGGGCCACCTGGCTTAGTCTACTGATGTGTGTGCCTCCCGGGTAGAGGCCGTTGTATCAAGGTTGATCGAGTGGGCAATTATTTATGCCTTGGCCTAGATTAGGGCTGAGCTGATAGAGCATAGGGAGTTGATAGATGCATATGGTCTTGCACTGGATGCCCTTACGGTGAGGGTAGATGTTTGTGAGCTGAGCCGGAGTGATTTTGATGTTGTGACGACCTTGAAGGCCTATATGGTTGGGCTGAGGAAAAATGTTGATGAGCTAAAGTCCACCAATATTTTTATGATATTCGGTATAGTAAAGATCCCCGAGGTTCCGAGTGTGGATTTCCCGGCCACTTTCGAGATTCCTGCATCTGCTACGACCGAAAATATGTCTATGGATAAGGTTGATGCTGAGTCTGAGACTGAGACCGATGAGGAGGATCTGGGTGTTTGTGACACAATAATTTATGATGAATTGGAGGACTTTTAGGGTGTTATAGTCCAGTCACTTGTAAAGGCTTCTTTGCGGGATACCGCAATGGTGGGCTCAAGTGGAGCAAATGATGTTGTAAAGCCAAGCATTGATGCCCCGAAAGATTGAGTCACTTACATAAAGATTTCACCCCATATGGCAGGATGATTCTTTTGACCCTCTCTGTTATTTTTAAACTAGTTTTATTATTTTTTTGCGCATTTAGGGACAATCGCTAGATTACTTTGGCGGGGTGAGGTATTTCCATACTCTCATATTTTGGGATGTTTATGGATATTCTATGTTTATGAATGCTGATTTTGGTTGATATATCTTTATTGTTTGTAATCCATTTTGTTGGTCCTCTATTTTAAAATGTTGGAATGATTGGTTTTGAATCAATTTAAAAAATTTCCACCTCTTGATGTATTTTAATGTGGTTGTTCTATTGCAATTTTGAGTGTCGAATTTGATGAATACTGATGACTTGAATAGTGATCTCAATTGAATGACATGAGTGTACGGCTCCAATGAGGGAAATTGAGTTACATAAGTCATATGTGAACTCCTAGCATCTCATTGTGACTAGGGGGTTTTTGAGTTGATCTCTTGTGATGATCGTTGCATAGTAGCTGAAAATTATAGAGTCTTGTTTGATGATTTTTGAATGCCATGTGTGGTGATATTTTCTTGAAACATGTGCTTGGTAATGTCATGACCCGAGAGCACCCCCTAGTCGTAACATGACGTATTTGACCCCGAAGGGGTCTTATACAAGCGTCATAGCATTCATTCATCGCATAGGTAATAAAAATAGTAAGGAATTAAAACTTTTCATTTAAAACCATACGATTCAAAATATTAATTTAACAATCTTTCGAAAGACACAGTGGAAGACTAAGTCTCACATGGCCATCTTAGACAAAACATTAAACAAGATAGGGTCACGGACCTTTACAATCGAAGTCTTAACAATAGTCATAAAACATAAAGAAGCTAGATACATAAAGTCCATGTCCTCGATCAATGAGGACATACGAAAAGATGTCTTGAAAGAACTCTAATCCCAAGTTTCACTAGAGAATGCAATCACTTGTTGTAACCTACACTTGCAGTAAAAACATAGAAGAATGGGTTAGCACACAAAATGTACTAAGTATGATGACTATGTAAAAACATGCTTTAAAAGGGACATTTTGGTTGGACAATAGCATATGAGACATCAAGTACAAATATAATCATCATACAACAAGTCATAACATCTCATTTGAACAACATCAACATATAACTCTTTCCCTTCACATTTAGCCTTCACCTCAAGTAACCCTCATGCTATACCTTGTGCAATGTATGGATAACGTCCCATACCACCATCCACACCAAGTTACCACACTAAGGTCACCAAAAGTGAACTTACCCTTCAACCTTTCCATTTTCAATAATACTCATAAACAAGAGACCTAAACCTTTAACAAGTTATTTCATTACATAAGGACCATCACCTAAGACAACCCCTAAGTCATACTTGTGCAATGTGCAAGTAGCATTCCATACTACTACTCACACTAAGTACTCATTTGAAGTCACGATAGGCAAGACACATTCAAATACAATATGTCATAACAAGGGAGTAACTCATAATACAATCCAAGTATAGCATGCATCATTACATTAGGCATTCAAATCAACATTCTTTATTAACTTTATTTAGAGGACTCTAATACAATAGTTATTAAGACTCAGAGAACTCACTTTAGCCATCTTGAAGCCTACTCGTGCCATGTATGGATAGGATCCCATACTACTACCCACACATCATAGAACTCCTCAAGAAACTATAATGCACATCTCACATGATGGGAATAACCGTTTAACCGACATAGACCATGAGAGCTAGATCATGGAATCCGATGTACTCTCCTACATCGTAAGGGTTGGTCTACTTGCCTAAGGTAAACCAATATTTAGCTTAAGTGCATCCACTAGCTATCCTATGTGAGCACATAGTTAAGGGAACGGAGATTGCTACTATATACCCCGCTTCAACTCATCCATCTCAAGAGATTGCTACTAGAAACCTTGCCTCAACTCACGTGAGAACTTCCATCTCATTCAATATCCTCTCGGTGCTTAGCCTACATTCCCATAGAGTATTTTACCATTTATCACATTAAGGGCTAAGAGATTGTTACTAGACAGCCCGCCTGAAGTCACGTGAGGGCATCCATCTCAACCCAACATTCTTTCATTGGATAGGTCATAGATTCAAATATGAGAATAGCCTTTCATCTAAGAATGCCATTATCGTTCATTAGTGTAAGATCAAGAATATCCTTTCAATCAATACATCATTAGCATTCATTACAGTACAATTGAGAATAGCTTTTCAATAAATACTTCCTCATTAAAATTATCGTTGAACTTCATTCATTCATTCATTCAAGTGTGTGTGTATATGTGAGTAAAGACTTTTACATAATCACCATCATTCACAAGTGTTAATACAGAGATAATATTTTATCCTAACACTATTAGCTTCTATACATGATCAAATTTCATTCCTTTAGATCACACACATGCTTTACATCACATTAATATATACAACATCATGATAATACTTTAATTACCCACACTATGACTTCAAGGCCATGATCACAATGTTCGTTATAAATAAACACCTCCACCTTTCAAGTGGATCAATATACAAAGTAAGTAAACACCTTCACCTTTCAAGTGGATCAACATTTCAAGCACAATTCAACTTTAACATGAGGTTAGGTCAAACATGCCCTTTCAAGGTTATGATCACAAATCCTCAATTAACCAGAAATTCACCACAATTGGGCATAGATAATGATACAAATCAATCATATAAATCGTTTGATGAAAGAATCCATGAGATTGAGTGAAAACCTAGATTTTCATGATTTGAAATCTTCTTTGAATTGACTCCTTGAATGGAAAATTAGACATGGATCAAGATGACCATACATTGTTATTGCTTCCGACGCAGTACCCTCGAAAACCCTTTGGAAACCTTGGAGAAATTGACCATGGAAGCTAGGAGGCTTCAACTTCTATGGACGTTCTAGAGAAAGTCTTTTGGAGGGGAAGGGTAGTTTGAATTTGGGGGCTTGGGTTCCAACGAATTGACTGGGTGTTTATGGACTTAAAATATTTTATATAGGAAGTTAATTAGTTATAAAATCGTCCCTCCTAACCCCTAATTAAATAACAAACTAAAACTAAGAGCCCTAACTAAAATAAAATCTGGAAAAACTGCTCTCATCCATGCTCACCCATCCATACACCGTGGATGGGTATACTGGCCGTCCTGTAGTTCAGGGAATTAGGGTTCGTCCGCAAAAATGAAGACCAAGCCTCCCTAGACTATGTCATAACCCTCCCCCATCACCTACGGGGAGTGGACTGGTCTAAGGGGCGTGATCTACCTCCGTGAACCAAGCTATTTTGATAGCTTTTTCGGCAGTGTTGGGGTCCTCTTTGAGGACCCCGTGGGAGGTCCTTGGGGCATCGTACCCGGACGTTTAACCCCTAGTCATGTCATTCTAAGTACGAGAGACATTTATATGAGTTTTAACCCTTATACAACACTCCAAAACTCCACTACAAGACTCTACGACACACTAGTTCGACTCACTAGTTTCAGGGCATTATAGTTGTGTCTTGACGTTTTACCCCTAAATTCCTCAACCTTCACTCGGGAAGCCATCAAACATCATCTAACCTCACATCAAACTCAAATGCAAACACATTAGGCTCTAGTTTCAGTAGTTCATTTTTAGGGTCGTTACATGTAATACCTAGAACTTGCCCCGTTAGTCGAATTGATTGATGTAAACAAACAATTGCGATGCTCATAAGAAAAATTTGTGAAGATTGAACAAAAATTAACCTTATACCTCTTTGTGACCACCTTGCGAGAGTGTGAACCTAGCTTTGCACCATTTGAGCCTATCTTTTTCTTTGGAAGAATCTTGTACAACTTTGGCCTCTTTGTAATATCACCTAAAACCTTCATGAAGTACTGGTTGGTTTGAATAGCCAACTTAGGCCAAAAGTAGAAGTTGGAGGTGGTGAAAAAAGAGGATATTCAAGAAGTGTGAAAAAATCTCTTTGAAGGATCATGTTGAAAAAGATGGAATCCCAAAGCTAAAGTTGGAGGTGTTGTGAAAAAGGAGGATAGTCAAGAAGTGCGAAAAATTCACCTTTGAAGGATTATGTTGATAAAGATGGAACCCCTCCATCTAAAAAAAAGAAGAAAGCAGAAAGAAAAGAAAAATATGAAAATAGAAAAAAAATTGAAACAGATAAGTGTTTGTTGAATAAAGCTAGTGAAATGAGCTAAAGAAATAGGGTATCCAATGAGTCATGCTTAAATTAACATAGGGTGGATTGTGAAAAACATATAGTGTAAAAGAGAAGGAGAAAAAGTGAAATGTAGACCATGCGCTTCCTGAAGGTAGACGTCACTACACCAGAATGATCATACATTTACCCTCAACCCCGTTACAAGCCTTACAAAGACCTTTGTGATCTTGAGTGAGCTGAAAATAATGTCGGTTGGAAAATAAGGGAAAGCCTATGGGTAGAACTATGCATGTGTTTCTCTTTAGAAGTATGAGAGTTTTTTTTTCTGAAATTCTAAATTGTTGATGAGTTTTGTTTGAGCATGGAATCATTCTTGATGTGAGGGCATTTGAATTCTTTTGTTGTGCTTGAACTTGCATATGTAGCAAGCAGTCTGAACTTAAGTTCTATTTGATGATGCTTAGTAAAATTTTTAAACTTAGAGTGCACAATTGAATATTGCATTATTAGTTTGAGCCTTTTGTGTGTATTCGTGTGGAGTCTTGAGTAGCACTGTTTGTAGACATCCTAATTGAACTGATTGATCTTGTCATTTACTTGAGGAGAAACAAACGTTTAAGTTGGGGGTATTGATGAGTCTGGGAATTTGACTCATTTAGGCTTATTATTCAATAAATTAGTCTCCTTGATGCCTATTTTGTGCTCTTTAAACTGATGCTTAAATGCAAATTTTAAGATAAAAAGGTGAACGAGCATTGCAAGGATATTATTAGGCAAAAAGGCACGAAAAAAATGAAAATGGATGAAGATAGTTGAAGTTGACCATCGCCAAAGTCACTCGGCAAATAGGCAAGTGGCGCTTCATCTCGCCGAATGTTCTAGAGTGGCAGCCCTGTGGAGAAGCCAACTTGGCGATGAAATTTGACTTTCAGCGAATTGTCGAATAGATCGGGGACAAAGATCTGGATATCCTAAAATTACAGGGTGTAAAGGATGATGAGTTAAAGAAAAATGGCATTAAGTAAGAGCAATTGGCGCAACGCCGAATGGGTCGGCGATGATCGATTAAATCCGTTGAGTGACCCCGAAGGCCAAAATTTGGGAACGTATATATTGGTTTCCAAAATGAGAAAAAGGGATGCTGCCATTGTTAGACTCTATGTTTTAATTGAAAAAATTGTTTTTCTTTGTTTTCGAGTGTCTTCTAGTAGAATTCAAGTTAGATTTTGGATTTGAAGTCAAATTAGACCATTGTAAATACGTGGATTGCATTACCCTGCTTATGGATAACGTAGTTGGTAATCTTTTCTTATTTTTCAATATGTGTGGATAAAATCCCATTCTTAGGCGTGTGATTATGTGAATAATTGTCTTAATTAGCTTATAGGTGTTTGTAATTACTAATTTTATTGTTGTTTTTAAGTGGATTCAATTGGTAATTGAATTTTAACTAATGAGTTGTAGTTGCAAATGCACGTCTAGTCTAGTATTCTATGCTTTCTTGAGACAGAGGTTTTAGATTTAAGATTATGAATTGATGATTGTAGTAATTGGGTTGTCATGGGTTCAGCTCGAGAGAGTGAATCTTAATTCAATCCGACCTATCTAGCTCGAGAGAGTAGATAAATTTCGGTTTTGGGTTTTTCATAGTGATATGCTTGTTGAGGTTTGAGAGAACTCACTTGATTCGTGACAGTTGATCAAGAGATGGCTATTACATCTAAAGCCTAGCCTACCCACTAAGATTCAATGACTTTTGGTAATTAGTAAACACCCGTATAGCGAAATTGGCAATTAATCGGTCACATCCCCAAGTATCCCCATTTAACTAGAATACTCCTCTGTTTTTCAACCCCTTAGATTTAATTAAATGAATTCGATAATTTTATTCCTACCACCTTTTAGAATACGTCTTTCACTTCATCATAGAATTCTTGACCGTATCACTCCCTGTGGGATCGACCCCAACTTCTCGTTGGGTTTATACTAGATTGCAATCACCTAAACTAGTATTGGATGAAGTGTAGTTAAACGTTTTCCATTAGGCATACTAAGTGGCTTATATGGAGATCTCTTGGGGTCCTATACGTCATATTACGCCTAGGGGGTACCTTGGGTCATGAAAAACTTGGTAATCAGCGCGTAAGGTTTAGAAAGGTCTGAGGATGTCTCATAATCCACGTCAAGTGTAGTTTTGTCCATGAGTGTGAATCGTGCCACATTTATGAATGGAATGCTACAAGATGTTTAGGAAACTCCACTTCTTATTACTCTATAGTCATGTGATAAAGGGTAACTCTATAAGGTCTCTCTCTGCTAATCCTTATCTGATGCTTTACTGGATATGGCTACATGAAGAGCTTATGCTTGAAATAATTTGAGGGTGAATGTGGAACAAAAAACTCTTCTTCAAGCTCCTCAAACTACTCAACCTCCAGTCAACCCTTTGGCCAAGCACTGACTAATGCAAAATTTAGGGCTGCTTTTCAAGTATTGGCTCAATCCACGACGGCCCAAGCAAATAGGAAGGTGGCAATTCCAGTGAACCAAAATCTTGGTACACCAAAATCCTCTTAGGTTTCATGGTTTTGAGGTTGAGGAAGATCCCTAAGAGTTTATTGATAAAGTCTACAAGGTGTTAATGATCATGGGATTGACCCCGGTGGAAAATACATAGTTGGCTGCTTATTAACTTACGGGTGATACTCAAATTTGGTTCAATAAATGAAAAGAAAGGAGACCAGAAGCTGCAGGTCCTCTCCATTGGGAGATTTGTTAAGGTTTCTTTCCTTGATAGGTTCTTTCCCCTTGAGATAGGAGAGGCAAAAGTGCTTGAGTTCATCAACCTTCGTCAAAAAAGCATTAGTGTGAAACAATATGCTTCGAAGTTCACCCACCTACCTTAATATGGTCCTACAATGGTTGTCGATCCTAGGGAAATGATGAATAAGTTTGTTTATGGGGTGTCTAAAATGGTTGTTAAAGAATTTTGTACCGCCATGCTTGTTTATGACATGGACATTTCTCATCTCATGGTTCATGCTAACAAGATCAAAGATGAGAAACTTAAGTAAAAGTCTAGGAAGATAAATTGGGCTAAAATTAGTGATGATAATTTCTCACATGCAAGGTCTGATGGACATGGTCGTTCTAGATTTCGACAAACGTTTCTGGTCAAGGTTCCTCCATTGCTTCTCCTATGTTCAATAAAGAGAGGGTGTCTAACGCTAAGCTTCATGGAGTGTTTGGTAGTGGATCTTCATTGCCTATGTCAACTTGTGCTAGGTGTTTATATAAGCACAATGGTAAGTGCCTAGCAGGCACGGATTGATGCTTCGATTGTCGTAAAAGTGGTCATAAGATGAGGGATTGCCCAATTCTTACGGATAAAGGAAGAGAGAGAAAACAAGCTCCTCCTAGTGGTTTAGGTTTAAATGGTCCCAAGAAAAACATATTCTATGCACTTAAGACTCGTGGTGAATAACAGGGTTCTCCCGATGTGGTTACGAGTATGTTGAAACTCTTCCAAGTTTATGTTTATGTTTTACTTGATCTTCGTGCTACCTTGTATTTATTGACACCGTATGTGGCGATGAGGTTTGATTTTCTTCTGGATGTGTTGTTACATCCTTTTTCTGTCTCTACCCCTGTTCGTGACTCTATTGTGGCAAAGAGGGTCTTTAGAAAGTGTCCTGTCTCCTTGTCACATAGAGTTACTTTTGTTGACTTGGTAGAGCTGATATGGTAGAATGTGATGTTATCCTTTGAATGGATTAATTGTATTCTTGTTATGCTTCTGTTGATTGTAGAACTGTGGTCAAGTTTCCATTCCAGAATGAGCCTTTCCTAGTGTGGAAAGGGGGAAATTCTATCCCTCAGGGTCAATTTGTCTATTGTCTTGAAGCTAGGAAAATGTTTGCTAAGGGGTGCATATCCGATCTAGTGTAGGTTACATATGTGGATTTCGAAACCCCTACTCTTGAGTTTGTCCCCGTCTTGAATGAGTTTTTGGAAGTATTTTCATATGATCAACCCGGTATTCCTCCATAAAGGGAAATAGACTTTGGTATTGACCTTCTCCCAAATACGGATCCTATATTTATTGATCCTTACCGTATGGCTCAGGCAGAACTAAAGGAGTTTAAAGAACAATTGAAATATTTGTTGGATTAGGATTTCATTCGACCGAGTATCTATACATGGGGTGGTTCAGTCATATTTATTAGGAAGAAGGATGGTTCTCTTCATGTGTGTATAGACTATAGACAATTTAATAAGGTTACCATTAAGAATATGTATATTTTCCCAAGGATAAATTATCTATTTGACCAACTTCAAGGAGCCAGTTACTTCTCTAAGATTGACCTTCGGTCGGGTTATCACCAATTAATGGTGTAGGAAAATGATTTTCTGAAAATGGCTCTTCAAAACTGAAATGTTCATTTTGAGTGTTTGGTGTTGCTTTTTGGTTTGACTAATGCTTCAGCCGTTTTTATGGATTTGATAAATAGGGTGTTTTGACAATACCCTAGCATGTTTGTTATTTTGTTCATTGATGATATATTGATCTATTCGAGAAGTGAGGATGATAACATCAATCATTCTCGGATTGTGTAGCAAGTTCTCAAGGACCAACAACTATTTCCAAAGTTTAGCTAATGTGACTTTTGGCTACGGTCCGTAGCTTTACTTGTAACGTTGTTTCAAGTAAGGTATTGAGGTAGATTCTAAGAAGATGGATGCGGTCAAGAGTTGGCCTAGATCTCTATCCCCTTAGATATTAGAAGTTTCTTGGATTTAGCTGGTTGTTACAAAAAGTTTGTTGAGGGGTTTTCTTCCATTGCTTCTCCATTGACAGACTTGACTTAAAATAAGTCTAAGTTTAGATGGTCTGATGCATGTGAGAAGGGATTTCAGGAGTGGAAGGGTGGATTGACTTCCGCTCCGGTGTTGACCTTATCAGAAGGTACTGAGGATTTTGTTATTTATTGTGTGTCCCGGAGAAATTCGCTAGGATGTGTACGTATGCAAAATATAAAGTTTATTGCCTATGTTTCGAGTCAACTTAAGGTTCATGAAACAAATTATCCTACCCATCACCTTTAACTATCGGCTGTTGTTTTCGCATAAAGATTAGGAGGCACTATTTGTATGGTTTCATGTCGATGTTTCCACAGACCATAAGAGTTTACAATATGTGTTTAATTAAAAGGATATAAATCTTTGCACCAAAGTAGGTGACTTGAGTTATTAAAGGACTATGATATAAGTGCTCCATATCACCCCTGTAAAGCGAATGTGGTGGTTGATGCCCTTAGTCGATTATCCATGGATATTGTTTCTCATATCAAAGAAGATAAGAAGGAGTTGGTTCGAGATGTTCATAGGTTGGCCTGGTTGGCTGTTCAGTTAGTAGACTCCGCCCAGGGTGGTGTTATGGTAAATAATGGTTCAGAATAATCTTTTTTGGCTGATGTGAAAGCCAAGCAAGGTCTTGATCGAACTTTGGCTGAATTGAAGGAAGCGGTACTTTAGAAATTCATTGAGCCTTTGTTCCAAGGGAGAGATGGAGTGCTTAGATATCAAGGTCGCTTGTGAATTTCCAATGTTGATGACTAGAGGGAACAAATCATTTTAGAAGCCCATAGTTCTTGGTATTCCATTCACCTGGGAGCCAGCAAGTTATACAGTGATTTGCGGGAGATCTATTGGTGTAATGGTATGAAGAAGGATATTGCGGAATTTGTGGCTAAATGTCCTAATTGTCAACAAGTGAATGTTTAACAACAGAAATTTGGTGGTTTATCCCAAGACATTAGCATTCCTACGTGGAAGTGGGAAGATGTAAATATGGACTTTATTGTTGGTTTTCCTCGCACCCGGCGACAAAATGACTCGATTTGGGTTATAGTAGATCTAATAATGAAATCAACTAATTTTATTCCTGTCTAGATTTCTTATTGGGCGGAGGATTATATTAAATTGTATTTGAGAGAATATGTAAGGTTGCATGGAGTACCTTTATCCATTATCTCTAATCGTGGTACTCAATTCATTTCTCAATTTTGGAAACCGTTCCAAAAAAGGTCTTGGTAGTCGTTTCAATCTCAGCACGACCTTTCACCCCTAAACCGATGGGCAAGCGGAGAGTTCTATCCAAACTTTGGAAGATATGTTGAGAGCTTGTGTGATTAATTTCAAGGGTAATTTGGCTGATCTCTTGCCTTTGATAGAGTTTTCATATATCAATATATATCGCTCGAGTATTGGGATGACTCCATTTGAGGCCTTCTATGGAATGAGGTGTAGATATACTATAGGTTAATTTGAGGTGGGTGAAGTTTCCCTAATAGGTTTCTTATTGTGTTCATTAATGATATATTAATCTATTCGAGAAGTGAGAATGATCATATCGATCATTTAAGGATTGTGTTGCAAATTCTTAAGGACCAATAACTCTTTGAGAAGTTTAACAAGTGTGAGTTTTGGCAAAGGTCCTTAGATTTTCTTTGGTCACATTGTTTTAAGTAAGGGGATTGAGTTAGATCCTAAGAAAACAGATGCGGTCAAGAGTGGGCCTAGACCTCTAACCCCTTTGGATATTAGGAGTTTCTTGGGTTTAGGCGGTTACTATAGAGGGTTTGTTGAGGGATTCTCTTTGATTGCCTCTCCTTTGATGGTTTGAAGCATGTGAGAATAGTTTACAAGAGTTGAAGGATAGACTTACTTCCTATCCGGTGTTGACTTTACCGGAAGGGACGGATGGTTTTGTTGTTTATTGTAATGCCTCGAGAATTGGGCTAGGGTTTGTGCTTATGCAAAATGGGAAGGTTAATGCCTATGCCTTAAGGCAATTAAAGATTCATAAAAAGAATTATCCTACCCATGACCTTGAACTATCGACAGTTGTTTTTCCCCTAAAAATTTGGAGGCATTATTTGTATGGTGTTCATGTTGATGTGTTTACCGACCACAAGAGTTTGCAATATGTGTTTAATAAAAAGGATCTAAATCTTCGCCAAAGAATGTGGCTTGAGTTATTCAAAGATTATGATATGAGTGTTCCCTATCAACCTGGAAAGGAAAATATGGTGGTGGATACTCTTAAGTCGGTTATCCATGGGTAGTGTTTCTTATATTGAAGAAGGTAAAAAAGAGTTGGTTCGAGATGTACATAGATTAGCCTGATTTGGTGTTCAATTAGTGGACTTCATCAAGGGTGGTGTTGTGGTTTACAACGGCTCGAAATCAGTTTTTTTGGCGGGCGTATGTGAAATCAAAGCAAGGTCTTGATCAAATTTTGGTTGAATTAAAAGAAGTAGTGCTTAAGACATTCGTTGAGGATTTCTCCCAATGAGGAGATGGTCTACTTAGATATCAAGGTCGCTTGTGTGTTCCAAATGTTCACAACTAAAGGGAACAAAACTTGTCAGAAGCCCATAGTTTGCAGTATTCCATTCACCCAGGAGCCACTAAGATGTACCGTGAGTTATGGGAGGTCTAATGGTTGAATGGGATGAAGAAGGATAATGCGGAATTTGTGACCAAGTGTCGTATTTGTCAAAAACTAAAAATTGAGAGGTTTGTCCAAAGACATTAGCATTTCTACATGGAAGTAGGAAGATTTGAACATGGGCTTTATTGTTCGTTTGCCTCACACCCGACGACAACATGATTCGATTTAGGTGATAGTAGATCGGATGACAAAATTGGCTCATTTTATCCCCGTCAAGGCTTCCTATTTGGCGGAGGATTAAGGTAAGTTGTACTTGAGAAAAAAGGTAAAGTTACATGGATTGCCTTTGTCCATTATTTTCGATCGTCTTACCCAATTCACTTCTTAGTTTTTGAAATCTTTCCAAAAGGGTCTTGGTACTCGTGTTAAGCTTAGTAGGACCTTTCATCCCCAAACCGATTGGAAAGCGAAGAGTACTATCGAAATGCTAGAAGACATATTAAGATCTTGTGAGATTGAGTTTAGAGGAAATTGGGATGATCATTTGCCATTAATTGAGTTTGCCTATAATAATAGCTATCACTCAAGTATTGATATGCCTCCATTGGTGGTAATATATGGTAGGAGGTGTAGATCTTCTATAGGATGGTTTTAGGTGGGTTTAGTCACCCTAATAGATCCTGAGTTAGAGCATGAGGCCATAGCGAAGGTTCGACTTATTAAAGAAAGGTTGAAAATGGCTCAAAGTCGGCAAGACTCATATGTCGATGTGAGAAGAGGAGATCTTGAGTTTGATGTTCATGATTTGGTTTACTTAAAATTCTTACCCATGAAGGGCGTAATAAGGTTTGGTTAGAAAGGGAAGATTAGTCCTCGTAATGTAGGCCCATATCATATTTTGAGTTGTGTTGGTTAGGTTGCTTATGAAATAGATTTGCCTAATGAGTTGGCATCGGTGCATCCAGTTGTCCATGTCTCTATGATGGAGAAATGTGTTGGTGATCCAATAGCCATAGTTCCCTTGGAAGGTTTGGGTATTAAGAAGAATCTTTCTTATGAAGAAGTTCCAGTTGAGTCTTAGGCTAGCAAGTCAAGAAGTTGAGAAATAAAGAAGTAGCTTCCGTGAAAGTGTTGTGGAGGAATCAATTAGTTAAGGATTCTACTTGGGAGACCGAGGCCGATATGATGTCCCGATATCCTCATCTCTTTCCTTCAACTCCTACTCTAGTTTGAGGTAATGAGTTCCTCATGGCTTGTAAGTTGTTTTTGATTCATGTGTCTTAAATGTTTCCAAGATTTCCTTACAATGCATGATTTATGAAAAGTTCAAGTTTTGAGAAAATGATTCAATTTGATCGATTTCTACATATTTATGTGCAATTGAGTATGAATTGCATGTAGACTACATGATAAGATGATATGAGCATGGTTTTAGCTTGGAGTTGATGTTTCTTCCTCGGATGTAAGCTGGGACTTGATGTTTCCTCCCTAGGTGTCACGACCCAAGCCTAGGGCCTAGAAGTGACATGGCGAATGAGGAACCCGAAGGAACCCCAAACAAGCCTCTCAAACTTGTCATCACACATCATCGGTCGCGGAAGTACATTCAACAATAATTAACGGGAAATAGGGACTAAGGGCAAACCATTTCAAAATGACATCATAGAACAAGAGTCAAGCTCATTTACAAAATACTTGTCCAACGCACACCTCTACATACATAGATAGGACGGGGTCCATGACATACTACCGGCTCCCCTCATAGTCAAAATACAATTGCAAGCTAAAGTCTCAAAACATAGGAGTAGGAAACATAACATAGCCCTCGAATCATTGAGGACTCACCAAGAAACTCGGATAAGCACCGTACTAGCCACGTGGATGGAGAGAAGGATCAAGAGTAGCTCCGGTCCCTACATGGTGACATCATGTAGGCAAAATATGCGTTAGTACTTGGAATGTACTAAGTATGCGGGGTGCAACACAACAATAGACAAGGACACAATCGAAATACAAGAAATAGTTTCATAGGCATTATGAATAACAATATGAGGATGCATGATCAAAGTGAAGTCAAAACATGTTTAAGTAAATCTATACTAATAGTTGATATCATATGTGTATGTATGATCCAACCAATCAATAACCCCAACTTAGGATGGGGGATGCCGTTCACAGCCGGACACCTTGGTGGCAAGGTATAAACCCCTCACATGGTTGATGTTGGTCACACCCCAAGCATCCTAGGTGGTGAGATATAAACCTCTCACATGGTTGTTCGGTTCTTTTCCCCCGGACCGGGCATGGTCATGCAACACTTTATATAAGAAATTCCCATTAGGCTCTAATGCAATCTCACGTATGGAATGAACATATACACAAGCTTAGTTTGTCATCAACACATCTCTGGATTGCCATACATCTCCTAACTCAAGCTTTAAAGCATCGATTCATCAATTCTCCATAGTTGGACATTTTGTCAAACACCTTGAAGGCATGTAATGGAATCAAAGAGCATGGAAAATAGGGTAGTAATTATGCAGCCAAACCAGTGAACAACCTACAACAACACCTTTTAACACCCACAATACCACATGAAAATCTCCACATCCATTCCAAATTTAGATTCAAGTTCTAGAGTCACAACATGCTCAAAACAATCACTTTTCATGTTTAAAATTCAATGTGCAGGAAATTATTACAAAGAACAAGACTAATTTATGAATCTTAACTTAAACCATGAATTAGTGAGTAGAATAGAGTCTAGGCACTATGGGTGGAAGGACCCATGAGTTCAACACCACATACCTTCAGTTCTTATGAAGGTCTTGAGAGTGTCTTCAATGGAAGCTTGGAACTTGGAGCAAGAGTCTCTTCAATCTTGAGGAAGGTTTTGGATTAGGGTTCTTGAGAGAACTTGATAGAAAATGTGTCTAAGTATGGGAGAGGTGTTTTGGGAAATGTTTTAGAGATGGGAATTGAACTAATGGTATATAGGAAATAACATATGCCCTTTGGAAAAATGGTCCAACACTTAGGAAAAAAAAATGAGGCGGGTGAACAGTAAAAACGCTCACTGGAAATTGCATTTCCTGCCGGACAGATTTTACAAAAATGGGCATAACTTCTTCGTCCGAACTCCGAATGAGGTGAAACAAAGTGCGTTAGGTAGCTAACTCAAAGGTATTTCCATGGGTATGTTATGGGCCACCCAATTATTTGTGTGCTAGGAGATATGACCCTCCAAAGTAGACTCTCGAAAAAGGCTTCACTTGGAAATTTCGGATTTTGATACGGTTGCTCTAAAATTTGGGTTAGACCCATTTCCCACTCAATTTGACCCCCTAAACAAGAATATGAAGTCGGATTTTCAAAAAATGAAATGGATTTTTTTTTTTAGATATAGCTAAACAAGTTTCCGGTAACTTCCGAAGCACATTTTTAAGAACATTTTGGGTCATTTCACTAGGTGTGTGCAATGAATGCATTATGGGTTGTTAGATTTAGTTCCACACCTCTTACAATGTTTTGATTACGTCTTAGCTTGGAGTGGTAATTCCTCCTTGGTTATATGCATTTAGATGAAATTGCATTGATTGTTGGGTTGTTAGTTCATGTCATACTCTTTTCGTACTAGTTTGAATCTCATTGGAAGACAAATGAGCCCAAGGGGCAAATATTGTATCATCCCAGATTCGAGAAGGGCAAGGCAACATTTTCAGGAACTATAGGTGCCATCCGACGGAGGCCACTCACGGCCCGTGGATGGGGCCATGCATTGTAGGTTTGTCCGTGGATGGGCACTCAAGAATGGTTCAGAAAATTGGGAACCACAACCTATACCAATAGATTGTTGGTGGGACCACGACCCATGGTTGAGGGCCCATGGTTCAAGACCTCAAAATCCTTTTCTTACACCAGGCGACTGACTGACAAGACGAGTCGTCGATCAGACCGTAGTCCATCACTCGTGGTCTGTGGGTCGTGGTTGGTAATTATGTTTTAGGGGCAGTTGGGTCTTTCCTAATTATTTTATCCCTGTACAACGTCATTTTACCCTTCACTAAGACCACTATATAAGTGATTCCAACCCTCAAATTAGTTCATTCACTTGATTCTCTTGAAATACACCAAATAGAAGAACAAGTCTCCTCTCTCAAATAGTTCTCTCTCTAGAAAGCTTGAAGAAGAAGGATTCAACCTAGGGTTTCAAGTCAAGTCTCAGCTCCTTCATTGAAGATAAGAAATTGGCTTCAATGTATAATAGTTTTCATCCATAGATTCCTTCCATTTATGGAGTTGTCAAATTCTCCTAGTTTCAAACTTAGAAATCCCCAATTGAGTTAGGGTTTTATTCAATTGACATGGGTTCTCTTTATTATTGATTTAAATGATTGAATTATGATCTCTTGTGCATGAATTGATGAAATACTATGATTTTATGATGTTTCCCCTATGAAACTATGAAATTCCCATGTTTTCGAAGTTATAATCATATGATGTGGGGTTTTGATTATGAAGGAAGAGTTTTATGAAATAAATCATGTATTGGTATAATTACATGAATTTATGATGAAATCCACATCGAACTCATGTTTTCTAAAAGTTCATGATTGAAAGTGGGGTTTAAACCTAGAAAGGACATTTATGGAATTATGCAGGTTCTAATGGAATCTATGCAAAAGTGTCAAGGATGCTTTGAAAGTAAATTATCAATGATGATGTTGTTGAAAGGATTTTCAAATATACACATGAAAGCAATATTGTGAAAGGCTTTCTCACATAATAAGGGTTCTAAGGTTGAAAGGTCTTCTCACCTAATTGAATCAAATATTAAGAGCTATCCTAATGACTAGCCTGGATTGGTTATTGAATGATAGCTTTCCATGGATAATGACTTAGCGCGGATTGACAAGAGGACGTGCCCTTCTATGGATTATAAGAACAAGTAAGAAATGACCATTTTGTGGGAATTATTCTTAGCACCGAGAGGATATTGAGATGGAAGATCTATCGTTAGTAGAGGTTGGGCTTCTAAAAGCAATCTCTTCGTCGCCTACCTATGTGCCCCCATAGGATTATTATCTAAATAGACAATAGCTAGTGGATCCACCTATGCTAGAAGTTTATGGTCCTTACCTTGGCAAGTAGGACAACCCTTTTCAGTGTGGGAGATACCGGGGGATGATGTTATAGCTCACATGGTGTCGATGTCGGTTAAGACTAGTTCCTATAATAATAACGAACTAAAGATACTTCAATAAGTATCTCACATGTGGTCAAGGGCTTTAAATGATGTTAGTTTGCAGTGACCATTTTTTATGACTTATGTTTTGTAACCTTTTTATATCATGTTTTAGCTTGGTCAATTGCATGTCATGAAATGTCCTATTTTAGCATGATTTAAAGGTTTTATGTATAGCTATCACACTTGGCACATTGTTTTGTACTAATGCATACTCTTGCCTGCATTTCTCAAATGTAGGATCAGAGAGTAAGGTTTCTTTATTTCGTGGCTAGTGGTTGATTGCGAGGTTCCAATGATTTGGTGAGTTTTCATAATTCGAGGACAAATTCTAATTTATCTTGGTTACATTCTTATTTCCAGTTTTGGACATGATGTATGGGCTAGGCCTAATTGTTTTCTAATGTATTATATGGCAATTCAGACAAGTGTTTTAGAATTCTACCTTACTTTTATAAAACTATTGGACTTGAACTATTGTTTTTACTTATTTTGTTCTAATTCTTATGTTATTAATGCTAAGTGGCTTGAGTAGGGTCTCTCGAGGTCCAATACGATGTTACATCTAGGGGGTACCCTAGGTCGTGAGTGTGAGGAACTTCACTAGGATGAATCCTCCAGAGTTTCATGGTTCTAGGATTGAGGAAGATCTCCAAAAGTTAATTGACGAGGTTTATATGGTGTTGATGATAATAGGAGTGACACCGGTGGAAAAGGCAGAGTTGGCCCTTATCAAGTTAAGGGTGTTTCTCAAATTTTTTTCAATCTATAGAAGAAGGGAGACCGGAAGATGCGGGTCCTCTTGAATGGGCAAAGTTCAAAGTTGCATTCCTTGATAGATACTTTCCCTTTGAGATGAGGGAGGCAAAGGTGCTTGAACTCATCAAACTTCATCAAGTTTCAATCTATAGAAAGAAGGGAGACCGGAAGATGTGGGTCCTCTTGATTGGGAAAAGTTCAAAGTTGCATTCCCTTATAGATACTTTCCCTTTGAGATGAGGGAGGCGAAGGTGCTTGAACTCATCAAACTTCATGTCCTATTTTAGCATGATTTAAAGGTTTTATGCATAGCTATCATACTTGGCACATTGTTTTGTACTAATGCATACACTTGCCTACATTTCTCTAATGTAGGATCCGAGAGTAAGGTTTCTTTGTTTCGTGGCTAGTGGTTGATTGCGAGGTTCCAATGATTTGGTGAGTCTTCATTCTTCGAGTACAAATTCTAATTGTTCTTGGGCACTTTCTTATTTCCAGTTTTCGACATGATGTATGGGCTAGGCCTAATTGTGTTCTAATGTATTATATGGCAATTCAGACAACTGTTTTAGAATTCTACCTTACTTTTATAAAACTATTGGACTTGAACTATTGTTTTTACTTATTTTGTTCTAATTCTTATGTTATTAATGCTAAGTGGCTTGAGTAGGGTCTCTCGAGGTCCTATACGATGTTACCTATATGGGATACCCTGGGTCGTGAGTGTGTGGAACTTCACTAGGATGAATCCTCCAGAGTTTCACTGTTCTAGGATTGAGGAAGATCTCCAAAAGTTAATTGATGAGGTTTATATGGTGTTGATGATAATACGAGTGACACCGGTGGAAAAGGCAGAGTTAGCCCTTATCAAGTTAAGGGTGTTTCTCAAATTTTTTTCAATCTATAGAAAGAAGGGAGACCGGAAGATGCGGGTCCTCTTGATTGGGAAAAGTTCAAAGTTGCATTCCTTGATAGATACTTTTACCTTTGAGATGAGGGTTCCAAAAGTGCTTGAACTCATCAAACTTCATTAAGTTTCAATCTATAGAAAGAAGGGAGACCGGAATATGCGGGTCCTCTTGATTGGGAAAAGTTCAAAGTTGTATTTCTTGATAGATAGTTTCCCTTTTAGATGAGGGAGGCGAAGGTGCTTGAACTCATCAAACTTGATGTCCTATTTTAGCATCATTTAAAGGTTTTATGCATAGCTATCATACTTGGCACATTGTTTTGTACTAATGCATACTCTTTCCTACATTTCTCTAATGTAGGATCCGAGAGTAAGGTTTCTTTCTTTCGAGGCTAGTGGTTGATTGCGAGGTTCCAATGATTTGGTGAGTCTTCATTCTTCGAGGACAAATTCTAATTATTCTTGGTCACTTTCTTATTTCCAGTTTTCGACATGATGTATGGGCTAGGCCTAATTGTGTTCTAATGTATTATATGGCAATTCAGACAACTGTTTTAGAATTCTACCTTACTTTTATAAAACTATTGGACTTGAACTATTGTTTTTACTTATTTTGTTCTAATTCTTATGTTATTAATGCTAAGTGGCTTGAGTAGGGTCTCTCGAGGTCCTATACGATGTTACCTATATGGGATACCCTGGGTCGTGAGTGTGTGGAACTTCACTAGGATGAATCTTCCAGAGTTTCACTGTTCTAGGATTGAGGAAGATCTCCAAAAGTTAATTGATGAGGTTTATATGGTGTTGATGATAATACGAGTGACACCGGTGGAAAAGGCAGAGTTAGCCCTTATCAAGTTAAGGGTGTTTCTCAAATTTTTTTCAATCTATAGAAAGAAGGGAGACCGGAAGATGCGGGTCCTCTTGATTGGGAAAAGTTCAAAGTTGCATTCCTTGATAGATACTTTTACCTTTGAGATGAGGGTTCCAAAAGTGCTTGAACTCATCAAACTTCATTAAGTTTCAATCTATAGAAAGAAGGGAGACCGGAATATGCGGGTCCTCTTGATTGGGAAAAGTTCAAAGTTGTATTTCTTGATAGATAGTTTCCCTTTTAGATGAGGGAGGCGAAGGTGCTTGAACTCATCAAACTTGATGTCCTATTTTAGCATCATTTAAAGGTTTTATGCATAGCTATCATACTTGGCACATTGTTTTGTACTAATGCATACTCTTTCCTACATTTCTCTAATGTAGGATCCGAGAGTAAGGTTTCTTTGTTTCGAGGCTAGTGGTTGATTGCGAGGTTCCAATGATTTGATGAGTCTTCATTCTTCGAGGACAAATTCTAATTATTCTTGGTCACTTTCTTATTTCCAGTTTTCGACATGATGTATGGGCTAGGCCTAATTGTGTTCTAATGTATTATATGGCAATTCAGACAACTGTTTTAGAATTCTACCTTACTTTTATAAAACTATTTGACTTGAACTATTGTTTTTACTTATTTTGTTCTAATTCTTATGTTATTAATGCTAAGTGGCTTGAGTAGGGTCTCTCGAGGTCCTATACGATGTTACCTATATGGGATACCCTGGGTCGTGAGTGTGTGGAACTTCACTAGGATGAATCCTCCAGAGTTTCACTGTTCTAGGATTGAGGAAGATCTCCAAAAGTTAATTGATGAGGTTTATATGGTGTTGATGATAATAGGAGTGACACCGGTGGAAAAGGCAGAGTTGGCCCTTATCAAGTTAAGGGTGTTTCTCAAAAAATTTTCAATCTATAGAAAGAAGGGAGACCGGAAGATGCGGGTCCTCTTGATTGGGAAAAGTTCAAAGTTGCATTCCTTGATATATACTTTTACCTTTGAGATGAGGGAGCCAAAGGTGCTTGAACTCATCAAACTTCATCAAGTTTCAATCTATAGAAAGAAGGGAGACCGGAATATGCGGGTCCTCTTGATTGGGAAAAGTTCAAAGTTGTATTCCTTCATAGATAGTTTCCCTTTTAGATGAGGGAGGCGAAGGTGCTTGAACTCATCAAACTTGATGTCCTATTTTAGCATCATTTAAAGGTTTTATGCATAGCTATCATACTTGGCACATTGTTTTGTACTAATGCATACTCTTTCCTACATTTCTCTAATGTAGGATCCGAGAGTAAGGTTTCTTTGTTTCGTGGCTAGTGGTTGATTGCGAGGTTCCAATGATTTGGTGAGTCTTCATTCTTCGAGGACAAATTCTAATTGTTCTTGGTCACTTTATTATTTCCAGTTTTCGACATGATGTATGGGCTAGGCCTAATTGTGTTCTAATGTATTATATGGCAATTCAGACAACTGTTTTAGAATTCTACCTTACTTTTATAAAACTATTGGACTTGAACTATTGTTTTTACTTATTTTGTTCTAATTCTTATGTTATTAATGCTAAGTGGCTTGAGTAGGGTCTCTCGAGGTCCTATACGATGTTACCTATATGGGATACCCAGGGTCGTGAGTGTGTGGAACTTCACTAGGATAAATCCTCCAGAGTTTCACTGTTCTAGGATTGAGGAAGATCTCCAAAAGTTAATTGATGAGGTTTATATGGTGTTGATGATAATAGGAGTGACACCGGTGGAAAAGGTAGAGTTGGCCCTTATCAAGTTAAGGGTGTTTCTCAAAAAAATTTCAATCTATAGAAAGAAGGGAGATCGGAAGATGCGGGTCCTCTTGATTGGGAAAAGTTCAAAGTTGCATTCCTTGATAGATACTTTTACCTTTGAGATGAGGGAGCCAAAGGTGCTTGAACTCATCAAACTTCATCAAGTTTCAATCTATAGAAAGAAGGGAGACCGGAATATGCAGGTCCTCTTGATTGGGAAAAGTTCAAAGTTGTATTCCTTGATAGATAGTTTCCCTTTTAGATGAGGGAGGCGAAGGTGCTTGAACTCATCAAACTTGATGTCCTATTTTAGCATCATTTAAAGGTTTTATGCATAGCTATCATACTTGGCACATTGTTTTGAACTAATGCATACTCTTTCCTACATTTCTCTAATGTAGGATCCGAGAGTAAGGTTTCTTTGTTTCGTGGCTAGTGGTTGATTGCAAGGTTCCAATGATTTGGTGAGTCTTCATTCTTCGAGGACAAATTCTAATTGTTCTTGGTCACTTTCTTATTTCCAGTTTTCGACATGATGTATGGGCTAGGCCTAATTGTGTTCTAATGTATTATATGGCAATTCAGACAACTGTTTTAGAATTCTACCTTACTTTTATAAAACTATTGGACTTGAACTATTGTTTTTACTTATTTTGTTCTAATTCTTATGTTATTAATGCTAAGTGGCTTGAGTAGGGTCTCTCGAGGTCCTATACGATGTTACCTATATGGGATACCCTGGGTCGTGAGTGTGTGGAACTTCACTAGGATGAATCCTCCAGAGTTTCACTGTTCTAGGATTGAGGAAGATCTCCAAAAGTTAATTGATGAGGTTTATATGGTGTTGATGATAATAGGAGTGACACCGGTGGAAAAGGCAGAGTTGGCCCTTATCAAGTTAAGGGTGTTTCTCAAATTTTTTTCAATCTATAGAAAGAAGGGAGACCGGAAGATGCGGGTCCTCTTGATTGGGAAAAGTTCAAAGTTGCATTCCTTGATAGATACTTTTACCTTTGAGATGAGGGAGCCAAAGGTGCTTGAACTCATCAAACTTCATCAAGTTTCAATCTATAGAAAGAAGGGAGACCGGAATATGCGGGTCCTCTTGATTGGGAAAAGTTCAAAGTTGTATTCCTTGATAGATAGTTTCCCTTTTAGATGAGGGAGGCGAAGGTGCTTGAACTCATCAAACTTGATGTCCTATTTTAGCATCATTTAAAGGTTTTATGCATAGCTATCATACTTGGCACATTGTTTTGTACTAATGCATACTCTTTCCTACATTTCTCTAATGTAGGATCCGAGAGTAAGGTTTCTTTGTTTCGTGGCTAGTGGTTGATTGCGAGGTTCCAATGATTTGGTGAGTCTTCATTCTTCGAGGGCAAATTCTAATTGTTCTTGGTCACTTTCTTATTTCCAGTTTTCGACATGATGTATGGGCTAGGCCTAATTGTGTTCTAATGTATTATATGGCAATTCAGACAACTGTTTTAGAATTCTACCTTACTTTTATAAAACTATTGTACTTGAACTATTGTTTTTACTTATTTTGTTCTAATTCTTATGCTATTAATGCTAAGTGGCTTGAGTAGGGTCTCTCGAGGTCCTATACGATGTTACCTATATGGGATACCCTGGGTCGTGAGTGTGTGGAACTTCACTAGGATGAATCCTCCAGAGTTTCACTGTTCTAGGATTGAGGAAGATCTCCAAAAGTTAATTGATGAGGTTTATATGGTGTTGATGATAATAGGAGTGACACCGGTGGAAAAGGCAGAGTTGGCCCTTATCAAGTTAAGGGTGTTTCTCAAATTTTTTTCAATCTATAGAAAGAAGGGAGATCGGAAGATGCGGGTCCTCTTGATTGGGAAAAGTTCAAAGTTGCATTCCTTGATAGATACTTTCCCTTTGAGATGAGGGAGGCAAAGGTGCTTGAACTCATCAAACTTCATCAAGGAAGTATGAGTGTGAAGGAATATGCTTCGAAGATGACACAAGTATCTGGATATGCTCCCACTATGGTTGTCGACCCTAGCCCAAGGATGAGTAAGTTCGTTATAGGTGTGTCCAAAATGGTGGTCAAAGAATTTCATACTGCCACTCTTGTTAATGACATGGACATCTCTCGTATCATGGTTCATTCCAAATCGATCAAGGAGGAGAAACTTAAGAGAAGGTCAAGTGAGAAAAAGAGGGCTAAAACCGATGATGGTAATTATTTCTCTCATGCAAGGTTTGATGGACATGGTTGTTCTAGATTTCGACAATGGTTTTCTGGTCAAGGTTCTTCCTATGCTCCTACTAGGTTCTACATAGAGAGGGTTTCTAACCCTAATCCTCAAGGAGGGAATGGTAGTGGGTCCGTATTGCCTACTTTTTCTAAGTGTGGAAGATAGAGAAAGGGTAAATGTATAGCGGGTTCCAACACTTCTTTTTTTTGTGGTATGATGGACCACAAGGTAAGGGATTGCCCTTCAGTTTCTATGAATGAATAAGATAATTGTCGAAGGGCTCAATTAAATCCTTCATCCAGTCCAACTGGTTTGGGTTCCAATGCTCCCAAGAAAAACTGATTCTATGCATTCCAGACTGTGGTGAACAAAAGGGTTGTCCCGACGTGGTTACCGATATATTAAAAGTCTTACGACTTGATGTTTATGCTTTACTAGATCCCGGTGTTACCTTGTCTTTTGTGATTCCATATGTGACTGTGAGGTTTGATGTTCTTCTAAATGTGTTATTAGATATGTTTTCTGTCTCTAGTCCTATTGGTGATTTTATTGTTGATAAGAGGGTTTATTGAAAGTGTCTCATTTCCTTCTCCCATAGAGTTACTCTTGTTGACATGGTAGAGGTTGATATGCTAGATTTTGATGTTATTTTCGGTATGGATTGACTGCACTCCTGTTATGTTTCTATTGATTGTAGAACCCTAGTGTTCAAGTTTCAGTTTCAAAATGAGCACATCCTAGAGTGCAAAGGGGGAAATTCTATGCCTAAGGGTCAGTTTCTTACTTGTCATAAATCTAGAAAGATGATTTCTAAGGGTTGCATTTACCATTTAGTTAGGGTGTTGGATGTCGATTCCGTAACCCCAAATTTTGTGTCGGTCACCATTGTTAATATGTATCCGGAAGTATTCCTAGATGATATACCGGGTATTCTTCCCGAAAGGGAAATAGACTTTAGCATTGATCTTCTCCCAGTGACGCAACCTATTTCTATTTGTCCTTACTGAATAACTGCAGTAGAGCTAAATGAGCGTAAGGAACAATTAAAATATTTGTTGGTTAAGGTTTTCATTCGATCGAGTATCTTCCCATAGGGTGCTCTTTTTTTGTTTGTTAGAAAGAAAGATGTTTATGTTCGTATGTGTATTTATTATGGTTAGTTAAACAAGGTGACCATTAAGAATAAGTATCTTCTTTTATAGATATATGATTTGTTTGACCAACTCCAAGGAACAAGTTACTTCCCTAAAATGGAACTTTGGTTGGGTTATCACCAATTGAGGGTGAAGAAAGATGACATTCCAAAGAGGGCTTTTTCAACTCAGTAATGATCATTATGAGTTTTTGGTAATGTCGATTGGTTTGACTATTTTCCAGGGGCATTTATTGATTTGATGAATAGGGTGTTTAGACAATACCTTGACATGTTTGTGATTGCATTCATTGATGACCTATTGATCAATTAGAAAAGTTAGGATGCACATATTGATCATTTGAGGATTATGTTTCAATTTCTGAAGGACCAACAACTCTTTTGGATGTTTAGCAAATGTAATTTTTGTCTAAGGTCTGTAGCGTTTCTTGGTCACATTGTTTAAAGTAACGTTATTTAGGTAGATCCTAAGAAGACAGATGTGGTAAAGATTTGGCCCATACCTCTATCCCCTTTGGATATTAGAAGTTTCTTGGGTTTAGATTGTTACTCAGAAGGTTTGTTGAGAGGTTCTCTTATATTGCCTCTACTTTGACGGTTTTGACTCGAAAGAAGGCTATATTCATATCGTCAAAAGCTTGTGAGAAGAGTTTTCAGGAATTTAAGGATAGACTTACTTCTTCTCCGATGTTGACTTTACTAGAAGGACTGATGGTTTTGTTTTTTATTGTGATGCCGAGAGAATTGGGTTAGGATGTGTACTTATGAAAAATGGGAAAGTCATTGCCTATGCCTCAAGGCAACTTAGGATGTATGACAAGAATTATCCTACCCTTGACCTTGTACTAGCAGTGGTTCTTTTTTCCTTAATGATTTGAAGGCATTATTTGTACGGTGTTCATGTAAATCTATTTACTGACCACAAGAATTTGCAATATGTGTTTAATTAAAAGTATCTAAATGTTCGCCATAGAAGGTTGGTAGAGTTATTAAAAGATTATGATATGATTGTTCTCTATCACCCCGGTTAAGTGAATGTGGTGGCAGATGATCTTAGTCAATTATTGATTGGTAGTGTTGCTTATGTTGAAGAAGATAAGAAGGATTTGGTTCGGGATGTTAATATATTGGCCCGGTTGGTTGTTCAGTTAGTGGACTCTGCCAATGGTAGTGTTATGCTTCACAATGGCTTTGAATCGTCATTTGTGGCGGATGTGAAAAACGTAAGGCGTTGATCCAATTTTGTTCGACTTGAAGGAAGCGGTGATTAAAATGTTTGTATAGGCTTTCTCCCAAGGGGGATATGGTGCAATGAGATATCAAGTTCATTTATGTGTTCCTAATATTGATGACTTGAGGGAACATATCTTGCTAGAAGCCCATATTTCTCAGCATTCCATTCACCCAGGAGCCACCAAGATGTACCATGAAGTGCGGGAGACCTTGTGGTGGAATGGGATGAAGAATGAAATTACTAAATTTGTGGCTAAGTTTCCTAATTGTCAACAACAAGTGAAAGGTGAGCTTAAGAAACTGGGAGGTTTATCCCAAGACATTAGCATTCCTACTTGGAAGTGGGATGATGTGAATATGGACTTTATTTTTGGTTTCAATCCCACTCGACGACAACATGACTAGATTTGGGTTATAGAGGACTCAATGAAGAAATCGGCTTGTTTCATTCCCGTCAAGGTTTCCTATTTGGCGAAGGACTATGCTAAGTTGTATTTGAAGGAAATGGTAAAGTTGCATGGAGTGCCTTTGTCCATTATTTCTGATCGTGGTGCCTAATTCACTTCTATGTTATTGGAGATCGTTTCAAAAGGGTCTTGGTACTCGTGTTAAGCTTAGTACGACCTTTCATCCCCAAACTTATGGGCAAGTGGAGCGTACTATCCAAACATTGGAGGATATGTTGAGAGGTTGTGTGATTGATTTCAAGGGTAATTGGGATGATCACACCTTTGATTGAGTTTCCCTATAATAATAACTATCATTCCATTATTGGCATTGCTCCATTTGAGGCTCTTTATCGTATGAGGTGTAGATATCCTATAGGTTGGTTTGAGGTGGGTGAACTTGCCTTAATAGGTCCTTAGTAGGTACATAAGGCCATAGAAAAAGCTAGACTTATTAGAGAAAGGTTGAAAACGTCTCAAAGTTGGCAAAAGTCATATACTGATGTAAGCATAAGAGATCTTAAGTTTGATGTCCATGATTGTGTTTACTTGAAAATTTCACCTATGAAGGGTGTAATTAGGTTTTGTAAGCAAGGGAAGCTTAGTCCCGATATGTATGCCCATGTAAGATTTTGGGACATGTTAAGGTTGGTTATGAACTTGAATTGCCTAATGAATAGACATCGGTGCATCCAGTTTTCCGTGTCTTTATGATCAAGAATTGTGTTAGCGATACGACAACTATAGTTCCTTTAAAAGGTTTGGGAGTTAAGAAGAATCTATCGTATGAAGAAGTTTCGATTGGGATTTTAGACCGAAAAGTCAAGAAGTTGAGAAATAAAGTTGTTTCCATTAAAGTGTTCTAGAGGAATCAGTTAGTTGAGGGTGCTACTTGGGAGTCTGAAGCCGATATGATGTCCCAATATCCTTATGTCTTTCTTTCTAACCCTAGTCTAGCTTGAGGAAATGAGTTCCTCATAGTTAACTCTTTGTCTTAGTTAAATGTGTCTTCTACATTTCTATGATTTCCTCATGTATGTTCATGGAAAAGTTTAAGTTTTGAGAAAATGAGTCAATTTTATTGATATCTACATGTTTATGTCCCTTTGAGTGTTAGTTACATATAGACTTCATGATGTGATTATTTGAATATGTCCTAAATTAGTGGCGAGGTTCCTCATTGGTTGATTGTGTTTAGATGAAGTTGCAGTATGATGGGCTGTTAGAGTTTGTTTTCACCCTTCTTATGATGTCTTAAATCTCATTTGAGGAAGAATCATCCCAAGGGATAGATAATGTAGCATCTCGGATTCGAGAGAGGGAAAAATAGTAGTTTTCAGAAGTTCCTGGTGCCATATGACGGAGGCCAACTATGGCCTGTGAAATGAACCACAAAGTGAGGGGCTTGTGTGTGGATTGGCTAGCGAAAGTTTCCTAGAAAGAAGAAACCACTATCTGGACCAACGGACAGTCATTGGGTCCAAGGCCTGTTCTCCAAGGGCCTCAATTTTTAGTTTCTGACGTCAGACGACGGACAACCACGAAAGGCTATCGGTCAGACCACGGTCCGTCGATCAGAGGTCTATAGGTCAACAGTCGGCAGTTATTCCATAAGGGCAGTTGGGTGTTTTCTTCATTACATTAGACTAGTACTATTTTAATTGACCCTTCACCAAAACCCCTTATATAAGTGTTTAGACTCTAAAATTTCCCTATTAAAAGTCATTCTCTAAAATTCACCAAAATAAATCAAGTTCTTCCTCCCAAATATTGCTCTCTGTAGAAAACATGAAGAAGAAGGGTCCAAGCTAGGGTTTGCAAGTGAAATCTACATTCCTCCCTTGAAGTTAAGAAATTGGTATTGAGGTATGATATTTTTAATCCATGGATTCCTTCCATTCATGAAATTCCCAAATTCCCCTATTTTTCAAGTTAGAATTCCCCAATTGAGTTATGGTTTCTTCTATGTTATGGGTTTTCTTAATCGTTGATCTATTGATTGATTTATGATCTAGTATGCATTAATTGAGTTGATCTCGTGATTTTATGATGATTCCCACATGAACCCATGTAATCCCCAAATTTTTCTAACTTATTATCACGTACTGTGGATTTCGGATTATGAAAGAAGATTATTTGAAATCAAGTATGAATTGATAGAATTACATGAAATTATGATCATTTTTTTATGACCCTATGTCTAACCCATGTTTTCTAGATATTTATGATTGAATGTGGGCTTTGAACCTTGAAAGGGTGAATTATGAAATTATGCATGATCATATGAAATTAATGTGAATGCTTTAAGGATGCTTGGAGATTAAAGTATCAATCATATTGCTATTGTTGTTTTGTTGAAAGGATTTCTCACATACACATATAAGTATAAATTGTGGTTTCTCTACTCTCAAGATACATGTTTTACCCTTATCATTGCATACTTATAAAAATGTCCCTTTTTAGTATCCTTTAAATATTTTATGCATGGCTATATTGGTACATTGTTTTGTACTAACACATATCCTTGCCTACATTTCCCCAAATGTAGTGTTCAACACTCAAGGTTTTTTTCGTCGCTAGAAGTTGATTTACGAGATTTCTGAGCTTTAGTGAGTCCTCATGCTTCGAGGATGGATTTTCATTGTTTTATGTTTCCTTTTTTACTTTTAATTTTGGACATTGATTAACGTCTCAAATAAACCTCATCCGATTCTAGATGTAGATGATCGTTAACTAGTATAAAACCCAACAAAGGGTTGGGGTCGATCCAATAGGGAGCGGTACGTGTTTAAATTAAGTTATGAACTTATAAAATGGTCTAAGCGGTTATAGGAATGAAAATTTTCAACACCATACACACAAGTCAATGGAGGTGACAATGAATATCCGATGGGGGTTTTTATTTGCAATTAACAGCTATTACAAGCATGAAAACATGGAAAACAACAATATTAAGAGGAATTCTCGAGATGTGATCGATTATAACCTAATTAAGCTATATGGGTAATTGAAATTTTAAAATATTTTGCTAAATCATTTTGGGTAGGCAAGGCTACAAGTACAATAGTTTTCTCTCGAACAACTATTACGGTTTGGACTAGTTCTTACTAACCTCGACAAGATTGACAGAATAAACAGCCCACAACCTTTATATATCCACTCTCTTGACCTGGATAGGTAGGATTGAGTTTAGGATTTACTCTCTCGAGCTAAACCCATATCAACCCAATACCTACAATTATTAATCAAAAGATTTGGTTCCAAAACTTTTCTCTCAAGCAAGCCAAAAACTCTATGCTAGAATTGCATTTGCAACTACAATCCATAGATTAAAACACATCTAATGATTAAACCCATATAAAAAAGTAATTTTATCATTAAAAAACAATACCCATCAGATGATTAGACAAATAAACACATGATCACACCCTAAGAATCGGGGTTTTAAAAACACATTATAAAAAACAGAAAAATGATTACGAAATACATTTGCCATGATCTGGGTAAAGGTTCTCAAGTGTTTACAGTTGTCCAAATTTAATAAATTTAGAAATCGACATGAAAATCCTCAAAATTAAACTTAGAGATCCTAAAACTCTACAATGGAAACTCAAAAACTAAGAAAAAACTCCAACTCTCAAACTTGGGGATCAAAACTCTCAAGGGGAATTGGGAACTCCCCAGATTTCATTTAAAATTGCAAATTATAATTGCCCAACTTTTTGCCCGAAAGGCCATTGGGTGAAATAACTTGCACCTCAGCGAACAAGTCGACGATCTGCCCTTTGCTTCCTTTCATCATAACTTGCAATGACCATCAGTCCTCTAGGTCGTGTAACTTTGGGTGATCAAAGTTGCCCTCGCAGAATCATTCGGCAATTCGTCGACTAACCATTTCTTTCGCCGAGTTAATTTTTCCCTAGGGTTGGTATGCTGGAACTTTGGGTGAGCTAAAGAGACACTCGGCAGTTCTCCAAGCTGTCTTGGCGATCACCTGGATTGCCTTTCAAAATTTCGTTAGGTTGTTTTCTCCTTTTTGCTCGGTAGTGTCCTTGCCTTGCGCCTTAGTGTACATACCTGCAATACAATGCCTTAACATCAGTTTATAGCTTAAATTAGGCATTTGAGGCCACTTAAACTATCAAAACAAATCGCTAAATGAGTCCAAATCTTGGACTCATGAACACCCCCAACTTAAACTTTTGCTTGTCGTCAAGTAAAACTTTAGATCAATCGGTTCGACAAGGATGTCTACAAATAGTGTTGCTTAAGACTAAACATGAATGCACACAAAAGGTTCAAACTACACATACAATGTCGAATTGTGCACTAAAAGATTAAAATTGTGACTCACCATTATCAAGTGTACTCAAGATCACAATGCTTGCTTCAAATGCAAATTCAAGCTCAACAAAGGTACTAAAATGCCATCACAACAAAGATGATTCCATATTCATACAAAATTCCTCAACAATTGAAGGTCCCAAAATGACATACAACTCTCACACAAAAAAACAAGAACACATACATGACTCCATACATAGGCTTGCCCTAATTTTCCAATCAACATTCGTTTCAGCTCACTAAAGATCACAAATGTCTTTTTAAGGCTTGTAATGGGGGTTAGTGTATAAGTATGGTGATTTAGGCTTAGTGGCTTCTACCTTTATGAAATATGGCCGGAAACTCACTTTTTCTCCTTCTCTTTCACATTCAAATGGGATCATAATCAACCCAATTATTTAACTAAACATTAATCACTGGATACCCATTTTTTTTCTATTCCCGCACACTTTATTTCACACTTTTTTCTCTTTTTCAGTCTTCTTCATTTCTTTCTTATTTTTCTTTAGTATATTCTTACTTAGAGGGGTTCCATCTGTTTCTAAATAATCCATAAAAGGGGGGAATTTTCACAATTCTTGACTTTCCTTCTTTTTCAACACAACCCCAACTTAGGCTTTTGGCCTAAGTTGGCTATTCAAATGAACCAATGCTCCATGAAGGTTATGGGTGATGGGATAAAGAGGTTAAATTTATTCAAGTTTCTTCGACGAAAAGGATAGTCTCAAAAGATAACAAGAAAGGTTCAAATATCTCACAAGGTTTGACACAAAGAGGTATATTGTCAAATTGGGTCACTCTACAAAATTCATGGCTAAGATCATTTACATTGTTTACTTTACTCAATGAATCAAACCAACAGAGAAGATTCTAGGTGTTATGAATGGGGTTGCACAAGTATGGTCTTATTAATGGAAAGAGGAAAGGCCGGTTGGAGCGGGTCCCGTAGAGTGGGAGATGTTTAAATCGGCATTTCTTGATAGTTTCTTTCCTTTGAATTGAGAGAAGCAAAGGTTCAAGAGTTCATTAACCTTCATCAAAGACGTATTAGTGTAAAGGAGTATTACCTTAAAGTTCACCCAATTGTCTAGGTATGCTCCAACAATGGTGGAAAATCCTAGAGCTTAGATGAGTAACTTTGTGACAAGTATATCTGATATGGTGGTTAAAGAGTGTCGTAGCGCTATGCTCATTGGTGACATGGACATCTCTTGTCTTGTGGTCCATGCACAACAACTTGAGGAGGAGAAAGTCAAGAAAAATTCTAGGGAGGTTAAAAGGTTTAGGACCGGTGATTAAAACTTCTCTAATGCAATGTATAAGGGACAATGTCGGCCTAGATTTCGACAAAGGTTTTCCGGTCAAGATTCATGTAATTCTCCTCCTAAATCTAATAGGGAAAATATGTCTAGCCCAAAACCTCAAGGAGCAAATGGAGGTGGTTCTTATTTTGCTAGATCGACTTGTGTGAAGTGTGGAAAGAAACATAATGGGAAGTGCCTAGCAGGAGCAGATGGTTTCTATGGTTGTAGAAAGAGTGGCGAAAAGGTGAGAGATTGCCCGATGCTCATGGTTAAGGGGAGAGAGGGAAAGAAAGCCCCTCATAGCAGTTCAAACTCCAATGCTCCGAAGCAACACCAATTTTATGCTCTCCAATCTCGAGGTGACCAAGAGAACTCCCCAGATGTAGTCACAGGTATGTTATAAGTTTTTCATCTTAATGTATATGACTTGTTAGATCCTGGATCTACCTTATCTTTTATGACGCCCTATGCAAGGAGGTTTGATGTTCCTTCGGATGTGATGTTATAACTTTTTTCTGTCTGTACTCTGGTTGGTGATTCTGTGGTGGCTAAGAGGGTCTATAGAAGATGTCACATTTCCTTATCCCATAGAGTTACTCTTGTGGACTTGATAGAACTTGACATGTTATACTTTGATGTGATTCTTGGTATGGATAGGTTGCATGCATGTTATGCCTCTATTGATTTTAGAACTCGGGTGGTTAGATTCGAATTACCAAATGAGCAAGTCCTATAGTGGAAGAAGGGAAATTCTATGCCTAGGGCTCAATTTGTGTCTTATCTTAAAACTAGAAGGATGACCTCAAAAGGTTTCTTTTACCATTTTGTTAGGGTGAGGGGTGTAGATTCTGAAACCCCTACTCTTGAGTCGGTTCCTATATTCAATGAATTCTTGAATGTTTTCCCCGATGATTTACCTGGTATTCTTCCTGAGCAAGAAATAGATTTTGGTATTGACCTTATCCGGGATCCGCAACCTATCTCTATCCCTCCTTATAGAATGGTTGTGACGGAGTTGAAAGAATTGAAAGAGCAACTAAAGCATTTGTTGGATATGGGTTTCATCCGACCGAGTATCTCTCTATGGGGTCTCCCGTGTTGTTTGTTAGAAAGAAGGATGGATCTCATCAGATGGGTCTTGATTATCGTCAACTCAATAACTAAATAAAGTGTCCATTAAGAAGAAGTATCATTTTCCAATGATAGATGACTTGTTTGACCAACTTGAAGGAGCTATCTACTTCTCTAAAATTTATCTTCGTTCGAGTTATCACCAATTGAGGGTGAGAGGGGAAGATATTTCAAAGAAGGCCTTTAGAACCCGCTATGGTCATTATGAGTTCATGGTAATGTCGTTTGGGTTTACTGATGCTTCAATAGTGTTTATGGATTTGATGAATAGGGTGTTTATACAATACCTTTAAATTTTCGTAATTGTGTTTATTGATGATATTTTGATCTACTCAAGGAGTGAGAATGATCATGTTGACCATTTGAGGATTGTGTTGCATGTTCTTAAGGACCAACAATTTTTTGCAATGTTTAACAAGTGAGAATTTTAGTTAAGGTCCGTAACTTTCCTTGGTCATATTTTGTCAAGCAAGGGTATTGAGGTGACTCTTAATAAGACAGCTGCGGTCAAGAGTTATCCTATACATCTATCTCATTCCGACATTAGAAGATTTTTGGGTTTGGTTGATTACTATAGAAAGCTTTTTGAGGGATTTTCTTCCATTGCTTCTCCTTTGACGACTTTGACTAAAAAAAAAGGCTATCTTTAAGTGGTCGGAAAGTTTCCTAGAGTTGAAAGATAGAATTACTTGCGCTCCGATATTGACCTTACCGGAAGGTACTGTGACGACCCAAGGGTACCCCCTAGATGTAACATGGCGTATAGAACCCCAAAGGACTCCATAAAAGCCACTTAGCTTTAATAACATAAGAAATAAGAATAAGGGTAAAATACATTTTCAAGTCAAAAGAAGTTTTTCATAAAAGAAAGCAGATGTCTAGAAATTTGTCTCACAAAGCCATCTATTACAAACTAAATTAAATTGGGCCTAGCCTATACATCATGTCCAAAGGGGAAATACAGGAAGTGGAAATCAAACATAAACTCCATCCTCGAACAATGAGGACTCACCAACCTCAAAAAGAGATCAAACTCCAAGCTCTAGCCACTAGAATGGAAACCCTGCCTATTGGACCCTACATTGGGGAACAATGTAGGAAAAAGTAGACGTTAGTACAAAAATGCAGTAAGTATGATAACCATGCATAAAAATCCATGAAACGTGCGAAAAGGGACATTACATTTGAAAGCATGCAATTTGCCAAGTTTAAATAATATATGATATTAGAAGTCATATACTAAACCATTGAACTCATATTCAAACCTTCTTGAGTAACCATAGTTCATTATTCATGTTAGCCTTAACCGACATAGAGACCATGTGAGCTAAAAGATAATCACCTGGTGTCTCCCACACCAAAAAAGGGTAGTTCTAGTTGCCTAAGGTAGAGCCACGAACTTCTAACTTAAGTGGATCCACTAGCTAATCAAATTATGGGGGCACCTAGTTATGGGATAAGGACATTGCTACTAGAAACCTGGCCTCTGCTAATGGGAGAGCTTCCATCTCATGAGACCTCTTCTAGAAACCCGGCCTCTACTATTAGGAGACCTTCCATCTCAATTTGATTATCCACTCTGTGCTAAGCATATTTCCCACGGAATACTTATTAAGTCTTACTTAGTTCATGTCTCATGGAAGGATGTCCTTGACAACTATTCCATGTTAGTTCATTAGGATAGCTCATTAGATCATGCGTGAGAAAACCTTTCACCGTCCATGTCTACATGTAAATATTAGATTCAATTAGGTGACAATTACTTTCAATCGTAGAATCATCATTATGTGAGAAAACCTTTCACATCATGTTCATTATGTGTTCATGAGAATGTCCTTACAATCAACACAACAACATTGTCATATCATTGACACTTTACTCTCAAGTATCCTTAAATAATATACATAGACTTCATGAAAACATGCATAATCTCATAGAATTTATCCTTTCAAGGTTCATAACATACTTTTCATCATGAAATCTAGAATTCAAGCATTAGACATCGATTTCATTATAGTTCATGGGACTCTATCACATCATGCATCAATTGATAAAATTCAGCTTTCATCAACAGAAACCCATCACAATTAAAAAGTATGGGGAATTCATTGGTTTTTTGGGATACATAATAAAAACCATAGGAAATCATCAATTCATGCTTATAATAACATAATTCAAACATTAGAATCAAGTTTGAAAGGAACCCATGACTTTGCAAATCAAACCCTACCAATTGGGGATTTCTACCTTCTTGAAATTGGAGATGTTGAGAGGGCTCCATGGATTAAATCTATCGATCGATGAAAACTACCATACCTTAGAAAAAAAACTCAATGCTAACTTCCGATTGATTAATTGAACCTTGACCTTGAAACCGTAGGTGAAACCTCTTCATTCTTCTTTTTCTTCAAGCTATAAAGAGAGAATTTTAAGATGGTTGGTTTTCTTTTGGGAATTTGGTAGAATGAATTAAATGGGGTTAATATGGGGTTAAAAAGTCTTGTATATTTGGTTCTAAATATAGGCAAAATGACATAGAATAGGAACTATTTAATTTGAAAAAGACCTAATTACCCCTAAGTTAAACTGCCAACAGCCTGCAACTGACCCACCTACGGACCAAGTCGATGTATTGTGGATGGACCTACGATCTGTCGTGGTGAGCCGTGGTTGGTGGTCAATGAATTTTTCCTTGACGTACGACCACTGGACCACGGGGCATAGACTGACCTACAGTCTATAGGTCCCCTCCATGGTTCATGCTTGGACTATTCTGAGGCACCCATCCACTCACCCTAGTCGACGGACCGTGGTCTGACCCACGAGGTCCTAGTGGACCATCGTTCATGGTCAGAAAGTCCTATTTTGGGACTCCCATCTATTGACAAAACCTATGGTCTGTGGGTCCACCTACGCACTGTTGGTGGTCCTCGTGGATGGCACCTGAAGGTTCTGAATTTCTGGTTCATTACCCATATTTGGATATAGGATGTTACAATATCTCCCCCTTGGGATCATTCATCCTCGAAAGACGCTCTAGACACCTTATGGAAGTCAAGACTCAAGACTAGCAGCCCTTCATGCATGCAAGATCAAAACAATGCATGAAAATAAAAGACAAAAAATCAACTCCATATAAAACACATTCAATGCATATCACGGAAATAGGAACTACATATAACAACCCAATATGCATGAAACATTTCAAAACTTCTCGTGTTCTAGGAGGAACCGCCTTCTCCAATCTCAAAAGCATTCTCAACAAAATCTCATGAAGTCAATATGCCATTTACTATCAAAAAGTGTCATGACCCAAGGGTACCCCATAGACGTAACATGGCACATGGAATCCTGAAAGGGCCCTAGTAAGCCACTTAGCTTATCACCATCACATAAGTATAGAATAATAAAGAATAAAACACAATTTCAAGTCTTTAAGAAAAGTTTCATAGAAGTAAAACAGATGTCTCGACATAGTCTCATTAAGCCATTTACTACAATCGAAGTCTCAAAATAATAGGGTCCCAAACCTAACAATACAAAGTCTAAAAATGTCTAGTACAATGATAGGAATGAAACAACAATAGAGAAATTGTCCTCGGATCCATGAGGACATACCACAAGCCTTGGAGAGAATCAATCCAAGCTTCGAACTAAAAGGAATCACCTCAAATGATGGGACCTACACTTAGTAGAAAATATAAATGGAATATGGGTTAGTACAAAAATTGAACGAAGTATGGTAGCTATGCATGAAAATCATTAAATATGCTAAAAAGGGAAATTTTAGTTGAAAACTATGCATTTGATCAAGATTATGAAATATCATCGAAATAAGTATAATGTCATATGATGAAAGAATATTCAACATATAAATCATCTCATCATAATGGAAACAAACCAAAAGAACCATCAAAGCATCCTTGTGCAATGCATGAGTAAGATCATATACTCCTACCCACTATAAGGAAAACTCATTATGTGATTATAGTTTTTAACTTAGTCTAATCGTTTTAGGTTAGTTACTAGATTAGTTTACATCTTTCCGGAATGTAAGATTTTCTCCCTCTTGGGAACATTCATCCTCGAAAGATGATCTAGACACCTTACGGATTTAAAGACTCAAGACTAGCAGCCCGTCATGCATGAAACATCAAAGTAATAAATAATTCAAAGGAGCAAACATCAGTTCCACGTAAAAACATGATCAATGCAATACAAGGGAGTAGGAACTACATCTAACAACCTAATATTCATGAAACTCAAAAAGTCTATTATTCATAAGAGGAATTAACTTTTCCCCAAATAAAATAATGCTCGACACAACATCATGGAGCCCATATGCTAATACTTTCAAAAGCACACTAAAGCATGTTCATCAATATATCCCATGAAGTAAAAATAGGTAATTCATACTAAATGCGCAACAACATGAGGAACACAACTATGAAAACTCATTTTCTCGTAAATCAGGAATTTCATAAAGAACATGCATAACCTAAGGAAATCATGGAAAAACTTCATTTACACACATGACTCTCCAAACACTAAAACTCAAAAGAGACTATTTACCTCAAACTTGATTAGGAGTAGTAGGAAAGAGATGAGGATAACGGAACTTCATATCGGTCTCGGCCTCCCATGTAGCACCTTTAACTAAATAATTCCTCCATAGAACATTTACGGAAGCTACTTTGTTGTTTCTCAACTTTTTCACTTGCCAGTCCAAAATTTCCACCGAAACCTCCTTATTAGAGAGACTCTCATCAACTCCTAAACCATCTAAAGGAATGGTGGATACCGGATCCCCAATACACTTCTTAATCATGGAAACATGAAACACCGAATGAACCGGAGCCAACTCATTCGGTAAGTCAAGCTCAATTGCAATTATCCCAACATGTTCCAAAATTTGGTATCGGCCCACTTACTGGTGGCTTAGCCTCCCCTTTTAGCAAAAATCATCACGCCATTCATAGGTGAGATTTTCAAGTAGACCCAATCACCAATTTCAAATTGTAGATCCCTCCTTCTAACATCGGCATAAGACTTTTACCGACTTTGGGCCGCCTTTAACATCTCTTAATGAGTCAAACTTTTTTGATGGCCTAATAAACTAGTTCGGAACCAATTAGAACAATGTAACCTACTTCAAACCATCCAACCAGAGACCTACATATTCTACAATACAAGGTTTTAAAAAGAGCTATATAAATACTTGGGTGTTGACTATTATTGTAGGCAAATTCCATCTAGGGCAACTGGTCATCCAAATTAACTTTAAAATCTATAACATATGCCTTCTACATGTTTTCTAGAGTTTGAATACTACGTTCTGCTTGACCATCCATTTGACGATGGAAAGCGGTGCTAAGCTTTACCTTAGTGCCAAGCCTTTTTTGGAATGACTTCCAAAATTCAGAAGTAAATTAAGGACTCTAATCCAAAATGATAGATAGAGGAAACCCATGCAACTTCACTATCTCCTTTATATACAACTTGGTATAGTCTTCTGCCGAGTAAGATACCTTGACGGGAATGAAGTGGGCTCATTTTGTCATCCTATCAATAATGACACAAATAGAATCATATTGCCTTCGCGTACAGGACAATCCCACAATAAAATCCATATTCAGCTCTTCCTACTTCCAAGTGGGGATTGGCATATCTTGCAAAAAGCCTACCGTCTTCCGGTGCTCAGCCTTGACTTGTTCATAATTAGGGCATTTGGCTACAAATCCCGCAATATCATTTTTCATACCACTCAACCAATAGACTTCCCGTACTTCATCCTGGTACATCTTGGTGGCTATCGGATTAATAGAATATCTTGAACCATGAGCCTCTTCTAGAATTCGCTCCCTCAGTCCATCCACATCTGGAACACATAATCTGCCTTGGTATCAAAGTAACCCATCTCCTCTTTACGAGAAAGCCTCAATGGATTTCCAAAGTACCGATTCATTCAACTCTATCAATATAGGATCAAGGTGCTGCTTAAACTTCACATCTACAAAAAAAGACTATTCAGAGACCTTATGAACCGTGAAACTACCGTTGGGAGAATCTACTAGTTTGACACCTAATCGGGCCAACCTATGCACATCACAGACTAACTCTTTCTTTTCATCCTCTATGTGGGTCACACTACCCATGGATAATCTACTAAGTGCATCCACCACAACATAAGCTTTTCCGGGGTGGTAAAGGACATTGATGTCATAATCCTTTAAAAGTGCTAACAACCTTTTTTGTCGGAGTTTCAAGCCCTTTTGGATAAACACATATTGGAGACTTTTGAGATCGATGAAAATATATACATGTATCCCATATGAGTAATGTCTCCATAATTTTTAGGCAAACAACACCACCGCTAATTCAAGATCATGGGTTGGATAATTCT
This sequence comes from Solanum okadae, assembly GCA_036553675.1. Taxonomy (NCBI): domain Eukaryota; kingdom Viridiplantae; phylum Streptophyta; class Magnoliopsida; order Solanales; family Solanaceae; genus Solanum; species Solanum okadae. The sequence continues at coordinate 18,540,910 of CM071687.1, read as the reverse complement.
TCTCATGCACCTTGAGTTGCCTCAAAGCATAAGCAACCACTTTACCATGTTGCATGAGTACACACCCCAACCCTTCTCTCAAAGCGTCACAATAAACCACAAACCCATCGATACTCTCAAGTAAGGTCAACACCGGAGCAGAAGTAGGTCTATATTTCAACTCTTGGAAGCGTTTCTCACTAGCTTCCGACCACTCAAAATTTGCCTTCTTTTGAGTAAAGGTCGTCATCGGAGAATCAATGGAGGAAAAACCCTGAAGAAATCTTCTATAATAACCGGTCAAACCCAAAAAGCTTCTAATATCAGTTGGAGTTAGAGGTCTAGGCCAACTCTTGACCGCATCTGTCTTCTTGGGATATACCTCAAAACCTTTGCTAGACACAATATGGCCAAGGAAGGCTACAAACCTCAACCAAAACTCACATTTACTAAACTTTGCATACAATTGGTGGTCTTTAAGAACATGCAATACAATCCTCAAATGGTCCATGTATTCACCCTCACTCCTTGAATAGATAAATATATCATCAATAAACACGATCACAAACATATCAAGGTAGTATCTAAATACCCTATTCATTAGGTCCATGAATGCCTCTGGGGCATTAGTTAGACCAAATGATATCACAAGGAACTCATAGTGCCCATACCTATATCGGAAAGTCGTCTTGGGTATATCAATTCCTCTCACCCTAAGTTGATGGTAGCCCGAATGAAGGTCAATTTTTGATAAGTAAATAGCCCCTTGGAGTTGATCAAACAAGTTATCGATTCTCAAAAGGGGATATTTATTCTTTATGGTTACCTTGTTCAATTGGCGGTAGACAATACACATTCTAAGGGACCCATCCATCTTCCACAAAAACAACACTGGATCACCCCAAGGAGAGATACTCGGTTGAATAAAACCCTTGTCTAGCAAATCCTTTAGTTTTTACTTTAACTTTTTCAACTCGGTCGGAGCCATTCTATAAGGAGGGATAGAGATAGGTTGTGTATAAGGCAAAAGATCAATGAAAAAATCCATTTCCCGTTCGGGAGAAATGCCGGGCAAGTCATCGGGAAAGACTGCTTGAAACTCACTCACCACGGGGACCGACTCTAAAGAAAGTACTTTGGACTCAACATCTATCACCCTAACAAAAATGACAAATGTACACCTTGGAGATTATTTTCCTAGCTTTGAGACAAGAAAAATATTGACCTCTAGGAATAGAATTCCCCCCTTTCCACTCTAAAATTGGCTCATTTGGAAATAGAAATTTGGCCACCCGGGTCCTACAATCTATTGAGGCATAAGATGCATGCAACCAATCCATGCCCAAAATTACATCCAAATCAAACATGTCTAACTCTACCAAATCCACCAGGTAATTTTGTGAGACAAAGAGATAGGAAAACTTTGATAGACTCTTTTTTCCACTACTGTGTCACCTACCGGCGTCGAAACCGAAAAAGGCTCCACTATTATTTTGGGGAGTATTTCAAACTTCATAGCCAAAACAGGTATAAAAAAGGACAAAGAGGCACCGGGATCTAATAAAGCATAAACATCAATAGAAAAGACTTGTAACATACAGGTCACCACATCCGGGGAGCTCTATTTGTCACCTCGGGTTAGAAGAGTATATAAGCAGCTTTGCTTTTGAGTATTGGAGTTGGAACCGCTTGGAGGATTTTGCTTATCTTCTCTCCCCTTAACCTTGAGTGTAGGACAATCTCTCATCTTGTGGCCAATCTTGCCATACCCATAGCATCCATTTGAGCCAACTAAGTATTTAGCTTTATCCTTTCTACCACATTTTGCACAATTAGGCCTAACAACATATGAACCACCACTATTACCTCCTTGTGGTTTAGTGTTGGGCACCCTATCATTATTGACCCTTGGAGTATTAAAGGAGACCTGGTTGGAGAATCTTTGCTTGAACCTTCGCCGACCTTGCCCATCAGACTTATCATTGGAAAAATTCCCTTCACCGGTTCTAGCTCTTTACACCTCCCTATTGCCTTGGAGTTTCTCACTATCCATTTGTTGAGCATACACCATAAGACGTGAGAGATCCATGTTTTGAAGAAGCATTTTCGTAAGACATTATTTTCTAACTACCAAGGATATACCCGTCACATACCTAGACATCTCATCCCTAGGGTCTTCCACCATAGATTGAGCATACTTGGAAAATTCGGTAAATTTTAGAGAATACTCTTCAACATTCATACCTCCTTCATGAAGGTTGATAAATTCTTCCACCTTTGCTTCCCTCATCTCTCGGGGCAAGAACCTATCAAGGAATGCTTTCTTGAACACCTCCTAAACTATGGGACCCGCTCATTCTGGCCTATTCCTCTTCCATTAGTATACCATACTTGGGCCACCCTATTCAATTGGTAAGAGGCTAGCTCTGCTTTCTTTATACAAGTCACCCCCATTGAATCAATTATCTTAAAGACCTCCTCCACAAACTCTTGAGGATCTTCACCCACTTTGGAACCAAAGAACATAGAAGGATTCATTCTTGTGAAATCTCTTGACCTTGTAGCCATGGAGTTGACATTAGGGTTCGCATGGGGCCCAACTTCTCTATTGGCTTGAGTCATTATAGCTTGGACTTGAGTTCTTACTGCTTGAGGTTGAGGTTTCATGGCTTGAGTCATCATTTGGACAGTGGAACAAAACTCCTCTTGAGTTACATTTTCGGCCATTGGATTAACCGGAGCTTGGTTGTCTTGAGGAGCTTGATTATCTTGAGGAGCTCCTGGGTTCACATTCTCCTCCTCCCTACGAGCATTTTCCCTTCGTGCATTCATTTCCTGAAGAGATAAGAGAAGGAATAGGATAGGGACTTTTATAGAGTTAGACTTTAAGGCACGACTCAAGAGTAATGAAAGAAGTGTAATTTCCTAACATCTTACAGCCTATCACTCATAAATGTAGCGCGCTTCACACTATAAACAAGACTCTACTAGACGTGGCTTATGAGACATCATCCTAGAATCATTCTAAATATTTTGCTCTGATACCAGGTTTGTGACGACCCAAGGGTACCCCCGTAACATGGCACATGGAATCCTGAAAGGGCCCAAGTATGCCACTTAGAGTATTATCATCATCATATAAGTGTAGAATAATAAAGAATAAAACACAATTTCAAGTCTTTAAGAAATGTTTTATAAAAGTAAAGTGGAAGTCTAGACATAGTCTCATTAAGCCATCTACTACAATCGAAGTCTAAAAATAATAGGGTCACAACCCTTATAATAGAAAGTCTAAAAATGTCTAATACAATGATAGGAATGAAACACCAATAGAGCAATTGTCCTCGGATCCATGAGGACATACCAGAAGCCTTGGAGAGAATCAATCCAAGCTTCGAACTAGAAGGAATCACCTCAAATGGAGGGACCTACACTTAATACAAAATTTACAAGAAATATGGGTTAGTACAAAAACTGCACTATGTATGGTAGTTATGCATGAATATCATTAAATATGCTAAAAAGGGACATTTTTGTTGAAAACTATGCATTTGATCAAATTTATAAAATATCATGGAAATAAGTCTAAAGGCATAAGATCCAAGCATATTCAACATAAAATCATCGCATCATAATGGAAACAAACCATAAGAACCATCAAAGAATCGTTATGCAATGCATGAGTAAGATTCCATACTCCTACACAGACTAAGGAAAAATAATAAATTGATTATAGTTCATAACTTCAACTCTAGTTTATTCTATCATAGTGGGATTATCTTTAACCGACAGAGACCATCAGAGCTTAACCATGGAATCCAGTGTCTACCCCACATCGAAAAAGGGTTGTCCTACTTGCCTAAGGTAAGACTATACTCTTAGCTTACGTGGATCCACTAGCTAAAGACCTACGTGGGCACATAGTTTATGGGATAAGGAATATGCTTCTAGAAACTCGGACTCAACTATGGTAGAAGGTTTCCATCTCATGAGATAAATACTTTGGGAACCCGGACTCAACTAGTGTAGAAGCAACAAATTTGGGAAGCCGGGCTCAACTAATGTAAAAGCATCCATCTCATATTCATATCCTCTTGGTGCTAAGCATCAACTCCCAATTGAGTTTATATTAAGTCCTGACTAAAGTTGATAATTAAGGAAGAAGGTCTTGATATTCAATACACAAACTCATTATACAGCTCCTAGATTCATTAGTGGAGACTAGTTTTCAACCCTTAAAACCACTATATGTGATAAATCTTTCACATTACATGATCTTCATACATAAGGATCATCATCCGATCAACACAACAATTAGATTATTGTGTAGTTACTTTACTCTCGAAGCAATCCAATTGTATACACACAAATCTCATACATATAGTCAATTCTCATATTTTACCCCTCATGGATATATATCACATTCAACCAATCAATCTAGGGTTACTACATTAGATATTGATGGTGATATGATTAAATGAACTAAACTACTTTAAGAACAATCTCATAATTTCTTCAATTCACCCAATTCACAAGTCACAAACTAGGGTTATGGGGAAAACATGGATTCATGGGGGATTTTCTCATAAAAACTATAATAAAATAAAATCAATGATAATATATAATAACTAAATCAATAAAAACGTTTTGAGAAAATATCCGTGGCTTAGAATAGAAAACCTAGGTTTTTGGAGACTTTACCTAATTTGCAATAGAGAATTTAAGGACTTCATGGATGAAAAGTTAACAATGAATCAAAACTACCATACATTAATTGAAGAATCTCCACGAATTTGGGTAGAAAAGGTGAGTTCTTGAGCCCTAGATCTTGACTTCTTCTTCTTCAATGGAGGTTTCTAGAGAGAGTATTATTTAGACAGGGAAGTTGGTTACTATTTGGGTTTTGGGAATTATGAAGTGTAAGGGGTAGTTACTAGTTTCAAAGTTACTAAATGAGTCCAAATAATTAATATAAAATGACCCCTAACATAACTAACAACACTAGGAATTTACCACCTACTGGCCGTTCTGCAGGTCCGTAGGTCATGGTCAGAGAATGCACAATTGAAATAAGGTCAAGCCTTGACCCACGATCCCCACGTACGGGGTGTGGGTCCACCCACGGATTGTGGGTGTCCTTTCATGGGTGATAGCCTGGTAGTCCTAAGGTGTTTTCCCCAAGGACTCAAGGTTGGTCCATGGGGTTTAGGCCATGACCTCCTAACACCAAACCAAGATTTTTTAGGTATTTCTAGGGCTCTAATTCTAATGTCAATCTTTAACTTAATCTAATCATTTTATGTTAGTCACTAGATTAGTTTACATCTTTCCGGAATGTTACATTATCTCCCTCTTAAGAACATTCGTTCTCGAATGTTTATCTAGACACCTTACAGATTTAAAGACTCAAGACTAGCAGCCCATCCTGCATGAAACATAAAAATAGTGCACAATTCAAAGTAGGAAACATCATTTCCATATCAAAACATAATCAATGCAATACTAGGGAGTATGAACTACATATTACAACCCAATATATAGGAAACTAAAAAATTCTCATATTCATAAGAGGAACTGACATTTCCCCAACTAAAACAATGCTCAACACAACATCATGGAGCCCATATGCCAATATTTTCGAAAGCACACTAAAGCATGTTCATCACTATATCCCTTGAAGTCAAAATAGGCAATTCATACTAAATGCACAACAAAACGAGGAACATAACTATGAAAACTCATTTTCTCTTAAATCATGAATTTCATCAACAACATGCACAACATAAGGAAATCATGGAAAAACTTCATTTACACACACGACTCCCAAAACACTAAACCTTAAAAGTGACTATTTACCTCAAGCTTGATTAGGAGTAGAAGGAAAGAGATGAGGATTACGGGACTTCATATCGGTCTCGGCCTCCCATGTAGTACCCTAAAGTAAATGGTTCCTCCATAAAACCTTTACGGAAGCTACTTCCTTGTTTCTCAAGTTTTTCACTTGCCGGTCCAAAAATTCCACCGCAACCTCCTCATAGGAGAGACTCTCATGAACTCCTAAACACTCTAAAGGAATGATGGATACCGGATCCTTAATACACTTCTTAAGCATGGATACATGAAACATTGGGTGAACCTGAGGCAACTCATTCGATATGTTTAGTTCATATGCAACTTTCCCAACACGCTCCAAGATTTGGTATGAGCCCACATACCGGGGCCTAAGCTTCCCCTTTTACCAAACCTCATCACACCCTTCATAGCTGAGAATTTCAAGTAGACCCAATCACCAATTTCAAATTCTAGATCCCTCCATCTATCATCAACATAAGACTTTTGCCAACTTTGGGTCGCCTTCAACCTCCTCTAATGAGTTGAACTTTTTTGATGGCCTCATAAACTAGTTTGGAACCAATTAAAGAAATGTCACCTACTTCAAACCATCCAACCGGAGACCTACATCTCCTACCATACAAGGCTTCAAAAGAAGCCATACAAATACTTTACTGGTGACTATTATTGTAGGCAAATTCCACCAAGGGCAAGTGGTCATCCCAATTACCTTTAAAATCTATAACATATGCCGTCAACATTTCTTCTGGAGTTTGAATGGTACGTTCTTCTTGACTTTCCATTTGAGGGTGGAAAGCAGTGCTAAGCTTCACCTTAGTGCCAAGCCCTTTTTGTAATGACTTCCAAAAGTGAGAAGTAAATTGAGGACCCCGATCCAAAATGAAAGATACAGGAACCCGGTGCAACTTCACTATCTCATTTATATACAACTTACCATAGTCTTTCACCGTGTAAGATACCTTAACGGGAATGAAGTGGGCTGATTTGGACATCCTATCAAAATTGACCCAAATAGAATCATATTGCCTTCGAGTATGGGGAAACACCACAATAAAATCTATATTCACCTCTTCCCACTTCCAAATAAGGATTGGCAAATCTTGCAAAAATCCTCCTGGCTTCCGGTGCTCAACCTTGACTAGTTGACAATTATGGCATTTGTCTACAAATCCTACAATATCCTTTTTCATACCATTCCACCAACAGACTTCTAGTAGATCTTCACGGTACATCTTGTTGGCTCCCAGATGAATAGAATATCTAGAACCATGAACCTCATCTAGAATTTTCTCCCTTAGCCCATCCACATCCGGAAGACATAATCTACCTTGGTATCTAAGTACCCTATCTCCCCCTTGGTAGAAAGCCTCAACGGATTTCCCAAGTGTCGATTCTTTCAACTCCATCAATATAGGATCAAGGTGTTGCTTAGACATCACATCTATAACAAAAGATGATTCGGAGCCCTTATGCACCGTGAAACCACCCATGGGAGAATCTACTAGTTGGACACCTAACCAGAGCAACCTATGCACATCACAGACTAACTCTTTTTTGTCGTCCTCTATGTGGCTCATACCACCCATAGATAGTCTACTAAGTGCATGTGCCACAACATTAGCTTTTCCGGGGGTGGTAAAGGAAACTCATGTCATAATCCTTTAAAATCTCTAACCACCTTCTTTCTCAGAGATTCAAGCCCCTTTGGGTAAACACTTATTGGAGACTTTTGTAATCGGTGAAAACATATGCATGGACCCCATACAAGTAATGTCCATATTATTAAGGAAAACACCACCGCCGTTAATTCAAGATCATGGGTCGGATAATTCTTCTCATGTTCCTTGAATTACCTCAAAGCATAGGCAACAACTTTACCGTGTTGCATGACTACACACCCCAACCCTACTTTCAAAGTGTCACAATACACCACAAACCCATCAGTACCCTCTGGTAAGGTCAAAACCGTAGCTGAAGTAATAATAACTTTCAACTCTGTGAAGCTTTTCTCAGAAGCTTCCGAACACACAAATTTAACCTTCTTTTGAGTCAAGGTCATCAACGGAGAAGAAATGGAGGAAAAACCCTTAAAAAATCTTCTATAATAACCGATTAAACTCAAAAAGCTTATCATATCGATAGGAGTTAGAGGTCTAAGTTGATGGTAGCCCGAACCAAGGTAAATTTTTGAGAAGTAACTAGCCCCTTGGAGTCGATCAAATAAATCATCGATTCTCACAAGGGGATATTTATTCTTTATGGTAACCATGTTCAATTGGCAATAGTCAATACACATTCCAAAGGACCCATCCTTCTTCCTCACAAATAACACTAACGCACCCCAAGGAGAGATACTCGGTTCAACAAAACATTTGTCTAGCAAATCCTTTAGTTTTTTCTTTAACTCTTTCAACTCGGTCTGAGCCATTCTATAAGGAGTGATGGAGATAGGTTGTGTATCCGGCAAAAGATCATTGCCAAAATCTATTTCCCATTCAGGAGATATGTCGGGCAAGTCATCGGGAAAGACTTTTGGAAACACACACACAACAGGGACCGACTCTAAAGAAGGGACTTTGGAATCAACATCCATCACCCTAACAATATGGTAAATGCACCCCTTGGAGATCATTTTCCTAGCTTTGAGACAAGAAATACATTGACCTCTAGGAATAGAATTCACCCCTTTCCACTCTAAAATTGGCTCATTTGGAAATTTTAATTTTACCACCCGGGTCCTACAATCTATTAAGGCATAACATGCATGCAACCAATCCATGCCAAAAATTATATCAAAACCAAGAATGTCTAACTCTACCAAAACCACCAAGGTAACTTTGTGAGACAAAGAGATAAGGCAACTTTTATAGACTCTTCTTGCCACTACCGATTCACCAATCAGGGAGGAAACCTAAAAAGGCTCTACTAATATTTCAGGGAGTATTTCAAACTTCATACCCACAAGAGGTGTAATAAAGGGCAGAGTGGCACCGGGATCTAAGAAAGCATAAACATCAATAGGAAAGACTTGTAACATCCCGGTCACCATATTCAGGGAGCTCTCTTGGTCATCTAGGGTTTGAAGAGCATAGATGCGGTTTTGCTTTTGATCATATGAAACCTTAACGGGAAGGAAGTGAGCCGATTTCTTCATCTGATCCACTATTACACATATTGAATCATGTTTTCGCTGGGTGTAAGGCAAACAAATTAAAAGATCCATGTTCAAGTCCTCCCACTTCCAAGTAGGAATTGCAATGCCTTGGGACAAACCTCTTGGTCTTTGGTGCTCAACATTCATTTGTAGACAATAAGGACACTTGGCCATAAATTATGTTATATCTTTCTTCATCCCATTCGACCAATAGACTTCATGTAGATCACGGTACATCATTGTGGCTTCCAGGTGAATAACTTCGACATTCGAAACACATAAAAGGCCTTGATACCTAAGAACCCCATCTCCCTCTTAGGAGAAATCCTTAACAGTCTTCTTAAGTAGCGCTTCTTTCAACTCAAGTAATATGGGATCGAGACCTTGCTTAGACTATACATCCATTAGAAAAGACGATTCGAAACCATTATAAACCATGACACCACCCTTGGTGGAATCCATTAGTTGAACAACTAATTGGGAAAACCTATGAATATCACGAACCAACTCTTTCTTTTCTACATCAATATTAGCTACACTACCCATTGACAATCTACTAAGAGCATCCGCTACAAAATTAGCTTTACCGGGGTGATAAAGAACACTCATGTCATAATTCTTCAAGAATTCTAGCCACTTTCTTTGATGAAGATTCAAGTCCTTTTGACTAAACACATATTGTAGAATTTTATGATCGGTGAAAACATCAACATGGACCCGATACAAATAATGCCTCCATATCTTTAAGGCAAAAACAACCCCCACTAACTCAAGATCATGGGTTGGATAATTTTTCTGATGAACCTTAAGTTGCCTTGAAGAATATGCAATAACCTTAACATTTTGCAAAAGCACACATGCCAACCCAGCCCTAGAGACATCAGAATACACCAAAAAACCATATGTAATTTCATGTAAGGTCTATACCGAAATGGATGTAAGTCTATCTTTAAACTCTTGGAAACTTTTCTCAGAAGTTCCGGCCACACAAACTTAGCATTCTTTTGAGTCAAAGTCGTCAAAGGATAAGCAATGGAAGAAAATCCCTCAAAAAACCTTCAATAATAACCGGCTTAACCCAAGAAGCTTCTAATGTCGGATGGAGATAAAGGTCTAGGCCAATTCTATAACACATCTGTCTTCTTAGGATCTACCTCAATCCCTTGCTTGACACAATATGACCAAGGAAAGCTATAGACATATACAAAAATTCACACTTGCTAAACTTTGCAAAAAGTTGTTGGTCCTTACCAACTTGCAACACAATTCTCAAATGGTCAACATGCTCATTCTCACTCCCTGAGTAGATCAAGATATCATTAATAAACACAATTACGAACATATCAAGGTAATGTCTAAACACCCTATTCATCAAATTCATTAATGTCGTCGAACCATTGGTTAACCCAAATGACATTACCACGAACTCATAATGACCATACCGGGTTCTAAAGGCCATCTTTGGAATATCATCCCATGTCACCCTCAACTGGTGATAACCCGAACGAAGATCAATCTTAGAGAAAGAACTAGCCCCTTGAAGTTGGTCAACCAAGCCATCTATCTTTGGAAGAGGATACTTATTCTTGATGGTCACTTTATTCAATTGACGATAATGAATGCACATTCGAAGAGACCGATCTTTCTTTCTACCAAATAACACAGGATATCCCCATGGAGAGATACTCTGTAGGATCAAACCCATATCCAACAAATCCTTTATATGCTCTTTTAACTCCACCAGAGCCATTCTATAAGGAGGGATAGAGATAGGTTACATATTTGGGAGAAGGCCAATACCGAAATCTATTTAGCGCTCAGGCGGAATACTGGGTAAATCATTGGGGAAAACTTTTGGGAATTTATTGACAGCAAGAACTAACTCTAGAGTAGAGATTTTAGAATCTACATCCCTAACCCTAACAAGATGGTAAATACACCCTTTAGAGATCAGCTTCTCAACTTTAAGACAGGAGACAAACCGACCCCAGGCATATAATTTTCACCTTTCCACTCTAGGAAGGGATCATTTGGGAATTGGAATTTAACCACCCGAGTTCTACAATCAATAAAGGCGTAACATGCATGCAACCATTCCATACAAAAAATAGAGCAAAGTCTAACATGTCTAGCTCTACCAAGTCCACAAGAGTAACTCTATGGGATAAGGAAATGAGACACCTTCTATAGACCCTTTGGCCACCACAGAGTCACCACCAAGAGTAGATACAGAAAATGGTTCTAATAGCACTTCTGGGGGAACATCAAATCTCATCACCACATATGGCGTCCCAAGAGATAAAGTAGCACCGAATCTAACAAATCATATACATTATCATTAAAAACTTGTAAGATACCGGTAACTACATCCGGGTAGATATCTTGGTCACCTCGGGATTGAAGAGAATAAAAGCAGTTTTGTTTTGGGGCATTAGAGTTTCAACCACTTGGAGAAGCTTGCTTGCTTTTCCTTAGTTTTGCCGCAAGCATGGGGAAATCTCTCATTTTGTGTCAACTCTTCTCGCAACTAAAGCATCCATCGGTGCAGCCTCAACACTTACCATCATGCTTTTTACCATACTTGGGACATGTAGATCTAGGAAAAGAAGAATCACCTCAGTTTCCTCCTTGAGGTTTAGGGTTAGATACCCTTTTATTATTTGACATAGGAAGATCATTAAAGGAACCTTGTCCGAAAAACCCTAGTTTAATTCTAGGCCGACCTTTTCCCTCGGACTTTGCATTAGAGAAGTTTCCATCACTGGTCCTAGCCCTTTTTACCTCCCTATTCTTCTCCCTAAGTTTTGATTCCTCAATTTGTTGGGCGTACAACATAAGACGTGAGATATCCATATCATGGATGAGCATTGCCGTACGACAATCTTTTTCTACCAAATTGGGCACGCTCATCATAAACTTACTCATCCTAGCCCTTGAATACACCACCATAGTTGGAGTGTACTTGGACAGTTGGGTCAACTTTAGAGCATACTCCCTCACACTTATACTTCCTTGACAAAGGTTAATGAACTCTTGCACCTTTGCTTCCCTCAACTCAAAGGGAAAGAACCTATCAAGAAATGTTGATTTAAACATGTCCCATTCCACGGGACCTGCTCCAACCGGCCTTGCCTTTTTCCACTGATCATACCATACTTATGTAACATTCTTCAATTAATAAGCAGCTAACTCCACCTTCTCCTCTGGAGTCACTACCATAATAGCAAGTACTTTATAGACCTCATCGATAAACCTTTGAGGGTCCTCCTCCACTTTGGAGCAATAAAATTTCGGAGGGTTCATTCTTGCAAAATCCCTCACCCTTGAAGTCGTAGAATTCACATTAGGATTGAGCAGACCTACCACCTCTCTATTAGTTTGATTCTCCAAAGCTTTAGCCAACATTTGGAAAGCCAACCTAACCTCTACATTTGTCATATTTTCAGCCAAAGAGTCTATCAGACCTTGAGGAGCTTGACTAGGAGATCCTTGTTCCACATTGTCACCCTCTATCCTTCTAGCATTCCTTCTGGTATTCATATCCTGAAGCTAGAGGACAAGGGTTAGGAGAGATATCTTTTTAAATTTAAACACTTAGGCACGACTACAATGTAATAAAGAAGTGAAATTTCTTAAACATCTTGTAGCCTCTTATTCATAAATGTTGCATGCTTCACACTTATGAAGAAGACTCTACTAAACGTGGCTTATGAGACATCATCCTAGGATCATTCTAAACATTGTGCTCTGATTACCAAGTTTTTCACGACGCAGAGGTATCCCCTAGATTTAACATGGTGTATAGAACCCTGAAGGACTCCATACAAGCCACTTAGCTTTCATAACATAAGAAATAGAACAATAAGAATAAAACACATTTCCAAGTATAATCATGTTTTTCATAAAAGAAGGTGGAAGTCTAGGCATTTGTCTCATCATATCCATCTATTACAATACTGAATGTAATTGTCCCTAGCCCATACATCATGTCCAAAAAGGAAATACAGGAAGTGGAAACTAAAACAATAACTCCATCCTCGAACCATAACGAATCACCACACTCGGAAGAGATCAAAGTCCAAGCTCTAGCCACTAGAATGGAAACCCTGTATGTCGGACCCTACATTGGGGAACAATGAAGGCAAAAGTATGTGTCAGTACAAAAATGCACTAAGTACGATAGCCATGCATAAAAATCCTTGAAACATGCAAAAAGGAAAATTTCATTTCAAAGCATGCAATTTTCCAAGTTTAAGCATCATCTAAGATATTAGAAGTCATAAGTCATAATTATGGACAACATAAGTCAACATCATATTTAAAACCTTTGAACTCATATACAGACCTTCTTGACTAACCATATTTCATTATTCACCCAAATTGGACTCATTTAGGGTTTTATTTTGCTAGAAATTGTGTCCTCAAATGCTAATTTTGTCTCAATGTCTGATGAAAACTCTTAAGTTTCAGGTATTTGAACTTTTGGTGGAAGCATGGACACTTTGGTGCAAAAAGGAACAAAAGGGCTGAAAAGAACGAAGAAGCTAATGCCTTCGTATCGCCAAGCACATTTGGCGACTCGCCGAAGGGATTCACTCCGCCCTTTGTTCCAATACGTGAAGCTCTGAAGGAGAAGGATAAAAAAGGTGATGAAAGGAGCAGTTTGTGCTTTGCCGAATAGTTCCGTGAAGCAGTACTATACTGCCCAATGACACAGAGCACTACGACGCTGAAGGCTAGTGCAAGATGGAGATGAATTACACCAAAGGGTGAATCGCCGAATTAATCGGCGATTCCGACTAACCTCACCGAAAGATCCTCTAGCACTATTTTCTGATGTCTATAAGTACTAAACTTGTTATTAATTTTTAAGGAGTCGAACTTTAATTTTAATTTCCAGAAAAGGATAGTACTTTTTGGATATTTTCTCTCAAGTTTAGAGAGGGTTTTGGGAGACTTGAAGAAAGAAGGATTTCATCTTCCCCAAGTTGGAAGTGGGTCTTCTCCATTCTTCTTCCTTTACTTAAATCAAGGTTTAATTTCTTATACCCATTTGATTTTAGTATCATTCAAGGTGTATTTTGTTATTTCTTTATGTGTGGCTAAAAACCCCCATTCTTGGGGTGTGATTTAGCAAATATTTGTTGATATTGTTGTTGGGTCTTGCATGCTGATAGAATTGATGTATTTTAATGGTGATTTCACCTAGTGGTTGTCATTTAATTTAAGGGGTTTGTAGTTGCAAATACAAAACCACCCATGTGTTTTCGGCTTTCCCAAGAGGGAGGTCGCAAAACCAAGACCACTAGCCTGATGGCCTAAGGAGTGGGTCGACATGAGGTTCAGCCCGAGAGGGTGAACCCTAGTCCCATATCCTAACACTCAGCTCGAGAGAGTGAGTGGGGTAAGGCATAGGCTGGCCTTCATGCGGCAAATGAGTGTCGGAGAGTAACGCATTTGAAATGGGGTAATTTGCTCGAGAGGGAACTTATTTCCATCTAAAGCTTAGTCGAGTCACTATTATCTTGAAAAATTCCTATCGAAGGCATGTACCCAATGATTTATCTCAACTTGTATTGGGATCACACCCCAAGAACTTTTCCCCATACTTGATTTTAATGTTATTTTTGTTGTTTTTACTAGTTGTGACAAAACCCCCAATTGATGTTTGACACTTTTGTGTCACCCCCATTTATTTAGTAAGTTTTTACTCGTTAATGTCTTTAGCTACGACTAATTAGAGCTAAACTTTTTTTTATCAATTCTCAAAACCACTCCTTTAGGACTCGAACCCAACCTTTACTTGTGTTACTATATTATCGACAATTGTAGACACTCATCCTGTAGGTTAGTGTCGTTGGTCACGATAAGCATCAAAATGGCGCCACTGCCGGGGAGTGGTATTATTTGAGAATTCTTAGATTATTAAAATATTTTTTCTTATTTGTGGTAGTCTACTTACCTATTTTTTAATTTTGTTTGTGTGGTGTGTGAATATTTCATAAAGCATGAGTGATAACGGTAGTAAAGGGAGCCAAGTGGGCCATCAGGACGAAATTGGCAACCTCAATGATATCCAAGAGCCCAACAACAATGATCCATATAACATGGGAAGTGTTGGAGCCATCCGTCTACCTCCAGTAGAGGGAAATGCGGTGTTCCACATAACAAGCGCCATGTTGCAACTTTTGCAACTAAAGAGACTCTTCAGTGGATTAGCTCATGAGGATCCACATGAGCACCTTAGAAACTTCGTATTTGTTTGTGAACCTTTCTCATTCAAGAACATCTCTCAGGAATTATTTCAATTAAGACTATTCCCTTTCTCATTTATGGCGGGAGGCGTGCAAGTGGCTAGCTGAGTTTCCATATAACTCGATCACTTCGTGGGAGGAGTTGGTAACCGCATTTAATGTGCGAGTTTTCCCTCCCTCGAAGATGATGACTATTCGGGATAGCATCCAAAGATTTATGTATCTGAATGGAGAGCCTCTACACGAAACTTGACTCCGATTTAAGAAATTAGTGCTACAATGCCCAACCCATGGTCTACCTAATAATGTGATCCTTCAATACTTCTACTGGAATCTAGACTCGGTAAACAAAGGTGTATCTGACCAACTCTCACCCGGAGGCCTAATGCAGCAACCATATGCAGCAGCAGCTTAACTTCTCAATGGTATGACAACCATCAACATGGCGTGGTACACTCATGAAAACTAGGTCTCGCCAGTCACATTTCATCTATCTAAGGAACAGGTTGAAAAAGATAATGAGAGAGACCAAAACATTGGCCAAGATCAGGACGCAGCTTGACATTTTATCCAAAAATGTCATGGGGGCTGGTCCTCGTGGTGTCAACACTGTGGGAGTCGGGGGTGCGTATCCTGAGGAAATGAAGTTTGAAGCCATGTATGACGAGGAAGTAAATTTTCTAGCTAACCAAGGCGGGGGCTATCGTTCAAACTACCCAAGGCAGGGTGGTAATCAAGGATGGGTTAAAGACGATGGCTGGAAGGATATAGATCGTGAATAGAGGGACCGTAATCCAAATTGGAAGTATGGGGAGAAGAATAGATATATGCCTCCCCACGAGTGTCAGTAGCCCAAGGATTCAGAAGGTGGTAGGTCTGAGGATATGCTCTTGCGTATCCTAAACAAAGTTGAAGGGTCAGAAAAAATGCTGAAAGGTATGAAAGAAGACATGTCTATGCTCAGCCAAACTATCACCTTTCATTCAGTTTCGATCAAGCAGTTAGAAACCCAAATGGGTCATATCTCAGCTCATCTCAATATGACACAATAAGGGGGTTTTCATAGTGATACTATGGCTAACACATAGAGTGAGGTCAGAAGATGGATTTGCGTTATGCCACGACGTTAACTAAGGCGCTGTTTGGGAGGCAACCCAAAACCCATTTAGTATTTCCTAATTACTAGTAGAATAATGTTGTGTTGATAGTACATGTTAAAGTAAGGGAGCTGATTGAAATAGCATATATAGGAAAGTAGCGGGTCCAGTTGGCGGATCGGTGAACACGATTCTTTCTGCCGTCTGACTTAAGGTACTGTCAGCTTGGATCCTATGAAACTCGGTGGTTTGAAGAAAATTAGTGGCGTATCACCGACCATGTCGACAATCTCGATGAAAAACATCCATTGGAATCCCCACATGAGCTGCAGATCCTGTTCCAGTTGGCGAATAAACTAGACACTTGGCTCTTCGCTGAGTGAATGGGAAAATTGATTAACATCGCTGAATGGGCAGAAACTGGACGGTTTTTGCAAGCCACAGGTTCAAAGGTTCCATTTCATTCACTCTCCCTCACTGCTTCATCCTATCAAACTCACACCCGCGCTCTAGCATTTTATTTCTTCCATTTCTAGAGTATTTTAAGTGTTGGATTGTGCTCGGATTTGGATCGCATTGTGGCCTAGGATGTCAATTCTATCTAAATTGGCCCCAAATGTTGGTAATCGAACTCCACAGTTATTTTATCAAAATTTGTACTCATTCACATAATGATTGATAGCATAAAATATCTGCTGAGTCTCTAAGTTACTGGGATTGCATATATTATCGATAATGATTTGCTATTTTCTGTATGATTTGAGGGACTCCCACTTAGATATGCTTTGAGTTGAATTGTTATGCGGTGGGAATAGAAGCTTCTACGGGTCTCCGTTGAAATTGAGTTATATAGGCTCATGTTGCATTATCTTGGATTGCGGGTTAAAATTTGAAAGGTTGGGTTAAAAATAGACACGTTGAGCTGATCGGCGAGATGAACAAAATCCACCGAACTACTCGGCAATCGCTTAACGTCCCCATTTCGCGTTTAACTGCATACTTTATGTATTGACTTATATGTGACATTCAGTGGTCAATTTAATTCGCGTAATGCACTCGGTGACTCGCCGAAAGATCCCTTGTTCGCCCTTTGTCTGCTCCCTTGTATCATTTCACATCATTTTTAATGGATTAGCCAAACAGGACAGCACCCCGCCAACTAGCTTGGCTAAGAGATTCCACACTCAGAAAAACCCTTTTGCTCCTGTTTAAATTACTATCTAACTTATCCTTAAATTCTTTGCAGAAATGGCTTGACCAAAAGTCGCACGGAGAAATGATCCACCCAGGCACATAGGAGCATGACAGTTTAAAAAAGATGAAAAGAAAGCAGAGCTAGCTAGATAAAGGAAATATACCAAGGAAAGCAGCGCAAAGAGATGAATTCCCATCAACCTTAATGTGCCTCCATGGGCTCTAAGTTTGTCTAATGCAATGCGGACCTTTGAAGCAGCTAATAAGATAGACCAGATGATTGCAGCTAATCTTGCTACAGAGGCCAAGGCAAAGGAAAACAATGAGAACCAAAACAATAGTACTTTAGAGATTATTGTTTTACTTCAGGGAGATACATCTGGCACTGATGCCCTGGCAGATAGAGAGACTTCATAGAAAGGATCCTTCTTTACCTCTTTCTATGTCTTATCTTTCTTCAACTCTGGATACTGTCATTATTTACATTTGAGGACAACACTTTTTTTTGTGGTGAGGTGAGGCCCACACCTTTTGTGCTGATACTTGTGTGTGCTATTTGTGATTCCGTGTTTTGTATACATTTGGGATGTCTGTTTTTAATTGTGTTTTTAAAACTTCTTTGCGATTGTTTGAGCTTGTGGCTCCGTTTCCATTTATTTTTTATTGCAAAATATCCGTAAAATTTTCAATTCTTCACAAATTTTTGCCACCTCTCATATGTTGAATGTGGTTGTTCTTTTTCAAAAATTTAAATCTCATTTTTTATTAATACCGATCACTTGAATAGTGCTATCAATTGAACGAACATGAACTTTCGGCTGCGACGAGACCAAATGAATTTGTGTAGACAATATGTGAACTCTTTGCATCTCGTTGTGATTAGCCATTTATTGAATTGATTTTCTCTTGTGATGATCATTGCACACTAGCGAAACTGTATAATCTTGTTTGGCTTTAGTGTCGATGCCTTGTGTGATGAGCTTACTTTGAACCTTGCATGAATATACCTAGAATTTGCCCTGTTAGTCTAATTCATTTATTATGGTGTGCTCTTGAAATGATCTTAGGCAGCTTTAAAGAGTGTGAGCCAATTTTATATATACCTCTTTTGTGACCTACCCGTGAGCGTGTGAAACTCTTTTGAACACCCTTTGAGCCTTACCTTTCTTTGAAGAAACTTGATGAAAGCTAGACCTTTCTTAACCCATCACCCATAAACCTCATGAACTTGTGGTTAGTTTGAATAGCCAACAGAAGCCAAAAGCCTAAGTTTGGGGGGTCGTGAAAAGAGAAGGCAAATCAAGAAGTGAAAGAAAGTCACTCTTACCCATTATTACCCCTCCATATAAGACAAAAAACAAAGAAAAGAAAAAAAAGAATGGAAACTAAAGTTGTGTAATAAAGTACAAAAGAAATGGGGTCACCTAACAATTCATGGGAAGCGAATAATAGGATGACTCATGAGCACTAAAGAAAATGATTAAAGAAAAGGGAAGGAAGTGTTGTGAGCACCGCATTCATAAGGATCTTTGTCACTAAGCCTAAATGACCATACCGTTGCACTCAGCCCCATTACAAGCTTTAGAAAGACCTTTTTGATCTTAAGCAAGCCGAACCGAAGGTTGATTGGAAAATAAGGGCAAACCTATGGGTGAAAACATGCATTGTGTTCTTATTTTTGAGTGTGAGTGTTGCATCTGATTCCTGATATTAAATTGATTTACCCCTGTGCGTGAATATGAAATCATTCTTTTTGTGAGGGTATTTAGATACTGTTGTTGAGCTTGAACTTGCATTAGTAGCAAGTATCGTGAGCATGCAAAATCTTTGGTAGTGGTGTGTCACAACTTGAATCTTTGAGTACACAGTTGATGTTCGCATAAGTAATTTGAGTCTTGTTCTGTATGTTCACGATTTTGTCTTATGTAGCAGTACTTGAGACATCTTCTTGAACAGCTAAACTTGAGTTTGCTTGAGAACAAGCAAAAGTTTAAGTTGGGGGTTTTGATGAGTCCACAAATTGGACTCATTTAGGGCTTATTGTGATAGAAATAATGTCTTCAAATGCTTATTTTGTCTCAATATCTTATGAAAACTCTTAAGTTTCAGGTATTTGAAGCTTCGGTGGAAGCATGGATACTTAGGCACAAAAAGGAATAAAAAGGCTGAAAAGAACGAAGAAGTTGAAGCCTGCGTATCGCCAAGCACACTTGGCGACCCACCGAAGGGATGCACTCTACCCTTTGTTCCAGTACGCGAAGCCTTGAAGGACAAGGATCAAAAAGGTGATGAAAGGAGCAGTCGGCACGTCACCAAATAGTTCCGCAAAGTAGTACTATACCACCCAATGACACAGAGCACGCGATGCTGAAGGCTAGTGAAAGACAACGACTAACTAAACCAAAGGGAGAATCACCGATTTCGACTAACCTCGCCGAAAGATCCGCCAGCACTATTTTCTAAAGTCTATAAATACTAAACTTATTATGAATTTTTAAGGAGTCGAACTTTAATTTTAATTTCCAGAATAGAATAGTACTTTTTGGATATTTTCTCTCAACTTTGGAGAGGATTTTGGGAGACTTGAAGAAAGAAGGATTTCATCTTCCCCAAGTTGGAAGTGGGTCTTCTCCATTATTCTTCCTTTGCTTAAATCATGGTTTAATTTCTTATACCCATTTGATTTTAGTATCATTTTGGGTGTATTTGGTTATTTCTTGATGTGTGGCTAAAAACCCCCATTCTTGGGGTGTGATTTAGCAAATATGTGTTGATATTGTTGTTGGGTCTTGCTTGCTTATAGGTTAGATGTATTTTAATGGTGATTTCACCTAGTGGTTATGGTTCAATTTAATGGGTTTGTAGTTTAAAATACAAAACCACCCATGTGTTTTTGGTTTGCCCGAGAGGGAGGTCGCGAAACCAAGACCACTAGAATGATGGCCTAAGGAGTGGGTCGACATGAGGTTCGTCCTGAGAGGGTGAGCGCTAGTCTCATATCCTAACACTCAGCTCGAGAGAGTGAGTGGGGTAAGGCGTAGGCTGGCCTTCATTCGGAAAATGGGTGTCCGAGAGGAACGCATATGTAACGGGTTAAGTTGCCCGCGAGGGAACTTATTTCCATCTAAAGCTTAGCTTAGTCACTATTATCTTGTAAAATTCATAATGAAGGCATGTACCCAACGATTTATCTCAACTTGTATTGCGGTCACACCCCAAGAACTTTTCCCCATAATTGATTTTATTGTTATTTTTGTTGTTTTTACTAATTGAGACAAAACCCCCATTTGATATTTGACAATTTCGTGTGACCCCCTTTAATTTACTATGTTTTTACTCATTAATGTCTTTAGCTACGACTAATTAGAGCTAAACTTTATTTTTGTATCAATTCTCAAAAACACTCCCTTGGGACCTGATCTCAACCTTTAGTTGCGATACTATATTATCGACGATCATAGACACTCACACCATAGGTTAGTGTCATTGGTCACGATAAGCATCAACTTGCCTAAGGTAGAAGCATGAACTTCTAGCTTAAGTGGATCAACTAGCTAGTCAGCCTAAGCGGGCACTTAGTTATGGGATATGGAGATTGCTACTAGAAACTCAGAATGTACTAAGGGCAGAGCTTCCATCTAATGAGACCTCTTCTAGAAATCCAGCCTTTCCTAACGGGAGAGCTTCCATCTCAATTTTAAAATCCACTCGGTGGTAATCGTGATTCCCACGGATTACTTATTAAGTCTTAATTAGTTCATGTCTCATGGAAGAATGTCCTTCACTTCCAATAAAAGTTAGTTCATTAGGATATCTCATTATATCATGCGTGAGAAAACCTTTCACCGTCCATATCTACATGTAAATCTTAGATTCAATTAGGTGAGAAAGCCTTCAAATCTTAGATTAATCATTATTTGAGAAAACCTTTCACATCCTGTTCATTATATGATTATGAGAATGTCCTTTCAATAAACACAACAACATTGTGATAATCATTGACACTTTACTCGAATGAGTCCTTAAAGCATATACATAAACATCATGAAAACAAGCATAATCTCATAGAATTCACCCTTTCAAGGTTCATAAATTACTTTCCGTCATCACATTTAGAATTCAAGCATTGTATATGGATTTCATTATAGCTAATGTGATTCTATCACCTCATGCATCAATTCATAAAATTCACCTTTTATCTGCAAAGACCCTAATTATGAAATAATAATTGAAAAATATGGGGAATTCAATGGTTCTTCGGGATATATCATAAAAACAATATTAAATAATCAATTCATGCTTATAACAACATAATTAAACCATTAGAATCAAGTTTGAAAGGAACCATGACTTTGGAATCGAACTCTAAGAATTGGGGATTTCTACCTTCTTGAAATTAGAGATTTTGAGAGGGCTCAATGGATGAAAGCTATTTATGGATGAAAACTACAATACCTTAGAAACAAAGCCCAATGCTAAGCTCCCATTGATGAATTGAACCTTCACCTTGAAACCCTAAGTGATACCTTCTTCTTCTTCTTGAACCTTTAGAGATAGAATATTTTAGAGAGGTTGGTTTTCTTTTGGGAATTTGATAGAATGAATTAAATAGAGGTGAATTTGGGGTTAAAATGGCTTATATAGGGGTCCTAAACATAGGTAAACCAACATAGTATAGTAATTAATTAATTAGGAAAAGACACGATGACCTCCTAAGTTAAACTGTCAGCAGCCTCCGACCTACCCACCTACGAACCCAGTCAACGGACCATGGATGAACCTATGGTCCATCCTAGTGAGTTGTGGTTGGTGGTCAGAGAATTTGGCCTTGACCTACGGACACTGGACCATAGGGCATGGACCAATCTACGGTCCGCAGGTCCCCTTTGTGGTCCATGCTTGGACTATTCTGAGGCACCCATCCATATACCTCAGTTAACGCACCGTGGTCTGACCCACAGCCCGTGTTGGTGGACGGTCGTTTATGGTCGAAAGACCCATTATGGGACTCTAATCCATGGACCACACCTACGGTCTATGGGTCCATGTACAGACAGTCTGTGGTCCTCGTAGATGGCACCTAAAGGTTCTTAATTTCTGCTTCCTTACCCATATTTGGATACGGGGAGTTACATATATAGATGTTTTTGTGGTGTATTGTCATGCCTGTAGAGTTTTGTTGGGATGTGTGCTGATGAAAAATGGTAAGGCTATCGCCTATGCTTCAAGGCAACTTAAAGTGAATGAGAAGAATTATCCTACCCATGATCTTGAATTACCGACTGTTGTTTTTTCCTTAAAAATATGGAGGTATTACTTGTTCGGGGTTCATATTGATGTTTTTACCGATCACAAATGTCTACAATATGTGTTTAGTCAAAAGGACTTGTATCGTCGCAAAAGAAGGTTGTTACAACTCTTAAAGGATTATGACATGAGTGTTCTTTATAACCCCGGCAAATCTAATGTGGTAGGAGATGCTCCTAGTAGAATGTTAATGGGTAGCGTGGCTCATGTAGGTGAAGAAAAGAAAGAGTTGGTTTGTGATGTTCATAGGTTGGCCCGACTAGCTGTTCATCTAGTGGATTTTACCAAGGGTGGTGTCATGGTCCATAATGGTTCCGAATCATCATTTGTGATGTATGTGAAGGCTAAGGTTTTGATCCCACCTTGGTTAAGTTGAAAGAGGGGGTGCATAAGAAGTCCATTGAGGCTTTCTCCCAAGGGGGAGATTGGGTGTTTAGATATCACGGCCGTTTAAGTATTTCGAATGTAGATGACCTGAGGGAACAAATACTATAAGAAGCCCATAGTTCTCAGTATTCTATTCACCTGAAAGCCACAAAGATGTACCATTACCTACGGGAAGTCTATTGGTAGAATGGGATGAAAAAGGATATTGCGCAATTTGTGGCCAAGTGTCCAAATTGTCAACAACTGAAGGTTGAGCACCAAAGGCCGGGAGGTTTGTCCCAAGACATTGAAATTCCCACTTGGATGTGGGAAGACTTGAATATGTACTTTATAGTTGGTTTGCCTCGCACCCGGCGACAACATGACTCAAAATGGGTAATAGTAGATCAAATGACGAAATCATCTAATTTCCTTCCTATCAGGATATCATATTCGGCGGAGCACTATGCCAAGATATACTTGAGAGAAATGGTAAGATCGCATTGTCTACCTTTGTCTATCATATCCGATCGTGGTATCCAATTCACTTCTCAATTTTTGAAGTCATTCCAAAAGGTTCTTGGTACTAAGGTTAAGTTTAGCAGGACTTTTCATCCCCAAACCGATGCGAAAGTGGAGAGTACTATCCAAAATTTAGAGGAGAAGTTAATGGCTTGGGTGGTCGATGTTAATGGTAATTGGGATGACCATTTGCCATTGATGGAATTTGCTTATAATAATAGCTACCATTCAAGTATAGGTATGACTCCGTTTGAGGCTCTTTATGGTAGGAGGTGTAGATCTCCTATAGGTTGGTTTGAGATGGGTGAAACTGCTTTGATAGGTCCCGAGCTAGTTTATGAAGCTATTGAGAAAGTCCGACTTATTAGAGAAAGGTTGAAAATGGCTCAAAGTCGACAAAAGTCTTATGTTGATGTTAGACGAAGGGATATTGAGTTTTATGTTCATGATTGGGTTTACTTGAAAAGCTCACCTATGAAGGGTGTAATAAGGTTTTGTAAGAAAGGGAAGCTTAGTCCCAGGTATGTAGGCTCATATCAAATTTTGAAACGTGTTGGTAAGGTTACCTATGATTTACATTTGCCAAATGATTTAGCATTGACACATACAATTATCAATGTCTCTATGATTAAGAAGTTTGTTGGAGATTCGATATCCATAATTTCCCTAGAAGGGTTAGGGTTGATGGAAGTCTCTCTTATGAGGAAGTTTCAGTTAAGATTTTGGACCGGGAAATTATGAGGTTAAAGAATAAGGAAGTTGCTTCCATAAAAGTGTTGTGGAGGAATCATTTTGTTAAGGGTGGTACTTGGGAAGCCGAGGCCGATATGAAGTCACGATATCCTGATCTCTTTCTTTCTACTCCTACTCTAGATTGAGGTAATGAGTTCGTCTTTGTTTGTCTTATGTTTGGGAGTCATATGTGTTTTTCTGTGTCCTATGACCTCCTTAAGTTATGCATGTTCATGAAAGCTTTTGACCTAAAAGAAAATGAAATTATACTATTGATTTTCCTCATGTCGTTGTGCATTAAGTATGACTTGCCTATATGCTCCATGAGATAATTCTTGAACATGCTTTAGTTATGCTTTTTGAGAGTAAATTGCCTATTGACTTCATGAGATTGTGTTGAGCATGCTTTTGAGATTGGAGAAGGTAGTTGCTCCTAGAAAATGAGAAATGTTTAAATGTTTCATGCATAATGGGTTGTAAGATGTAGTTCCTACTTACTTGTGATGCATTGAATGTGTTTTGTATGGAGTTGATGTTTATTCTTTGTTTTATGCCTTATTACGATGTTGCATGCATAATGGGCAGCTAGTCTTGAGTCTTGACTCCTATAAGGTGTCTAGAGCGTCATTTGAGGATTAATGTTCCCAAGGAGGAGATACTGTAACACCCTGTATCCGAATAAGGCTAATGGGCAAGAAATTCAGAAACTACAATTGCAATCCATAAGGAACACAGACGGTCCGTAGGTGGACCCACAAACGGTAGGTGTGGTCCATCGTTGGAGTCCCCAAAATACCCCTTTCTGACCAAGAACGACGGTCCAACAGAACGGGCCGTGGGTCAGACCATTGTCCGTCGATTGGGGCCCATTAATGGGTCCCGCAGGAACTGTCCAACCATGGACAACAGACGGACTGTAGGTGGGTCCATGGTCCGTGGTGTATTTGCCATAGGTCAGGGCCAAAGTTTGTGATCACAAACCACAGCTCACCTAGAAGGACTGTAGGTCCATCTACTATTTGTCTACTGGGTCTGTTGGTTGGTAAGTCGGTGGTTGTTGGCAGTTATTTTAGGGATCGTTGGTTCTTTTCCTAATTAATTAATTATTATACTATGTCGTTTTGCCTATATTTAGAACCCATTTAATTCATTTTACCAAAATCCCAAAAGAAAGTCAATTCCTTTCAAATATTCTTTGTCTAGAACTTGAGGAAGAAGAAGAAGATTTCACCTAGGGTTTCAATCTAAGGATCCAAATTCTCCATTAAAGCTTAGCATTTGGCTTTGTTGTAAGGTATGATAGCTTTCAATTATGGAAACCTTGCATCCTTCAGAATTCAATTTCGAAAATCAAAATAAAAATCCCCCATTGTTAGGGTTTGATTCAAAAGTCATGGGTTCCTTTCAAACTTGATTCTAATGGTTAAATTATGTTATTATAAGCATGAATTGACTATTTCTATGGTTTTGGTGATGTATCCCCAAGAACACATGAAATCCCCATATTTCGCAATTTTGATATTATAATTTAGGTCTTTGTTGATAAAAGAAGAATTTTATGAATTTATGCATGAAGTGATAGAATCAGATGATTTACAATGAAATCCATGTAAAATGCTTGAATTCTAGATAGGATGATGGAAAGTGGGTTATGAACCTTAAAAGTGTAAAGTATGAGATTATGCATGTTTTTTATGAAACCTACGTAAATGCTTTAAGGACACTTTGAGAGTAAAGAGTCAATGATTATGCTAATGTTGTTTTGTTGATTGAAAGCACATTCTCATGAACACATAATGAACATGATGTGAAAGTTTTTCTCACATATTTAAGATTCTAGGGTTGAAAGGCTTTCACACCTAATTGAATCTAATACTTACATGTAGACATGAATGGTGAAGGGTTTTCTCATGCATGATCTAATGAGCTATCCTAATGAACTAAGTTGGTTTGGTTTTGAAGGACATCCGGCCATAAGACATGAGTTATGTAAGACTTAATAAGTACTTTGTGGGATTTATGCTTAGCACCAAGTGGATATTGAAATGAAATTGAATTTTTTTACATTAGTTTAGTCTTGGCTTCCCAAATATGTCTCATGAGATGGATACCTTTTACGTTAGTTGAGTTCGAGATTCTAGTAGCAATATCTGTATCCCATAAACTATGTGCCCCCATAGGTTATCTAGCTAGTGTATCCACTTAAGCTAATAGTTCATGGTTCTACCTAGGAGTGGCAAACGAGTGAGTCGAGTCGAATATGAGTCGATAAAAAAACGAGTTCAATCAAAATGGATAAGTTACTCGACTCTACTCACATTTTAAATGGCTAAAAATGATTTACCTAATGGAAAATATGGGTATCCACATTTACCCATATTATAATAGAAATCTTGTTAAAAGCTTTAAAACAAAAAAGACATTAAAGTTTTTTTAATCACTTCACTCCACCCCCTACCCCCCCCCCCCTATCCCAATAAAAAATGTAAAAGTAAAATAAAAATAATTACCACCCCACCCCTACCAACCCCCACACCCCATACCCCCTACCAGCCCGATCCCCCACACCCCATCCCAAAAAAAACAAAATTAATTTTTCCATTTATTTTTTTTAAAAAAAAATTACCAACCCACCCCCTATTAGCCCCCCGCCACACCCCCTACCCCTACAACCCCCTCTCTCTACACCCCATCCAAAAAAAAATTAACAGCCCACTCCCTACCAGCCCCCCACATCCCCCTACCACCCCCCTCCACACCCCATCCCAAAACAAAATAAACAAAATTTTAAATTTTTTCATTAATTTTTTTTAAAAAAAAATTACCACCCCACTCTCTACCAGCCCTTCCAAACCCCCTACCCCCTAACACCAACCCCCAACACACCCCATCCAAAAAAATTCACAAAATTTTAAAATTTTCCAATAAAACTTTTTAAAAACAATTACCAACGCACCCCCTAGGAAAGTACAACAACCTTTTTTGGTGTGGGTAACACCGGGTGATCATGTTACAGCTCACATGGTCTCATGTCGGTTAAGGCTTATCTCTCACAACCAGAACATGAATAATGAAGTAGCGTTACTTCAAGAAGTATTGTACATGAGTTCAAAGGTTTCAAATATTATGTTGACTTATGTTATCCATGTTTATGACGTATGACTTCTAATCTCTTATATGAAGTTTAAACTTGGTATTTGCATGCTTTGAAACAAAATATTCCCTTTTTGGATGTTTTAACTGTTTTTACGCATAGGTATCATACTTAGTGTATTTTTGTGCTAAAACATACATTTTCCTACATTCTTCCCAAATGTAGGGTCCGACATACAGGGTTTCCATTCTAGTGGTTAGAGCTTGGACTTTGACTTCTCACCGATATTTGTGAGTCTTTGTGGTTCGAGGACGGACCTCCTCTTAATCTAGTTTCCATTTCTTGTATTTCCTTTTAGGACATGATGTATGGGCTAGTCCCAATTTCATTGAATAATGTAATAGACGACTATGATGAGACAACTGTCTAGACTTCCGTTTCCTTTATGAAAAAAATTTTAGACTTGGAAATGTGTTTTACTATTATTGTTCTATTTCTTATGTTTGAAAGTTAAGTGGCTTGTATGGAGTCATTCGGGTTCTATAAGCCATGTTATATCCAGGGGGCCCTGGGCTGTGATACTGATGGCCTACTGGCTTGAGGAGACATGATTGCCTTTGTAGGCAATGTATCAATGTCGACCTCTAGGGATTTATCGACCGGTGTTGCCCTCCTCCGATCAGCCTCATCCCGTAAATACTCGGCCTCAATACGTCAGATGTCAGTAGTAGAGGTGGGAGTTACCTCCACATCTATCTTCTTATCTCTTGGAGCATTGGTCTGACTCTATAACTTAGTGATTAACATCAGGAATGGGAGCAAAGTTTGACGCTGCTTTGCTCTCATGGCCATCTCTTGCTCAATCAGTAGTCCCAGATTCAACTTCTGCTGAGCAATGATAGAACCAAACAAGTTGCCTTCAGGTGTCTAAGAATGGACTCATTCTGGGGTGGCTTAATAGTAATGTTGATTAACCCGAAGCAGTATGTAGCGGCCACAGTCAGATCTCTCTTCTCTATCTAGGCACCAACTTCTATCTACCTTAAGGTGGCATTGGAGATAAGGGGTGCCAACCAACCCTTCAAGTCCTCCAAGGTCTTATTCATGAAAAGATCAATGTACTGGTGCATAAAATCATAAGTGCACCCAGAACAACATTGATGTAGTCACTGACGCTTTTAACTTTCTTGCCGCAAACTGTCACAAAATCTACTGATTTGAAGGCACCGCCCTTGTTCTTTCTTATTGGCACCAAGTCTCCGTAAGCCGAATAGAACTCTTGGACCTAAGAAGAAATCTAGGGCCCAAGAGGCTTGGTGAAAATTTTGAATCTATGGAACTTGAGAGTGTTCCATACCTCTGGATACATTTCCACCAGCCCCGTCTCTGGACAATTGTAACACCCGGAAACTAGTAGACCAAACTAGAGCCTCAAGCTAGTGGTCTTGACTTTGATGTTAAGGGTTAGAGTCGTAGATAAGACTTCCCGTGTTGAGAATAAGGAGTTTAGTGGTTAAACGTCAAGGTACGTGTTAGACTCCGCAATTTGGAAGACCATCTAATGTTTGGGTGAGGAACTCAAGGGCAACTGCCAAGGTAAAGGAGCAAAGCCTAAGCCGAAGGACAAGGCTGCCCTAACTTTTAATTTGTCATGCACTGCCCAAGGTTCAAGACCAGTGGTCTTGACCATGGTCCGTGAAGGGGCTCATGAAGTCCCCTTAGAAATGTGGGAGGCAAGGCCATGAAGCCTAGCTACTGCCTAAGAGACCACGACCAACACCACGGATCGTGGGAGCTCTCGTGGTCATGCCTATGTTTAGTTGAGGCCAAAACTCATTGACCGAGCCACTGCCCGAGAAACCACGGACAGGACCACGGCTCGTGAGTCAAATCGTGATGCCTAGCACCATGGCTGCCAAATGAGGGTCAAATTAGGAAATTCCATTTTTATTAGTTTTAAGTGGGGGTCATTTTATATGGATTTTATACACATAAATAAGGTAATTTAAGTCATTACCCTCCCATTTTAAGTCACTTTTCCCAATACCCAAATCAAATCTTCAAATTAGTCTTTTCTCAAATATTTGTCCCTCTAGAAAACCGAAGATTTGAAGAAGAAGAAGAAGATAGAGCTTGAACCTAGGGTCAAGAACAAATAATCCATTGTTTAAGGCTTGTGTTAGGATTTTAGTAAAGTTATGTTTAGCTTATTCATCTATGGGTTCTTCCACCCATAGAGTCCCCCAGAATTTCTCCAAATTTGTGAAGAACACCAGTCTAAACTAGAGTTGGTTCCAATGTGTCGGTTTAGTTGGGTATGATTCCAATTTGTTGGATAATACTTATTTATGGTTAATTTAATGTTGATTCATGATATTATGATGAATTTATGTGAATTCCATGGTTAACCCAAGAAATCAAAGTATGTGGGTTTATGCCTTGTAAAGAGAAATTGATGATTCTTAATAGATCTTCTAGAATTGTTATAATGTATAGAACTTGTTCAAGAATAGGAAGATGAAATCATGAATTGAACTAGATTAATTAATGTATGATAAATCATGAATTGTAGTGATTGAATTTGGGATTTTATGATGAATGATGACTGGAATTGACTATGAGTAAAGCTTGTGATTTTTATGTCTTGTGATCTAATCAAATATGATGATTGTAGAGTAAAGCTTGAGAATAGGGCTTGAAGTCTAATATGATGATTTAGCTTGCATAAAATTGGTATACGAATAGATAGAGTTGTGGTGGAAGGTTTCTACCCACATGGCCTACCTAGAACGATATGACTGCTTGTATGTAGAATGTGAAAGGTCTTCTCACATAGAATGATTCTATATTAAAAGTTTAATCACCTAAAATGAATCAAAGAAGGTTAGAATAGAATAGCTTGAAGTTGTGACATCTAATCCCTTCACGTATAATTTGACTTAAGTAGCATGGGTTAGAAGGTCTCATGGTCACTTGGGATGGAGGACCCATACTCTCCTAAGGTTAGCTTGAATTAGCATTGGTAGAATGCTTTTCATGGTAGCTTGAATTAAAGTAGGCATGGTAGCCTAGGATTGAGGATCTATACTCTTCTAAGGGTAGCTTGAACTAGAATTGTTAGAATTCCTTCATGGTAGCATGACTTGGTTAGGCCAAGACCATTTCATGGTAGCTTAGGATTGAGTATTCATACTCTCCTAAGGGTAGATTAGGATTGACGATTCATACTATCCTATGGGTAGCTTAGGATTGAGAATCCATACTCTCCTAAGGGTAGCTTAGGGTTGAGGGTTCATACTCCCCTAAGTGTAGCATGCATTATATTGAATGTTTGCATGTTAGCTATATTGGAATATTTGTACCCTTTCTTGTATAGATTGGTTTGCATGATAGTGTGTCTTTCCATGGTAGTTAGGTCTATCCTAGTGGGTGCTATTCTTTGATAGTCTAGAATGATAGATAGTAAACATTGTGTAAGCTAGCCTAAAGAAGTACTTAGTGTGAATAGTAGTATGGGATGCCATTCATACATGGCACAAGTATGACTTGAGCTACTTATTAAGTGTTCTCTTATGTGATATATGCTTAGCTTGGATTGTTGCTACAGTTTCCTTCCATGATATGATTGACTTAAGATGATAGTTCCTTGTCTATATGAAATAGGTCAAGAATGACACCTTTATATTGTAAGTATGAATAAGGTGACTTCAAGGATATGTTTAGTGTGTGTGGTATTATGCTATGCCACCCATGCATTGCACAAGTGTGCTTTGAGGTTACTTAGGAGTATAGTGCTATTATGACATGAAAACCTAAGTAAAGACTAAGGGTTGAATAATGTTAGTATTAAGGTCTAAGCAAAGACCATGCTATGAATATGATGTATATCATATGCTCATTTACTATGTCTTGTGTTAAATTATGACTATATGATGATTATGTTGGAGAATATGCTGTGATGTTGTTATTATCTCTTGTGCTAATGTCTTATGTTGACTAACCATTTTGAGTTGCTCTTATGATGTTGTGCTAGCTATCATATTTGGTACAATTTGTACTAACACATACTATGCCTACATTCTAGCCAAATGTAGGGTTTGAAGACTTGAGTTCTACTTGGAGGCTAGATTTCTAAGGAGCAAGGATTGGAAGATTTGGTGAGTCCTCATAGCTTCGAGGACAAAACCATTACTTCCCTTTATTTCATTTCTATATGTTTTAGAATTATATATTGGTTGCGTCCCAAGACTTTATTCAAGAGTTTAATAGATGGTTTGAGAGAAAATTTTAGCAAAGACTTCCGCTTGCATTCCTATGAAAAGATTTCGATTGTATGGATTTAAAGAAAGGTTTAAATTTCCGTATTTTTCTATTATCTCATGTTATGAATAGCTAAAGGTCTTGTATGAGACCCCTTTGGGGTCTAATACGCCATGTTACACCTAGGGTATACGCTTGGGTCGTGACAACAATCTCTTCTCTTCTAGAATGGTCGTCAAACCCTCAATCGTTAAGCTGGTGAGTGGTCGAGGAGGAGCACCCTGTACTGGTGGTGTTGGGGCCACTGTCTACTCTGGAGCTACAACTCGAGGAGAAGAAGGAGTCTAAGGCACCGGGAACCTAGACAAATCATTCATCACCTAGGAGCCAAGCTCCGCTCTCTAGGCATGTAATAGTTGGTCATCCTCAAGCTCAGAGATAGAGGCCTAGGAATCTTATGAGTACTCATCACTGTCAGATGTGGTGATGTGTATCTCGTAGACCCCCTTACTGCCTGAGCTGACCTCCTTCAGTGTCTCAACCACAGGCGTTGTGTCCTTTCCTTTGCCTCCCTTTGGTGATAGTTTCATTGCATTTTTTCGGGATGCAGCTGCATCCTAATCAATATCCACTCCACGAGCCAGCTGTCGTGGTGGCATGTCAATGCCAGAAACATTGGGTCTATCCACTCCGATAAAACATTGTAGAAACATTTAGAAAAATTCAAGAAAAACGTAAGAAAATAAGTGCAGGAAGACTCCCCGAACTGGTCAGTGAATCTTGAACCACTTTTGCGAGCAACATCGGGCTCACCGAAAGTTCCATAACAAAATTTTCAAAAATTAAAAGTTGGTCGGCGATCTCCAGGGCCATTCGATGGATTTCCGACACCAATCGGTGAACTAAAAGTAGTTCACCAAAAGTTACAATGTATTTTATGGAATTAGGGGCGCATAAAGGCTATCAAGAAACACTTTCGATGAGTCACCGAATGAACTAGGCGAGCTGAAGCATATTGCCAAGAGTTATAGAAAAAAAACTAAATATTTAGAGGAATCAAGGGCGATTTAATGGGACTTAGGCGAACCGCCGAACCCTTGGACGAGCTCGACCCAGCTCGCCAAATGGTCCAACGTGCCAGTTTTCAGACCATACTTCAAAATCATTCCCGCAGCCCATGAAATCAAAATTAAACACCTACACTATGAAATTAAAGCAAGACCCATACTACCCATGTCCTAGGGTACTCAGACATCCCCCAATTTTGCAAAAATTGAATAGTGGACGTCTTTTGTCATTAAGAATCACATCAACCGCTCCATCATAGGGGAAACTACTATATTTAGAACAATCCAGGGTTACTCAAACTTCACCCCGCTTGACCCAACACATATTCAACACAACCCAATGATTTCAACTCGATTTCAACAATAAATTACCAAGGAATCATGATTAAAGGCCAAATAATTACAATTTCATTTAAAACTATGCAAAAAAAACAACCACACAATGATTACACAACGATCTTCAACCAAAAAATACCAATTTCATTCAAGTTCAACCAATTAAAGAGTTCGGGGTTAGGAAAACTAGCCTTATATGAAAAAGTTAATCCCTAGCAATGATCCCGATAAAATGAGAGTAAAAGTGAGAAAATATTGAAAAACTAAAATCGGGTGAGGGAATGTGGAAGTTGAAAAAAAGGAAAATGAAAGGATTTGATAATTTAAACCGTTTGCCCTTTAAACCCATTCAGTTCGCGCTCTTGTCGGCAGGGTAAGTCGCGCCCACCGAACCACTCGGGAATTCACCGAGTGGTAATTCTTCTAGCCGAATTTTACTGAACTCTCAACAATTTGGGTGTTACATTGGGCGACAAAATCGGGCTCGCCGACTTATTTGGTGAGTCGCCGACTTAGCGTTTTACTCGCCCAGTTTTATAGAAATCCCCATCATGCTGGGTGGTTCCAATGGCGGTCCAAGTTAGTCTGACCGACCTCTTCATCGAGTCACCGACTAGACTTTTGGCTCGCCTAATTGCCACTCTCCAACACTTTCACTTTTCAACGTGCAAAATAAACACCCGTTATTCAAAAACAATATTTTAAACATCAAAAACATGGGTTTCCTCCCAAAAAGCGCCTTATTTAACATCTTGGCACGACGAAAATACCAATTCAAAATTCATTCTTTGGGTTTACTGTTGTGTCACTAGGCAACCCCCCCTTTTTGCTATGGATTCAATTGAGTCAAGATTTGACCAATTTGTGTCTCTAGTTGTTTAATAGAGACTGAATGAGAAGTCACCATCTAATTTATAGTTGAGACATTTTTCTTCATCTCTTTCAACACTTTGTCCGACCCTTCTGCCTTATTGAGAATGCGTGCAAACATGTCTTCCGTACGAAACTTCTCCGGGTCAGTTCTTTGCTCCTTTGGCTTTTGGAATTCATGAGGTGGGATGTATATTTCCTTTTCATTATCCCTTTCCTTCCAAGTAGAATTATGATCACAACTTTCCCTGTCACGATATCTCCATCCATCATCTCTATTTCAGCTCGGATTTACACCCGGCCTTAGGTAATTTGAACGAAATCCTCTTCTTGATTTTCTAGGAAATTCACTTCATCATTGTACAACGCTTCAAATAGTGCTTGTTTGGGGTTTAATCCACCAACACCCATAGCATTTACACTCTTAAACCTACTACACATCACATTTTTTGACGATATGTCAGGCTAGGTAACCATTTTTTCCATATTTTGGTCTCTCTCTTGATCCTTCTCGATCTATTTTTTCGTCATCCTAAAGTGAGAGGAGAAGCCTAGTCCTCACGAGTGTACCATGCTCAATTTATCTTAGTCATGCCATCAAGGAGTTTAGATGCTACTTCATAGGGCTTTTGCATTATACCTTCGAGAACAAGTTGATCAGCAACTCCTTTGTTCAATGAGTTAAGACTC
This sequence comes from Solanum okadae, assembly GCA_036553675.1. Taxonomy (NCBI): domain Eukaryota; kingdom Viridiplantae; phylum Streptophyta; class Magnoliopsida; order Solanales; family Solanaceae; genus Solanum; species Solanum okadae. The sequence goes on along the minus strand of CM071687.1, from coordinate 18,506,135 downwards.
CTACAGAAGTAATGTAGTATTATGTGGTTTGGCAATGCGTGAGTCGTAGAATGAAGTACCAACTTCTAAAATCTCATCCACGTCACGTGGATAGATTCACCGTCCAAGCATTTGAAACCTTGAATACTATATGTTAGCATCATCATCTTTGACAAGGGGAAATAATCTTACATAGAACGTTGTGGTAAGCTCATCCCAATTGGTTATGGAGTTCCTCAATAAATCCGCTAACCATTTGGTAGCTTCACCCATCAAGGAGAATGTAAACAATCTTAGATGGACAAATACTTGTTATATGTTCTTGAATGAGCACAGACAATACACATCCACAAGTTTCGAATATGCTCATGGGGTCTTCCTGGGCCATCCCTCCATATAATCCTTTCTTTTGGAGGAGTTGTAGCATTGTGCTTGTAACATGAAAGACAACATTCCCCTCAACAGGCGGTAGACGTATTTCACCAACACCACAAAATTAAATTGGGTCATTCACATCATTAAGATTCCCAACATCCCATTGGTGGCCCACTTGGCTACCATTACTTCTGTTCACACTCATCTCTTCCTCTGTTTAAAACAAACCAACACAAACAAAAACTAAAGTAAGTCAATTCAACTACAACACAAAAAGATCACAATTCGACTTTAGTAATAGAATTCTAAGCAACACCACTCCCGGGCAACGACGCCATTTTGATTAACATCTCAAATACACCTCATTCGATTCTAGGTGTAGATGATCGTTAACTAGTATAAAACCCAACAAAGAGCTGGGGTCGAACCCATAGAGAGCGGTATGTGTTTATATTTTGTTATGAAGTCATAAAGTGGTTTAAGAAGTTATAGGATTCTAAATTACCAAAAACATACGCACAAGTCAAAGAGGGCGGGACAACGAATGTCAAATGGGTGGTTTTTGATTTGGAATTAACAGCTACAATATGTACAAAAATAGGGGAAACAACAATATTAAGGGGAATTCTCGAAATGTGATCGATTAAGCTAATTGAGCTATATGCATAATTGAAATTTAACAATAATTTGTTGAATCATTATGGGTAGACTAGGCTATAAGTGCAATACTTTTCTCTCAAACAACTATTACAGTTCAGGCGAGTTCTCTCGAACCTCGATAAGCTTTAGAACATAAACAACCCACAACCTTAATATATCCACTCGCTCGAGCTAGATAGGTAGGATTGATTTTAGGATTCACTCTCTCGAGCTAAACCCATATCAATCTAATACCTACGATTATTAATCAAAATTTTTGGTTCCAAAACATCTCTCTCAAGCAAGCCAAGAACTCTATGCTAGAATTGCATTTGCACCTACAATCCATATATTAAAACACAGCTAATGATTAAACCCACATTAGAATAAAAATTTCATCACAAAACAACAATAACCATAAGATAATTAGACAAATAAACACATCATGACACCCCAAGAATTGGTGTTTTTGCTACACATCATAAAAAAAATGATTATCAAATACATTAGCCATGATCTGGGTAAAGGTTCTCAAGTCTTTACAATGGTCCCAATTGAATAAATTAAGAAACCCACTTGCAAATCATCAAAATGAAGCTTAGAAATCCTCAATGTCTACAATGGTAACTCAAAAACTAAGAAAAAACTCTAACTCTCAGACATGGGGATGAAAACTTTCAAGTGGAACTAGCAACTCCCAAATTTCATTTTAAATTTCAATTTAAAGTTGCCCAATTTTTGGCCTAAAGGCCATTGGGCATAATAAGTCGCACCTTGATGAACGGTTAGGGAACCCACCCTTTGCTCTCTTCCATCGCCAACTTGCAATGGCCATCAGTATTCCAGGTCCTGTTAATTTGGGCGATCAAAGTTGCCCTCACAGAATCATTCGGCAATTTGTTGACTACCTATTTTTCTCATCGAGTTGGTTTTTCCCAGGGCTGGCACGCTGGAACTTTGGGCAAGATAAAGAGCCACTCGGCGGTTCGCCAGGTGGTCTTGGCGATTACCAGGATCACTTTTCTTCAGCTGGTTTGCTCCTTTTCACCTGGTAGTGTCCTTGCCTTTCTCGTTTGTCTACATACCTACAAATCAATTGCTTAACATCAGTTTATAGGAAAAAATAGGCATTTGAGGATAATTATACTATCAAAACAAAGCCCTGAATGAGTTCAAATCTTAAACTCATCAGACATGATGTATGGGTTAGTCACAATTTCATTCTATTATATTAGATGGCTAATGAGACAAATGTTTAGACTTCCACTTTGCTTTTATAATAAAATCTTTGTCTTGAAATGTTGTCTTTATTTCCTTTTTCTATTTCTTTTGGTATGAACACTAAGTCAATTGTATGGGTTCTATACACCATGATACATCTAGGGTATACCCCTGGGTTGTGACCGTTTCTAGTGTGGGTTAGTCGTTAGCCGTTGTTCTTTTAAATTATGATGAAGAATAAATTCAAGATTGTGATGAGGTTGTGGCTTAACTATGTGGTAATGGTTCTGATTATAAGAATCCCTTAAATCTTGATATAGGTTTACAGAATCGGGACAATCCTCTCGCGACTATCCATTGAAGAACTGCCAAAGTTTGAGTGTGTAGGTGCTCCCACCTTACATTTGTTACATATTATTGGGAGCAAACCTCACTTTTCCTATAATTAATGCCACTGATTTTCTTGAATGGCAAGTGCAAGCGCTTATTAGTGTGATGAAAAGATATATCAAGCCTATTGGATGGACAATTGTCGATATTGTATGCATTCCTCCCGGTATTTCTACCCATAAAATTTATTTGGATAGTAAATGCAAAGCAAGTTTTGAGCACCAACGAATGTTAAATCTTCCAATGCAAGAAGTATTGAAGAAAGAGATCATAAAGTGGCTCTATACGGGAGTTATCTACCTGATCACGGATAGGAAGTGGGTGAGCCTCGTGTGAGGCGTTCGAAAGAAGAGTAGTATAACCGTGGTCCCAAAAGAAAAAGGTGAACTTGTACTAGTGCGACCAGTTAGGATATATGTATGGATTATAGGAAGTTGAATGCATGGACTAAGAAGGATCATTTTCCAATGACCTTTATGGATCAGATGCTTGATAGACTTGCAGGGCGTGGATGTCATTGCTTCTTTGATGGTTATTCTGGTTATAATCAAATTTCTATTGCACGAGAAGATCAAGAAAAGGCAACTTTCACAAGTCTCTATTGGAAGTTTGCCTTCAAAAGAATGCCCTTCGGATTGTGTAATTCGCCTTTGAGGTTTCAAACATATATTCTCTCTATTTTCATTGATATGATAGATTATTCGATGGAGGTCTTCATGGATGATTTTTTGGTTGTGGGGACATATTTGAAGTGTGCCTTGAGCACCTTGGTAAAGTTTTGCAAAGATGTGTTGAAATAAACGTTGTACTAATTTGAGACAAATGTCACTTCATGGTCAAGGAAGGTATTGTGTTTAGGCAGAAAATCTCGGGAAATGGTATACAAGTTGATCAGGCGAAGGTTGAAGTTATTGCCAACTTACGTCCTCCCATTTCGATAAAAGGTGTTCGGAGCTTCCTAGGTCACGTAGGGTTCAATCAAAGGTTCATAAAATATTTCTCAAAAGTATCTTATAATCTTTGTAAGCTACTTGAAAACGAATGTATGTGTCTTCAATTTTGATGAATCTTGTATCAAAGCATTTTTGTGTCCGAAAGAAAAGCTCATTTCGGTTCCGGTCATTGTTGCTATGGATTGGATCATTCCATTTGAGCTAATATGTGATGCCAATGGTGTTTCTTTGGGAGTTGTTCTTGGCCAAAGAAAAGGTAATTTGTTTCAGCCGGTATATTTTGAAAGAAAGAATTTGAATGTAGCTCAAGAGAACTACACATTCACCGGGCAAGAATTGTTAGCCATTGTTTATGCCTTTGAAAAGTTTAGAGCCTATTTGTTGGACCCCAAAGTATTGGTACACACTGACCGTGGGGCGATCTGTTATTTAATGGCTAAGAGAGATGGGAAGCTAAGGTTGATTCGATGGGTATTATTGTTGGAAGAGTTTGACTTTTGATGTCAAAGATCGAAAAGGGTTTGAGAACCAAGTGGCGGATCACTTGTCGAGGCTTGAAATTAATGTTACTATTTCCAGTGAAAAAGATACTGAAGAAACTTTTCCAGATGAGTCGTTGATGGTTGTGTCTAATAATACCCCACCTTGGTATGTAAACTTCGCAAACTATGTGGTGTGTGGGATTCTTCCCGATTGACTGAATTTTTATCAACGAAATAGGTTCATGGTCGATATGAAGATGTATTTTTTGGATAAACCTTACCTAATTTGATAATGTGAGGGCCACAAAATTAGAAAGTGTCTACCGGATGTGGAAGTAGATGCAATGCAATTCTTGATGCTTGCAATGTGTCACCGGTTGGTGGACACCATAGTGGAGTACGTACAACCGCTAAAGTGCTTCAAATTGGTTATTATTGGCCAACATTGTACCAAGATGTGCACTATCTTGTTAAAAGGTGTGTTAAATGCCAAAAGCAAGGAGGTGTACCGTGAAGGCATGAATTACCTCTAACTCCTATTCTAGAGGTAGAATTGTTTGATGTTTGAGCAATTGACTTTCTGGGGACTTTTGTGAGTTCGTATGGGAACAAGTACATTTTGTTGGTAGTTGAATATGTTTATAAATGGGTAGATGCCATAACTTTACCTAGCAATGAAAGGAGAAGTGTTGTGCGATTCCTCATGCAGTACATTTTCACAAGGTTTGGCACTCCGTCTGCAATTATTAGCAATGAGGGCTCTCACTTTTTTAATCGTGTGTTTGCATTGTTGTTAAGAAAATATGGAGTTAAGCATAAGATTGCTACACCTTATCATCCACTACCAAGTGGGCAGGTTGAGGTGTCAAACTAGGAAATTAAAGGAAATTTGGCAAAAACCATCAACGTAAATCGGATTGATTGGTCTCGAAAGCATGATTATGCTCTATGGGAATATCGAACTACATTAAAAACTCCTATTGATAAGTACCTATATCAATTGTTTTTAGGAAAGTGTCACCTACTAATTAAGCTTGAACATAAGATGTTGTGGACCTTAAAAGACATGAACCTTAATTGGGGGTATGCATCTAAGGACAGAGTTGAATAACTTCTTGTCATATAAGAGTTTCGGTTACGAGTTTATCAGAGTTCAGCCATTTATAAGGAGAAAATGAAGAAGTGGCATGAAACCAAGATCCTCCCGCGTGATTTTAAAGTCGGTGATCTTGTGTTGCTTTATAACTCCCATTTGAGATTTTTGTGGTAAACTCCAGTTAAAATGGTAGGGTCCATTCAAAGTGAATCGGGTGTTTCCTAATGGGGTAATAGAAGTTGAAAATAAGAAAGGGTAGGTGTTCAAGGTGAATAGGCAAAATACGGGAGTACCTCAATGTGTCAGCGGTTCAGGTGGTGTATTTGGAAGATGCTTGAATGCATGTCAACGTCGTGCTACGACGTTAACTAAGGCACTTCTTGGGAGGCAACCCAGGTTTTATTATTTTGTGTTTTTATTAACATTTGTGGAATGTGTAGTTTGGAATCCCTAATTTTGAAGAAAGGCTAATCAGTGAGGGATGGGACCACTCGACGAGTCGCAGAATGGTCCCCAAGATTGCCCAAACGCATCGCTTTTTAAATGCCAAAATTAAGTATTGTTCTCAAATATTTGGTGAGATAATAACTAACTCGGCGATTCACCAAGTTTGATCATCAAGCCCGACCAATCTCTCTTTTTGCATCAACTGAAAGGGTAGGTTTCTATAAATTTTACCAAGCTGACGTCTACTTGGCAACTCACCGAGTGGATCGGCGGCATTGGTACTGCTCGCCTATTGGTGTGTGAATTGAAGAGTCATTTCTCCTCTGATCCTTTCAATGCAAACTTCATCCTCTCATTGAGTGACCCTTACTCTCCCTCCATTTTATTCCTTGTTGATACTCTCCATTTTTATTTCACATTGAGGACACTGTGTAGTTATTTTGGTGGGGTGAAGGTATTATTCTTATACCTATGCTCTTCGGTGTATTTTCTTTTTATTTAGTTTTGTTGGGTATTTTGTTTTCTTGGTGTTTTTGTTCAAACTTCTCTATGAATGATTTAATAGTGAATGTTTGTTTTGACTCGTTGGTATCTCTCTTGTTTTCTTGATCGTGAATGTTGCAAATATTCTCTTGTACATTGGAGTGTCAATTGTGGTCCATATCGATGACTTGAATAGTTCTATTGATTAACAATATGTTTGTGCAAGCCCAACGACGTAATTTGAGTTCCATAAGTCATGTGTGAACTCTTAGCATCTCCGTGTGACTAGTCAGATTGTCGAAGTGAGTCTATTAATGATAGTTGCACACGAGCTTAAATTCTAGATCTATGATCGATCATTGTTATGAATACCTTTTGTGGTGACGTTTACTTGAAATATGTGCATGATAATACATAGAACGTGCCCCGTGAGTCCTATTGACTAATTTTGGTGAATGAATGAAATAATCTCAACCATAAATTTTGTAGTGTAAACCTTATTGCTATACCTTTGTATGATAACCTTGTGAGTGTGTGGACCTATATTTGCATCATTTGAGGCTAACCTTTTATTTGGATGAAACATGAACACAAATGACTTTGTCCTCTCCACCTAAAACCTTCGTGAAACATTGGTGTGTTTGAATTACCAACTTAGGCCAAAAGCCTAAGTTGGGGATGTAGTGAGAATTCATCCTTGAAGGCATGTGTGACAAAGCTGAAAACCCTCCATATAAAAAAAGAGAAGGGACAAAGTGAAAAGAAAGAAAACAAATGATTTATTTGTATCCGTTGCACTTTGTTGGGGAAATAAAAAGGGTGTCTGATGAACTATACCAAAAATATTGTGCGCTATTAATATGCCAAGGATGAGTTGTGAAGATGAAAAAGAATGAAAGAAAATGTGAACAAGTTAAATTTCAGTCACACGTCATTAAGGTAGTAGTCATTATTCCAAAATGATCTGAAATTTGGGCTAATTTAGGGCTTTGTTTTAATAGTATAAGTGTCCTCAAATGCCTACTTTATGCTAAAAACTGATGTTAAAGCATTGACTTTCAGGTATGTGAGCTAAGGAATAAGGCAAAGATACTACCAGTTAAAAAGGAGCAAAACAAGCTGAAGAAGTGAAGAAAACCGATCCTGGTGATCTTCAAGACCACTCGGTGAACCACCGAGAGGCTCTTCTTGTTCGCCTAAAGTTCCAGGTTGCCAGCCCTAGGGAAGAAACCAAGTTGCCGATAGAATTGGCCAATCGGCGACTCTTCGATCCATTCCGTGACATCAAGTTGGATTGCCCAAAGTTACATAACTTGGGAGGCTAAAGAGCAATACAAAATGGCGATGGAAGGGAGTAAAGGGTGGGTCGTCGAATGACTCGAAGATGCCAGACTTATCTCGCCCAATAGCTTTTCAGCCCAAATTTTGGGCAACTATAAATTTAGTTTTGAACTATAAATCTATTATCATGTGATCATTGAGTAAGGTTTTTTTTTATGTTTTAGAGTTCCGTTGTAGAGTTTGATGCTTTTTGAGGCTCTCTAACATAAAGATTTTCATGTGAGTCTTTGAATTCAACCTTTGAAAAAATTGTAAAGGCTTGGAGTCTATTACCCAGCTGATGGCAAATCGAGTTGGTAATTGTTTTTATCTTTTTATGATGTTTAGCCAAAACCCCAACTCTTGGGGTGTGATCATGTGATTATGGGTTGAATTAGCTTATGGGTATTATTAATTACTGATTTAAATGCTTAATTGAAGTGGGTTTTAATTAATAGTTCTGTTTTAATCTAAGAATTGTAGTTGCAAATACAAGTCAAACTTAGAATTTTGGGCTTGCTTGGAAAGGAGGTTTTAGAATCAAAGATTTCAATTGATGATTGTAGTTATTTGGGTGATATCGGTTTAGCTAGAAAGAGAAAATCATAATCTAGATTTTACCTATCTAGCTCGAGAGAGTATATGAATTAAGGTGTGGGTTGTTCTTATTTATTAAGATTGTTGATGTTTGAAAGAAATCACTTGAATCGTGATAGTTCTTAGAGAGAAAGTTATCTCACCTATAGCCTAGCCTACCACTTGATATTTATCTATTTATTAGCATTTTCAATTACACATATAGTGAAATTTTCCTATAATCAATCACATCCCGAGAACTCCTCTCTAGATTTGTAACACCCGAAAAACTAGTAAGTTAAACTACAGTCCTACGTAAGGGTTCTAGAGCTTGACGTAAGGGTTAAAGTTGTAGAAATGACTTCCCGTACTTAGAATGAGGGGTTCACGGGTTACACATCAAGGTAAGACTACCCAAGGGACAACCAAGGGTCCTTGAGGTGGACCATAGAAAATCAACCCCAAATTTGCCTAAAAAGACAATCCACCAACGAGGGGACCGATGCCCCGTAGGGGGATCCACGCCTCGTGGATGGGATCACTGGTCAAGACTACAAATTTGGACTTGAAGACAACCTCCCACAGAGGACCAGCACGGCCCGTGGGTCCACCAATGGCCCGTGGGTAGGGGTTTTGTGGGTGAGGCAGCCTTGTCCCTTAGGTCGGTTACTGAAGGGGCTTAGGAAATATTCTAGAATTTATTAGTTATTAATTAAGGTCATTTTATAAGTAATTAGACCACCTATATAAAGCTATTAGACCATTAATTAAGGGATTCTAAATCATTATTGTCAATTCACCAATTAGATCCAATTCATTCCAAGAAATTCTCTCTCTAGGAAGCAAAGATGAAGAAGAAGAACAAGAGAAGCAAGTTAGGGAAAATTCCTCCATCGTTGCAACAATTGTGAGGGATTTATAATCAAGGTATGATATCTTATTCATCGTTGTATTCTTCCATCAATGGAGCCCCCTATATTTCGCCCAATTGTGAAGATGAACCCCAATTCTAGCTAGGGTTTCTTCCTATATTGTGGGTAGTGTTGAGTATGAATCCAATTGAGTAGATAGTACATGTTTATTATTTTTTTAGTATTAAATCATGATATTATGATTATATTATATGTTATTCATCGTTAACCCTAGTCTAATTGAATAAAATATAGTAATGTGGGTTTATGCCATGAAAGGTGAAATTGAGGATTCATAGATGATCTTCTAGAATGGATGACTTGTATAGTAATTGTTCATGAATGAAAGCTTGTAGACATGAATTGAATTAGATTATAGTTTATATGGTGGATCATGACCAGTAAAGCTTGAAGTTGAACCTTTATGATGATTTATGACTAGAATCACTTGATAATGAAGAATGTGATTAGAATGACTTGAAATCTAGGTATGAATGATGTTGGTAAGAAGTAAAGCTTTGAGAGTAAGGCTGGTAGTCATGAGTGTTGATTGTTAGGGCTTTGAGAGTAAAGCTAATATGTTTAATCAAGTATGTTGAAAGGCATAAAGTGATAGAATCACTTGAAACATGGATTGGTTGTCAAGGACATCCCTCCAAGAGTCATGAATTAAGTAAAAACTTAATAAGCTATATTGTGGGAATTATACCTAGCACCGAGTGGATATTGAATTGAGATGGAAGCTTTTACCTAGTTGAGCCCCGCTTCCAAGATGCGAACACTCACAATTAGAGTCCGAGTTTCCCAAAGTATATCTCATAAGATGGAGTCCCTCACAAGTGGAGTCTGGGTTTCCTACTAGAAATATTCGTATCCCATAACTACGTGACTCGTAGGAAAGTTAGCTAGTGGGTCCAACATAGCTAACAAACCGGTTCTACCCTAGGAAAGTAGACCAACCCTTCTCGGTGTGGGTAACATCGGAGGGGATCATGTGATAGCTCATGTGGTCCCATGTCGGTTAAGGCTATTTTCCCAACTACTACATGATTATTATTGAACTAAGCCATATTTGAAGAAGTATCTCAAAGAGTTCCAAGTTAATAATGAACTAAGACATGCTTAAAGAAGCAGCTCCAAATGGTGAAACCTAATGAACTTAGATATTGTAGAGTAAGTATTTCATAGTGTTAAAAAGTAAAGAAGAGGGACTAAGATGTGCTTAAAGAAGTATCTCCTAGGGTTCCAATGTATTAAAAAAGGGGGACAAGTCTCCAATTCAAGAAGTATGAGTATGAGAACCTAAAAGTGGTACTTAGCATGGGTATGATTATGGAATCTTATTCATGCATTGCACAAGTATGACTGAAGGTTACCTAAGAAAGTGTTTTCTTATGTCATGTATGTTTAGATAGGATTGTGCTATAGTTACCTTCCTTTTTATGTTATGATTTACTGAAGGCGAGAGTTTCCCTTGATTATGACAATTAAACTAAGGATGAGACCATAAGATGGTAAATTTGAATATGATGGCCAAAGGGGATACTTAGCATGAATGGGATTATGAAGTCTTATTCATGCATTGCACAAGTATACTTGGAGGTTACCTATAAAAGGGTTTTTGTAACACCCGGAAAATTAATAGGTGAAACTAAAGCCTAACGTTTCAGCCTTAAATTTTATGCATAATTGGAAAAAAAAAGAAGCCCAAAATATGACTAAGTATAAGTTCAAGAGAGGGTTCAAGGAAGGTGAAAGGCATCACTTCCCTTACAAGCTCCCTTGAACTTTAATAGCCCCAAAAATTTGACGAAGTATAAGTTCAAGTGAGGATTCAAGGAAGGTCAATGACCCAAAAATTTGACCAAGTATAAGTTCAAGTGAGGGTTCAAGGAAGGTGAAAGGCATCAATGCCCATACAAGCTCCCCTGAACTTTGCCTACGTTTTTTTAGGCAACTCTATGTGCGCAAGGGGTAATTTAGTAAATATTATTTTTAAGTCCTACTTTTATATGGGTATATTTTATATTAGTTTTACATAAATGTATAGTGTATTTTTAGTCATTAAACACCCAATCAAAAATCGTTTTCACAAAGACCCAAATGAAAATCAGATGTTCATCTTTCTCACAATATTTCTCTCTCTAAAAACCCAAGAAGAAGAAGAGCAAAATTGAAGGTTGACCTGCAAAAATTCAAGGTTTTTTCATCAAATTCTTCTACGATTCATCATAAAGATATGGTAATTTTCATGTTTGGGTAAATTCCACCCAATGAGCCCCTTCAAAACTTAATTTCAAAACTTCCAATTTTCCCCAATTTCAAGGGTTTTGTTCGTAGTTCATGGGTTCTATTTAAAAATGATTTCAATGGTTTAATTATGTTGGGATATAATTTAATTGATTATTTGTGGTTGTATTTAGGTGAAATTCCCCAAAGAACCCATGTATCCCCTTTATTGCTAAATTGTGATCTTAATTGGATTAATTGATTTTAGAAGCATGTAAATGGGTCTTGTATGACTTTATTCAATCTATGATTTCAATGATTTAATTATGTTGGGTTATGATTGAATTGATGATTTATTATTGTATTTTGGTGAAATTTCCCCAAGAACCCATGGATCCCATCTATTGCTAAACTGTTATCTTAATTGAATTGATTGATTTTGGAAGCATGTAAATGGGTCTTGTATGAATGAATTGAATTGATTGAATTATGTTATTACCCACATCTAATGTACAAATTCCATAATATTGGATTGATGTGATTCATGATTCTTGATGGGTAAATTATGAGAATTTGTACATGAATGTAAGAATTATGCATGTGCTTCAAGATTTAGGTTGAGAATGAATATTCTATGACTATGGTGTAATTGTGGTATGTAATAGAAAGATTATTCTCCCCTATACCCTTACACATTATTATGCATTAATTAATCACGACTGCAAGGCAATTGTGCTGTTATTGAAAGGTTATTCTTAATTGCACCTTTGTTAATAATGATGATATATGTGAAATGTTTCTTCAATGTAGTGATACATCTTGAATTGCTAGGGTTAGGGCATCCTCTTCTTGTGCAAATAAAAGTAATGTGGATTGATGAACCTTGAATTGGTAGGCTTAGGCATCATCTTCTTGGATAACTAATGTATTTTGACTTAATGAACATTGAATTGGTAGACCTAATGGTGGTAGCCCTTTCATAAATGATTAATGAAGAATTATAAGACTATGTCTTTAACGGGTAGACCTAATGGTGGTATCCCTTCATGATGAGTCTAGAAACTAATGTTGTGATAAACCTTAAATCGGTAGACTTAATGGTGGTAGCCTTTTCATGTGTGAAATGATGAACCTTGAATTGGTATACCTAATGGTGTTGGCCCTTTCATGTGTAAATGTACCTTCAGTCGATAGACCTAATGGTGGTAGCCCTCCCATGTAAAATAATGTTAATGAAAATTAACTACAGTATGGGAATAGAGGTTAAGTACCAAGTGGATATGGTAAGATGGATGCTCTCTCCACGTTAGGTCGGGTTTCAATGAACTTCTTTGTTTTCCCATAACTATGTGCCCACATAGATTATTAGCTTGTGGATCCACTTAGTTGACACTGGATTCCATGGTTTGCTCACATGCTCTATGTTGGTTACTGCTTATTCCTATCATATGAGTTATGTGCTATGGACCCGGTAGTATGTGATAACATTCATGCATTGCACGAGTAGGCTTTGAGAGGGCTATGGTGTGATTCTCTAATCTCTTAATGTCCAATGAATGAATGTGCTCTTAATGAAGATAATAAGAATGTTGACTTCAATGCTTAATGTAATGATGTATTCTTTACTTGGATTGTAATATGAGTTACTTTCCTTGTCATGAATTATGAAATGTTTCAAGATGAGTACGAAGAATGGTAAGTTCATCTATGATAACCTCAAAGTGGTAGTTAGTGGGAATGGTAGTATGGGATGCCATTCTTACATTGCAGAAGTATAACTTAGGGTTACTTTAGGTGAAGGTTCTAATGTGATGAAATGATTTATATGTTTATTATGGTTTTATCTTATGCCTATTTTACTTTTGATGAATTTACCACGAAAATCCGAGTTGAAACCTTGTAGAGTTGGTCTTCTTCCTGAAGCTCCAATCTTCTTCAATGGAGTTCTTGAGAAGAGAGAAGGAGCAACTTTAGGTTTAGATCTTTCGGGTTTTGTGTTTGAGTGATAAAAGTGAGGTAAATTGAGTTAAAAATCATTATATACATGTCCCCTAAAGTACCCTAAATACCCCTCACTTGGTTGGACTCTTTAAATGAAGTAAAATTGATTTTTGAATTTCTGAATTTTCGTCGCGGAGCTGTTCCCTGAAGATATTTGGAATTAAATTTCGAGACAGTAGAGTCCGCATCACGACCGCGTCGCGAACTAAATGTTTGCTCCTTGGGGGAGCTAGTCCGCGACGCAGAGCTATTCCCATCATACGACACTCCTAAATCTGCCCAAAACGTAACGACACACTAGAACACATTCTTCTCTAGTTTTCGGATGTCGTGGTCGTTTCTTGACATTTAGACTTTTACTCTTCCAAACCAACTCAATTGCATTAATTTAGGTTTAGAAACATCAATTTAAATATTTTTAAGTCATTATTCACAAAGTGAGGCTCTAACTTAAGTCATAGAATTTCCGGGGTGTTACAATATTCCCCCTTAGGAACATTCATCCCCGAATGTCACTTGGAGTTCTTTCTAGGGAGACAATGACTCAAACTAGCAGCACAACAACCAGACACATCAACAACATCATATCATCATATCATATAGGAATTTAATCCGCAACATCACTATGCTCAAAACTCTTTACTTCATATAAGTATATGGGGAACTACATTCTCCCTATTCAATGAGCATCAACATATATATTAAGCAATCAACAAGACATTTCTTTAACAAGACAACATCAAGCATGCTCTTTACAACTCTCATGAAGACTACATCACACAACATCTATGGGTGCAATTTCAACCATGACAAACAAAATTCATGAAAACTCAAAATACAACTTAAGCATGAATTTTCACAAAAATATGCACATACAAGGAAATCATGTCATAATCATCAGCACACATGATTTTCAATTTCTACCTAATTAAGAGAGACTACTAACTTCAACTTTGGCTAGGAGTAGGAGGAAAAAGATGAGGTGTAACGACCAGAGAGCACCCCCTAGCCGTTATATGCGTATTCGACCTCTCGGAGGTCTTATACAAGCCTTATCATTCATTCATCGCATAGATCATAAAAATCACTAAGAATTTAAAACTTTTACTAAATAAAACCATAGGACTTCAAGAGTCATCAACATTTGAAAACATCAATACGCAAGCGGAACTACTAAGTCTCTTTAGCCAATCTTAGAAAAGAACTTAAAACGTACTAAGGGACACGACCCTTTACAATATGAAATGAAACTTAAGTGTCTATTACAATGACTAAGAAACTTCTAAACATAGCCCTCGAATCTTGAGGACATACCAAAGACTTGGGAGAGTAAAGCAATCCAAGCAACTCACCATGAAGATCAACATAATAGGCACCTTACAAGCCACAAACAACAATACAAAGTCATATGCTTCATAATACATCATAAACATACATAACCCATTTACCTTTACCTTCTTGCCTTGGATCTCCACCTTAAGTAACCCTTAAGCAATACCTTTGTGCAATGTATGAGCAACGTCCCATACCATCACCCACACTAAGGCACCAGCTTAAGGTCACACAAAGTGCACTCACCATGCATACCTCAACCTTCATCAATTAATCACATAAGACATATAAGCACATAAGCCAACAAGGCACTTCATAAGACTAGAACACTCATCAAATGTCATTCCAAGACTCACCTAAGTAAGACATGGTGAGGCAGCCCATACTACATCTCCATACCACACCCAAGTGATCCTTAAGGCTACACAAGACAAGCTCCATTCACATCTCAACATAATTCATTCATTCTACTTAATGCATTTAGACAACTTCATTCACTAATGACATAAGATCATCAAATACATTCAATTCATCATAAGCATTTACATTCAATTCATTATGACTCACTTTCACATTAGCATGCTCAAAGACCAACACTTTCATTAATTAGCCCAATAAGACTCATTCATTCGTTTCCATTACTAAGACACACCAAGATCTCCCTTAAATGTCTACTTGTGCAATGTCTAGATGATGTCCCATTCGACCACCTATCCTAAGTAGTACACCCTTAAAAGACCCTAGTTCATTCATTCATTATTGTGGGGGAGAGCCTTAACCGACATAGACAATGGAGCTTGAATGGAATCCCGGTAATGCCCTTACCAGATTTGGGATCCCTACTTGCCTAAGGTAGGGCCATTCTTTTAGCCTTTACATGGTAGAGACCACTAGCTAGTCCTATGTGGGCACATAGTTAAGGGATAGAAGGATTGCTTCTAAGTACCCATATCTCCACTAACGATGGGGCACCCATCTTAAGGGTTGCTAATAAATACTCACATATCAACTAACGACGGAGCATCCACCCATCTTCATATCCTCTCGGTGCTAGACATTACTCCCCCACGGAGTTAGGACATTCATTTCATTCATTCATTTAAGGATGAGGATTGCTACTAAGTACTCTCATCTCAACTCACGAAGGAGTACCCATCCTAGCCCAACATTTATTCATTTAGGGTTAAGGATTGCTACTAAGTATTCTCATCTCTACTCACGAAGGAATACCCATCCTAACTCTCATTCATTCTTTAAGAAAGCTCTTGGATTCAAAGATGAGAAAACCTTTCAACTAGGAACCCCATTCATTAAAAGGAGTACTTTAAGAGACTATCCTTACAATAGACCCAACTTTCATTCATTAGAATTAACTCCCATTCTTTTCATTCATTCTTCACTAGGTGTGAGAAGAAGTAAACATAGTCTACCTTAACCTCACCTTCATTATAGGTCATTCAAAGAAGAAAACAACCAAACATACACATAAAGTCTCTACACAAGGTCACCTTTCATGCTCTTAGACCATACACAAATTCACATCATATCACATTACCTTCACATAAATCAACATTACTCAAAACAACAATCATCCAACTTTGCCTACAAGGCCATGATCACAACATGCTAATAAGGTAAACACCTCCCCACTTTCAAAGGGATCAACCACACACTTCTAACATCTATAACATATATATATATATATATATATATAACAAACTAGAATCAATAATCTATTTACAACTTCATCATCATCATAAACCTTAGGTCACAATTGCCCATTCAAGGCCAACATACAATATAACATAATTGACCATCAATTCCTCATAACTCAATATATAACAATACATAAATCAATAGCCCATAACAATCTACACATTAATATCATATTATTAGCTCAAAATTAATAGACCCACTTTAGACCCAAAATTAGGGTTTCAAGATATGCAAGGGTTCATAGAGTTTTTGATCTTTAAACCATCAATATTAACATAAATCATCATTTGAAATACTTTCATGCAAGAACCAAAGCTTAGAATTGACATAGGGGTTTTTAATGTTTTTGGAAAACGTTGAAATCACTTTGATTTGGCTCTTTGATTGAAAGGAGAATCGAAGATAAAATCCCCATACCTTTCTGATTGATTTTCCTTCGAAATTTGAAGAGAAATCAGTAGGAACCCATCCCCTAGCTTGAAGCTTCATCTATGGCTTCCATGAAGTTCTAGAGGGAGAGTTTATTTGAGAGGGAAGGTTCAATGTAGAAATAATGATGTCCAATTCTAGGTTTTGGGGTTTTAACCTATTAAAATACCCTAGAATAGGTAGAATAACCGTGTATAATATTTCCCCAAACTACCCCTCACATAGTTGGACCATTTTAAACAAGTCAAACTTGAGTTTTATTTTCGCAGATTTCATCGGGAAACAAGTTCACGACCCAAAGGTGTTCCCACAAGTTTCTGGAAATTAAATTTTGAGACAGAAGAGTCTGCGGCAATTCCGGGACGCGGACTAAATAATTGGCCTATGGTGAAGCTAGTCTGCGATGCGGACATGCTCCCTCCATGAGGATATTCGAGCTGCATTGGCAGCTTGCTCGGCCAAGGGTTGGGGTCCTCCTCGGGGACCCTTAGGGTGGTCCAGGGGAGTCGTACCCAAATGTTTTGACCCTAAAAACTTTTATTAAGACACTAGGGTCACCTCCACTGATTATAGATTCCAAACAACACATAAAAACATGCAAAACACACTAGAACACACTAGCATGCAAACAACTAGTTTTCGAACGTCTTGAACGTCTCTTTGACGTTTGACTTCCAAACTATTTAAAGCTGACCTATGAACTCATTTTCAAACATTTATACAAGTTTATCATCTACTAACACGCATCTGAAGCTCTAATTATCCTATTTCATTTTAAGGGGCGTTACATGAGGGTAGCGGGACTTCATGTCGGCCTTGACCTCCCATGTTGCACCCTCAACTAGGCGGTTTCTCCATAGGACTTTTACGGAGGACACCTCTTTATTCCTCAACTTCTTAACTTGACGATCTATGATTTCGATCGGAACCTCTTCATAAGAAAGGTTTTCATTCACCCCTAAACCTTCTAGAGGGAAAATGGACACCGGGTCACCTACACACTTCTTTAACATAGAAATATGGAATACCGGGTGAACCGGGGCCAATTCGATGGGCAATTCCAACTCATAAGCAACCTTTCTGACACGCTTCAAGATCTCTTAAGGCCCAGCATACCGGGGTTATGCTTCCCCTTCTTACAAACCTCATCACCCCTTTCATGGGTGAGATCTTCAAGTAGACCTAATCACCTACTTCAAATTCAAGATCCCTCTTTCTATTATTAGTATAAGACTTTTGCCGACTATGAGCCATTTTCAACCTATCCCTTATAAGTCGAACTTTTTTCGTAGCCTAAGAGACTACCTCGGGACCAAGAAGAGCAAATTCACCTACTTGAAACCACCCAACCTGAGATCAACACCTTCTACCATAAAGTGCTTCAAAGGGTGCCATAGCAATACTCGAGTGGTAGCTATTTTTGTAGGAAAATTCCTTCAAAGGTAGGTGATCATCCCAATTACCTTTGAAGTCAATGCCACACACTCTCAACATGTCCTCTAGGCTTTGGATGGTGCGTTCTGCTTGACCATCTGTTTGAGGGTGAAATGCGGTACTAAGTTTTACTTGAGTACCAAGCCCACTTTCGAAACACCTCCAAAATTGGGAAGTAAATTGGGCACCTCTATCCAAAATAATCGACAATGGGCCCCCATGCATTTTCACAATCTCCTTAATGTACAACTTAGCATAATCTTCCACTGAATAAGAAACCTTGACGGGAAGGAAATGGGCTTATTTAGTCAGTGTATCCACAATGACCCAAATGGAGTCATGTTGCCTACGGGTTCGAGGCAAACCTACCACGAAGTCCATATTGATCTCTTCCCACTTCCAAGTGGAGGCATCAATATCTTGAGTTAGACCTCCCAGTCCTTGGTGCTCGACTTTAACTTGTTGGCTATTTGAGCACCTAGCCACAAAATTTGCTACGTCTCTTTTCATTCCGTTCAACCAATAAATCTCATGTAAGTCACGATACATTTTGGTGGCTCCCAGATGGATGGAGTATCGGGTCCCATGGGCCTCATCTAAGATTGCCCCTCTTAGGCCATCCACATCCGGCACACATAACCTCCCTTGGTGCCTAAGCACCCCATCTTCTCCTTGAGAGAAAGTTTTTATTGATTTGTTGAGAACCGACTCTTTTAGTTCCATCAAAATAGGGTCAAGATGTTGCTTAGACTTCACGCCAACAACAACCAATGTCTCAGAATTATGACCGACCATGACACCTCCTTTTGGGGAATCTTCAAGTCGGACACCCAACCGGGATAGCCTATGTACATCACGGGCTAACTCCCTTTTTTTCTCTTCCACATGTGACACACTACTCATAGATACACGACTCAAAGCATCCGAAACCACATTTGCCTTTCCGGGGTGGTAAAGGACACTCTTATCATAGTCTTTTAAGATGTAATGACCCGAGAGCACCCTTAGTCGTTACCGGTGTATTCGACCTCTCGGAGGTCATATACAAGCCCTTAGCATTTGTCATAGCATTTATCATAGAAAAATAGCGGAAAATTTAAAACTTTTTCATAATATAAGACAAGACTTAAAAAGTCACCTCATTTAAACCTTAAATACAAAATCGGAGTACTACTTCTCAAGGTAGCCATCTTAAAGCACGACTACAACACAAGAGGGACACAACCCTTACAATACAAAAGAAACTATTAGCTAGTACATAGAACTTAAGGAAACTCTTTAACATAAAGGTCCTTGAATCTTAAGGACACACCCGAACTTGGGAATAGTAAGCCAAGCTCATCACTTCTAGGAAAGGCCCTTTACCCAGCACCACCTAAACTTGGTGTAAAAAGATGAAGAAGAATGGTGTTAGTACAAGAATGCACTAAGTATGATAACCATGCAAAAACATGCTTTAAAAAGGGACATTTAATTGGAAACCATGCATCATGCCTTTTTTAGAGAAACTTCAAGAATATTTAGTACAATAGGCACAATATAAACCACATACATCATCATACACATGGAAACCATTCATAATTCCACATAGAGCCACTCATAACCTTTTAAGCACATTCAATGCATACTATACATTACCTTCCTCTTTATCTTAACTTCTTTCCTCAAGCAACCCTTAGGGAATACTTGGTGCAATCTATCACCTTAAGGTTACCAAGGGTGAACTTACATATGGCCTTCATCAATCCAACCACATATATTCATAGAGTCATAAGCACACCATAAGACATAGTCTTCACATAGGAACCATCACCTAAGACAACCCCCAAGTCACACTTGTGCAATGTGCAGGTAGCATCCCATAATACTACCCACACCAAGTGTTCCTAGGAAGCCACCATAGACTAGGCACATCATTTTCAAAAAGTTATAACATCTTCATTTAACATTAGACATAAGACCAACATACTTCATAACATCATATAAGGACTAATTCCTTTCCTACATCATTAGTCATAACCCATTTAGTTCATATCATATGTAAACCACCCTCACAATCCCTTCACAAGCTCACTTGTGTAATGTACACATGGAGTCCCATACCCCCACATTTACTAAGCAAACCCATTAAGAAATCATAAGTGTAATTAACATGCATAGTCATACTTCATGTCTTGACATACGTAAAGTCAACCTTAATATGCTTTAATAATAACATACATAGACCATAGTCTTCATTACATAAAGAGCCTAATCATAACCTCCCTTAGAGTCCACTTGTGCAATGCATAAGTTGGGTCCATAGTCCTACCTACACTAAGTAACTCTTCAAGAAATCATGACTAGAGTGCATATTCTTATCTTAGTTCATTTCTTAACTTTCGGGAGACATTGCCATAACCGACATAGACTATGTGAGCTACATGGAATTCGGTGTTCTACTCCCAGACCGAAAAGAGACGGTACTATTTGTCAAGGTAGGACCTACATACA
Source organism: Solanum okadae (assembly GCA_036553675.1). Taxonomy (NCBI): domain Eukaryota; kingdom Viridiplantae; phylum Streptophyta; class Magnoliopsida; order Solanales; family Solanaceae; genus Solanum; species Solanum okadae. The sequence continues at coordinate 18,485,629 of CM071687.1, read as the reverse complement.
TAATAGCTATCTTGTGGATCCACTAAGCTAAAACTTACGGGGGCACGTAGTTATAGAACAAGGAGATTGCTACTAGAAACCTTGACTGACTAGGCGTGGAGGTTTCCATCTCATGAGACAACATCTATGTTGGGAACCCACACTTGCTAAACGTGAAGGTTCTCTTGTGGGAAGCCGTACTTGCTAAACGTGAAGCCCCCGCTCTCATTTTTCAAGTTCACTCGGTGCTAAGCTCCAACTCCCTTTTTTAACATCTTTAAGCCTTTATTTAACATTAGTTCATAAAATAGGCTTTAGGGACTTAATCCCTCATATCATATAGCTGAAAGGTTTCAAAGATGAGAATGACCTTTCATTATAGAGCCTACATTATGTGAGAATGACCTTTCACATAATCCTACCATATTCATAACATAGTCTAGTTTAGAGTACAATTGAGGAAACCTTTCAAGAAACTCACTTTCACTAGATTATCATAAACCTTATTCATTCATTCATGTGTGTGTGTACATATGTTAGAAAAACTTTCACATAAACACCTTTATACAACACATATTCATACCTTGCTAATCATACATTTTGCATGCATAATAAGATGTAAGGGTGCATATAAGGGTTAACTTTTCAATAGACACCATAACACATCATATTCAAAGCTATACATGTAGAGTGTGTGTGTGCATATTGGTCCTCATAGTGACATAATAGCAACAACATTAATATTGTGTGCATCTCCCTTCAAGGGATCACAACACATTCACAATGTCCCTAAATCATAAGCAATTCACGTATAAAGCCTTAGGCATTCTAGACCACACACTCACACTTCATCATAGGAGACAAGGACACATTCAATAATTGAATAGGTACTCCTAACATGTATATGATCACACATTCATATAGGGGTCATATAGGTAGGGGTCATTCCACAATAGTACTTAACATAATCAATCATGTCGACCACACCTTATCCCTAACGTTATCATTCACATTATAATCCTCATCATCAACACACTTTAAACACCATGCTAGCATTGAGGATTTCATACATAACCTTCATAGCACAACTTCATAAATATAAGCATCATAATCATCAATTCACTTCATAGCTATTGCCTTCAAGGCCATGATCTCAACATGCATAGATAGACAAGAAGTAAACACCGCCACCATAAGTGGACCAAACCACTCAACATCAATTCTCATACTATAGACTAAAAGATAGGTCAACTTACCAATTCTCCAAGCCATGATCACCATGGATCAATCCTCATTAATTCATAATCAATTTACATAGATAGCAATAGGAATCAACAATGTAATTCAATAGCATGAACATAATCTAAGTACAATTCTTTAAACAAAGGGATCAACCCATAACTTTGCCCATAAGGCCATAATTCTCAACTCATCAATATAGCAATAATTCAACATGAATAAGTATAGATAATCATAGGAAACATCAATACAATCTAATCTTAACATAATTTAACCAATAGAGATCATATTCACAAAGACCCACATCATAGGCCAATTTTTCAGAATTTGGGGATCATGGGTTCTTCAAGAATTCTTTTGAAAATTATCTTAAAAACCTTAATTCCACATCAATTCATCAATAGAATGATTTAGAAATTCGTTTGACAAGGAACCCATGTTTAGATTGAAAATTGGGAATTTTGGTCTTTGAATCACTTTTGAAAATCTCTGATAGAACTCCTTGAATGAGAGGTTATTCAAGAATCAAGAGTTACCATACCTTAAGTATTGAAGACCCATGAAATTGAACAAGAAATCAGTTGAAAACCCATCTTCTAGCTTGAGTTTCATCAAGGTCTTCAATGGGGTTTTTGAGAGAATCTATTTTGAGAGGGAAGGGTCAATTTGAAGAATGGGGTCTAATTCTAGGTTTTGGGGTTTTAACCAACTTAAAATACCCTAAAATAGGTAGAATAACCGTTTATAATAATTCCCCAAATTACCCAAACTACCCCTCACTTAGTTGGACTTTTTAAACAAGTCAAACTTGAATTTTATTTTCGCAGATTTCATCTGGAAACAAGTTCGCGACACGGAGGTGTTCCCAAAAGTTACTGGAAATTAAATTCGAGACAGTAGAGTCCGCGACATTTCCGCGTTGCAGACCAAATTTTGGCCCTTGGTGGAGCTACCCCGCGACGCGAACATGCTCCCTTCATGAGCAACTTCAAGCTGCCTTGGCAGCTTGTTTGGCCAAGGGTTAGGGTCCTCCTCGAGGACCCTTAGGGTAGTCCCGGGGAGTAGTACCCGGACGTTTTGACCCTAAAAACATTTATTAAGACACTAGGGTCACCTCTACTGATTTTAGATTCCAAAAAACACATAAAAACATGAACACCATACTAGAACACACCAACACGTAAAAGACTAGTTTCCGAACGTCTTGGTCGTCCCTTGACGTTTGACTTCCAAACTCTTTAAAACTAACTAAAAAGGCTATTATTCATTATTTTAACAAGTTATTAATGCATAAAACCCATGTGAGGCTCTAATTTATTCTACTTTGTAACTCCGTATATAGCAGCAAACTTTGGTGTCATTCAAAAAACTATCTCAAAATAGTACCGAGTCTGTACTGGAGTTGGTAACCCAGTTATAGCTAGACGGGTATACAGAAATTGCCCATTCACCACTTCCTAGAAAGCCACCTTAGTAGATCTTGTCAAGTTAGAAATGGTACATTTCTATATGAGTCAGTCCTAGAAAGCCACCTTAGTACATTTCATAGACTAGTTACATTCCGGTTATGCCTCAATCGATTGTTGAACAAGGATTGTTTTGTTTCAATTTCAAAATGAGTCAATCTTAGAATGTAAAGGAAGTAGCTCAGTGCATATGGGTTGATTTATCTCTCACCTTTAATCTAGGAAAATGATTTCCAAAGGGTATATCTATCATCTAGTTCAGGTCAAGGATTCAAAATCTGAAACCCTATATCTTGAGTCAGTCCCAATAGTAAATAAGTTTCCACAAGTGTTCCTAGAAGATCTTCCTTGATTACCTCCTGAAAGGGAAATTGCCTCCGGAATAGATCTCTTCTCATATACCCAACCTATATTTATTCCTCCTTATAGACTGGCTCTAGCCGAGCTTAAGGAATTAAAAGAACACTTCAAACACCTTCTAGATAAGGGCTTCATCGAACCTAGTATCTCTCGGTGAGGTGCTCCAATATTGTTTGTGAAAAAGATAGACGGTCCTTTCAAGATGTGCATTGATTATTATAAGTTGAACAAAGTTGCAATAAAGAATATGTATCCCATCCCAGGATTGATGACTTGTTTGACCAACTTTAATTGCTAGTTGTTTTTTCTAATATTGACTTTAAATCTAGCTATCATCATCTCAGAATCAGAAATAGTGACATCCCCAAGACAACCTTCAGGACTCGGTATAGTCAATGTGAATTTGTAGTTACGTATTTTTGACTAACAAATGCTACTGCAGCTTTCATGGATTTAATGAACACAATGTTCAAACACTTTTTGGACTTGTTCATCATCGTCTTTATTCATGATATCCTCATTTATTTTTAGAGTGAGGAAGAGCATGTGAGTCATAAGAGAGTTTTTCTGCCAACTATCAAAGATTGTCATCTATTCACTAAGTTTAGTAAATGTGAAACCTGGTTACAGTCTGTCGCTTTCCTTGGTGATGTGGTATCTAGAAAAGGGTCCGTGTGGATTCGAAAAAAATTCACGCAGTACAACACTCGCCCAAACCCACCTCTCTAATATATATCAGAAGTTTCTTGGGTTTTACTTGTTATTACATGAGATTTGTTGAAGGATTTTCATCCATAGCTCCCCTATTGAACAAGTTGACTTAGAAGAAGGTGAAGTTTTAGTTGTGAGATGAGTGTTAGAAAAGCTTTCCAGATGGCATAGATGGTTATGTGGTTTATTGTGATGCCTCCAGTGTCAGCCTAGGTTGTATGTTGATGCGACAAGGTAAGGTCTTAGTTTATGCTTCTAAACATCTTAAGGTCCATGAGAGGAATTACCCGACTTGTGACCTCGAACTTGTAGTCGTAGTATTTTCCCTAAATATTTGAAGACACTACCTGTATGGTGTTCATGTTGATGTGTTTACAAATCATAAGAGCCTACATTATGTGTTAACATAGATAGAATTGAATCGTTGTCAAAGGAGATGGGTTGAATTCCTCAAAGACTATGACATTAATGTGTTGTACCATCTGTGTAAGGCCTATGTAGTGGTTGATGCTCTCAGTAGACTATCAATGGGTAGTGTAGTACATGTTGAGGAAGAACAGAAAAAGTTAGTCAAAGATGTTCACCGGCTTGCTCTCTTAGGAGTTTACCTTACATACACATTAGCAGGCGGTTTAGGGAACCAGGACAATGATCTTATATAACTTCAACTGAAAGGTGAAGTTCATTAGCAGAATGTTGAGGTTTTCTCCCAAGGGGGAGATGGTGTGCTTTGTTACCAGGGTCACTTATGTACTCCTAATGTGGGTGAGTTGAGGCAGGAGATCCTTACTGAATCTCATAACTCTATGTATTCCATTCATCTAGGTGCCACTAAGATGTATCGTGATATATGCGAAGTATTTTGGTGGAACGACATAAAGAGGGACATAGCAGAGTTTGTGGCTAAGTGTCCTAAATGTCAACAAGTTAAGTTGGAACATCAGATGAGGTATGACTCAAGAGATTAACATTCCTACATGGAATTGGGAAGTGATAAACATGAACTTCATTATAGGTTTACCTCGTACTCGCAGGCAACATGACTCCATTTGGGTGATAGCAGACAAAGTCACTAACTCCGCTCACTTCTTAGATGTCAAGACTATAGATTCAACAGAGCACTACAAAAAACTCTACATCAATGAGATAGTCACATTAGATGGGATTCCCCTGTCTGTCATTTCAGATAGAGGTCCTCAGTTTACCTCTCATTTTAGAAGGTCTTGGTACTAAGGTAAATATCAATACATAATTTCTTCCACAGACGGATGGTTAGGCAAAGTGTACCATTCAGACATTAGAAGACATGTTGAGAGCTTGCGTAATCGATTTCATGGGTAATTATGATGATCACCTGCCTCTCATAGATTTCGCCTATAATAATAACTCTCATTCCAGTATTCATATGGCTCTTTATGAGGCATTATATGGTCATAGATGCAGATCTCTACTTGGTTGGTTCAAAGTATGTGAAGTAGCCTTGATTGGGCCATATTCGGTTTATGAGGCTATGTATAAAGTTCAACTCATCAGGGATAGAATAAAGACAACTCAGAGACATCAAAATTCGTATGCAGAAGTGAGAAGAAAGGACTTAGAGTTTGAAATTGATGATTGGGTTTGCTTAAAGGTGTAGCCTATGAAGGGGGGTAATGATAGCAAAAATGGAAGCTCACTCCGAAATATGTAGGTCCTTACAAAATCATGAGAAGGATTGGTAATGTTGCTTATGAGTTAGAATTTCAAGCAAAACTACCATCAATTCATCCAGTCTTTCACATTTCCGTATTGAAAAAGTGTGTGGGTGATCCGACATGGACAGTACCATTAGTGAGTGTGGATTTCAAAGTTAGTCTCACATATGAATAGGTGGCAGTTGATGTTCTTGACCGTAAGGTTCGATGTTTGAGAAATAAAGAAGTCCTTTTAGTAAAGCTTTTGTGGAGGAGTCAATCCATAGAGGGGGGGTACTTGAGAAGCAAAAACATCCATGATGGTCAAGTATCCTCACCTTTTTCCTTCCAATTCTGTTTCAGCTTGAGGTAATTGTTCCTCTCCAGTCTCTCAATTTATTCTTGAATAATTTCGTCTTAGTATCTTGTTCCCTCAGTTATTCTTGCATTTCAACATAATTACATGTTCTTGGAACTAAGTTCAGATAGATATCGGTTTCTAGATCTTAGTTGTAGGGATTGCAGCTCTTTCCGTCCATACTATGCTTGATTAAACTTCATTCGATGAGGAATGTTCCCAATGGGGAGATATCGTAACACCTCTGATTCGACAAGATGGAAAAATGCAACTTTCCAAGACCTGGTGTCAGAACCGATGGAAGCCACCGACGGACCGTGTTTCAGACCACGAATCGTCTCATCATTGAGGCCTAGACATAGGGACATTTCAGGATCAAAAGATGAGACCTACAACTGTAGTCCATTGTCGGTTGCTGGACCCACAGATTGTAGGTAGGGTCCCGTCTCTGATCCCACCCGCGGCTGACCAGTAGAGTTTATGGTTGTACCTACAGACCGTAGGTGAGGGGCAATAACTATTTAGAGGAAAATGGTTGTTGGGTCAACTATAATCGGTAATATATTTTAGCACAACATGAATTAGGAGGCCCATGACCTATCAAATTAAAGATAATTGAATCCTCTTTCTAATGCCACCGAGTCTACTAAAATCCAACCTTAGAGTAAGAAGTTATGTTCCCTTTAGTGAAACCTTGTTGGGTAGATCATGAACGACGACCTAGTCGATAGATGGTAGTTCAAACGATCGTCTATCAGTCCACTCGTGAGTGGCACTTCGTAAGCTTTAAGTTAGGGTAATTTTTGTCTTTTCCCCTTTGCGTTGGGCACTTAAACTACATCTTTTGATGCCTAAACTACGTAGTTTTATTCTGTCTAAGACAATTATCTTAGTAAGAATCTACCCAAGCACCCATTTTCCACAAAGCACACAAATTAGTGCTAAAAGAAGAGGAAAAGTGGACCAAACCTCCCAAGAACAAGCAGTAGTGTTCTTCAAAGCTCAACCCCGAAATCCAAAGGATGTCTCTGTAGATTTCATCACAAAGTAAGTGGAATTTCAGCAGTAGGTTCCTTTCATCCACTAGATCCATAGAATTCAGTCAGTTCTTTAATTCTACATAGCTTGTTTTGACATAGGGTTTGTAAAATCTTGGGAATTTATTGTGATTTCAGCAGCTACAGAATTTATAGTCTAAATAACATGTTTTCGTGGGAACGTTGCAAAATTCCTGGTCTAAAATTCTGAACCCTAGTTTGTGTAATTTCACTTAGTTCAAGAAATATATTTTCTAGGTCAGTTAAACATAAAATCATGATCAAGATTTTGAATGTCACATTTTAAGTATATAAATGTTACATTTTGAGTTAGCATGTCAGTTTTGAGTTACACAGTACTTAGTGCATTTTTTCGTCATATGCATTCATGTAACACCCCAGAAACTACTAGGCTAAACTAGAGCTAAACGTTATACTTTGAGTCTTGAATGTGGCCTAGGTCCAAGGGCATGAGGGATAGATCCAAGCGAAAGGGACCAAGGTTACCCATATTTCCCAACGCACTGCCCACCATGCCACGAGAGCCTTCACGCCTCATTGTGGTCACCACTCCTCGTGGCACCACTTGTGGTGGTGAAGGTTGCCCCAAATTGGCTCCTCAACACTAGCAACTTCACAGATCGGGAAACTTTAGACAGCTCATGGGAGTGGCCTTGGTCATGCCTTGGTGGTTGGTGGTTGAAAGGAGGGTGGCTTAGCGACTGCCTCAAGGCCCACGAGAGGGACAACGACTCGTGGCATGCACTACGGCTCGTGGATCCCCTCGCGAAGATGCCTTGGGCTTGTGGGCTAAAGGGACAATTGTCAAGCCACTGCATCAAGGTCCACGGAGGGGACCACGGCTCGTGGGGCCTCTCATGGTGCCCGGGCAATTCACTTAAAGTGAGGGGCGTATTGGGAAATTTCGATTTCAGTCCATTCAATGCGAAGTCATTTTGGATAAGCCTAGGGTCACTACATAAGTCATTTTAAGTCAAAATTCACCCAAATTAAGTCGTATTTTCCAAACACGCAAATAATCCCCAAAGTTCATTCTCTCAAAACATTCTCTCTCTAGAAAACTTGAAGAAAAATGTATTCAAGAAAAGGCTTTTTAAAATTAATTTCTTTGGGTATTTTGATTGAGGTATGGTGGTTTTCATCCATGGGTAGCTTTCACAAATAGAGCCATGACAAAATCTTTAATGTCAAATGGTAGAATTACCCCAATTAGGTAGGGTTTTCTTCATTCACCATGGGTTCTTTAATCTAATAATTTTAATGGTTTAATTATGTCTATATATGCATGAATTGATGATCTACAATGCTTTTATGATACTTACGTGATGAACCCATGCAAATTCCCATATTTCCCCTAATTGTGATCACATAGGTTGGGTTTTTGATTGTGAAAGAAGAGTTTTATGATCTAATGTATGAACTCATCGAATTACATGAAATTATGATGAAATCTCTTTCTAATGTTAAAAATCTAGATTTGTTTATTGATGATGGGTTTGAACATTAGAAGGGAAAAGTGTGAGTTTATGCATAATCTTATGAATATATGTAAATGCTATGAAGGTGCTTTGAGAGTAAAGTGCCAATGTTGATTGTATTGTTGTGTTGTAGAATGGCCATTTTCATGAAATACTTACAACCATGATGTGAAAGATTTCTCACATAGAAACGATTCTTAGGTTGAAAGGTTATTCTCACCTAATTTAATCAATGAATGAGAGCTATCCTAATAAACTAACTTGGATTGATGGTTAAGGAAATCCTTCCATGAGACATGAGTTAAGTAAGACTTAATAATGTATTTCGTGGGAATTATGCTTAGAACCAAGTGGATAATGAAATGAGAAGGAAGTCTTTACGTTAGTTGAGTATGGGTTTCCCATGTATGTCTCATGAGAAGGAAACCTTCTAGTTAGTTGAGTCCGAGTTTCTAGTAGAAATCTCTGTATCCCATAAACTATGTAACCCCATAGTTTGTCTAGCTAGTGGATCCGCCTAAGTTACGAGTTCATGGCTCTATCTTAGGCAAGTATAACAACCATTTTCGGTGTGGGAGACACCGGGTGATCATGTTTTAGCGCACATGGTCTCAATGTCGGTTAAGGCTATTTTCCCACAATAAGAACATGAAAAATGAACTATGGGTACTCAAGTGACTTTGTATGTGAGTACAAAGGCTTTAAAGATGTCATTGACGTATGTTTTCCAAGATTATGACTTATGCCTTCTTATGTCTTATATGATGTTCAAACTTGACAAATTGCATACTTTCAAATGAAATGTACTTTTTTGCATGTTTGTAATGTGTTTATGCATAGCTACCATACTTAGTACATGTTTGTGCTAACTCCTACTCTTTCTACATTTTTCCCAAGTTTTGGGTAGGGTTCTCGAGGTGATCATTCTAGTGGCTAAATCTTGGACTTCTATATCTTTTGAGCTTGGAGGTGAGTCCTCATGGTTCGAGGATGGCTTTTTCTCATAATGTAGTTTACTTTATTGTATTTAACTTTTTGGACATGCTGTATGGGCTAGGCCATATTTCATTCAAGTATTGAAATAAATGGCTATATTGAGACAAGTCTAGAGTTTCGCTTTTCCTTTATGAAAATTTTAAGACTTGAGATGTGTTTTTACTCTTTATGATTCTAGTACTTTATGTTCAGATATGCTAAGTGGCTTACATGGAGTCTTTAGGGGTTCTATATACCTCGTTACATCTAGCGGGTACTCTTGGGTCGTGACAAACTTGGTAATCAAAGAACAAGGTTTAGAATGATTCTAGGATGATGTCTCATAAGCCACGTCTAGTATAGTATTGTTCATGGGTGTGAAGCGCGCCACACTTGTGAATGAGAGGCTATAAGATGTTTAGGAATTCTCACTTCTTCACTACTCTTAAGTTGTGCCTAGAGTCTAACTCTAAAAGATTTCTCTGTCATAATCCTTATGTTGTGTCTTCAGGATATGAATACATAAAGGGTTAACGCTAGAAGGATGAAAGATGACAACGTGAATCAAGGAGATCCTCCTCAAGCTCCCCAAGCTCCAATAGATCCTTTGGTTGAGAATGTGACCCATGCAGAGTTTTGGTCGACTATCCAAATGTTGGCTCAAGCCGTGACGGCTCAAGCCGATAGAGAGGTTGGAACTCCGGTAAATTCTAATGTGAATTTGGTTGCTTCAAGGGTGAGGGATTTTTCTCGAACGAACGCTCTGAAATTCCATTGCTCCACAGTGAAAGAGGATCCTCAAAGGTTCTTCGACGAGGCTTATAAAGTACTTGATAATATGGGTGTTTCTTCAGAAGAGAAGGTGGAGGTAGCCGACTACCAACTAAAAGATGTGGCTAAAGTTTGGTATGATCAGTGGAATAGTTAGAGACCCGTAGAAGCGGGTCCCGGTGGGATTGGAATTGTTCAAATCAAAATTCCTTGATAGATGTTTTCCCCTAGAGTTAAGGAAGGAAAATGTACAAGAGTTTATCAACTTTTGTCAAGGAAGTATGAGTGTTAAAGAGTATGATCTAAAGTTCACCCAACTTACCAAATATGCTCTAACTATGGTGGCGGACTCAACGGCTAAGATGAGTAGGTTTATGTCGAGTGTGTCTGACTTGGTTGAAAAAGAGTGGCGTAAAACAATACTCCTCCATGACATGTATATCTATAGTCTTATGGTATACGCTTAACAAATTGAGGAATCGAAATTCATGAAGAAGAATAGGGAGGTGAAAACGGCTAGAACAAGTGATAGAAATTTCTCAAACTCAAGGTCCGATGGACATGGTTGCCCTAGATTTCAATGAAGGTTTTCTAGTCAAGATTCATATAGTGCTCCTTCTAAGTCTAATAAGTAAAGGGTGTCTAACCCTAAACATCAAGGAGGAAATGGAGGTGGTTCTTCTTTTTATCTACATGTTCCAAGTGTGGGAAGAAACGTGATGGCAAGGGCCTAGCTGGCACCGATGGGTGTTTGATTTATGGGAAGAGTTGCCACAAGATGAGAGATTGCCCGATGATCAAGGTTAAGGGGAGAGAAGATAAGCAAGCTCCTCAAAGCAGTTCAAATTCCAATGCTCTAAAGAAAAACCGCTTTTATGCTCTTTAATCTTGAGGTGACCAAGAGAACTCCCCGGATATAGTGACCGGTATGTTAAAATTTATTCTTATTGATGTGTATGCCTTGTTATATCCCATTGATACTTTATCCTTTGTGACACACTATGTGGCGATAAGATTTAATGTTTCTCCAGAAGTGTTTTTAGACCCTTTTCGGTCTCTACTCCGATCTGTGACTCGGTGGTTGGTAATATAGTCTATAGGAGATGTCCCGTTTCTTTATCTCATAGAGTTACTTTGGTGGATTTGGTAGAGTTAGAAATGTTAGAGTTTGATGTGATACTTGGTATAGATTGGTTGTGTAACACCCCGTATCTGAAAATAGAACTTAATGCAGATTTCCAGAAGTTGCACGTGCAACCTACGGTTGCTACCCACAGACCGTAGGGTGACCCACGGCCCATGTTGTTGGTCCGTGGTTCGCATCTGCAACCATCCCCAAAAATTCAAACAAAAACCATTCTAAGGCATGACCCACGGACTGACTAGACGGATCGCGTATCCATCGACGAATTGTCGATCAGTCTGTAGGTCGAGGCCCTCATAACCTGGTCTCTAAAGTCGATCGACGAACTGAAATGACGGATCATGAATCCATCGACAGATCGTCAATCAGTAAGTAGGTCGAGACCCTCAAATGCTGGTCTCTGAAGTCATCGACGGACTAACAGGACGGATCGTTGATCGGTCCGTAGGTCGCTTTAGCAGATTTTAAGTCAAGGTCATTTTGGTCTTTTCATATTTTGTTGGACCCCTAAGCTACGTCGTTTAGGCCCTAAATTATGAGGTTTTAGTCAGTTTAAGCCTAGAAACATAACTAAAACTTACCTAAATCAAATCATTAATCAAAACCGAGAAACTTAGAGCGTAAAAGGATAAAAGAGGTCAAGAACCCTAGTACAAGAACACAACAAGGTTCCATTAGTACCAGCCCCAAAATCGAAAGATAACTCCGTGGAAATCATCGTCAAGTATATGGGATATCACTAGTGGGTTCCTTTCACCCATTAGGTCCCTATAATTCAATTAGTTTCTTGATTCTCTTATTATGAATAGACCTAGGATTTCTAGATTTACAACAGATCATCATGAATTAGTTATTAACATGTTCCAAATCAGATTATCATGTTATTAGATTGTTTCTCGCATGAATTTCAGAACCCTAGCAATGTATTTCTTTAGTTCTTGAATTACACATGCTAGGTCAGATATCTCAATTATTCAGTTATACATGTCTCAGTTATTAATACATCAATATCAGTTTAATTATTGCATTCTCAGTTTCCATGTTTAGTTCGAGCTATCCAGTAACTTATAGAAATTCAGTCATAATGTGTTAATTACTTAATCCATTGGGATTAGCATAATACAAAGTTGGACTAGGGTTCAACGTACCCAAATAGTACCAGAACTACTAGCCACGTAGGTTGTAAGTCCCCTCTATAAGCATCATTTCAGTGATCACGCCAGCATGCCTCTATACCTCTGGCAGGGTATACTGGGTCCTCTCGATGGGGCGTATACATCGGACTCCACTTTTAGCTCATGTGGTTTTATTATCAGTTATTAGTAGATCCCACAGTTCAGTCAGATTCTATTGCATTGACCATTTATCAGTATATCCATTATTCAGTTTCAACATGTTATAAATTGGTCACTGAATTCAGTTATCTCGGCATTAAGTATCTATATCATGCTCAGATTATGTCATTGCTTATTTGCTTTGTTCAGTTATATGTTATTTCAGCGGTATTCTATCATGCATGCTCAGTACCTTTCAGGTACTAATGCAGACTCTGCGCTACATCTTCTCGTGATGTAGGTTCAGGTTCTTAGCATCCCGATCACGCTTAGATTGGTTCTCGATCTCCAGTTCAGCAGAATCAGTGGTGAGTCCTCATTCTCCAAGGACAATAGTCATGAGTTACTTTTCAGTATTTTTAGTCCTTTAGTTTCAGTTTTGCTAGACTTAGCTAGAGCCTGTCCCAGTGTTTTTAGGAAGTTAGAGACTATTTTCAGACATAGTTATATTCAGCTTAGTATTGAGTTAATATCTTCTTTGTATTAAACTCATCAGTTTTCATATATCTCAGCTAGAGTATATGGGTATTCCCCATCTTTTTATTTAATTTATGATTTATCTTCCGCATCAGTTTATAATCTTTAGTATGCTCATGATCATGCCAGCAGGGTTAGCTTGGGATCACTTGTGGTCCTAGGTCCCGTGTCCGCGTCTCGTAGGTAGTCTCGGGGCGTGAAAAACTTGGTATCAGAGCGGTAGGTTTAAGTGTCCAAGGATGTCTGAAAAGCCGCACTAAGTAGATTCCTTTTCATGGGTGTGAAGTGCACCAGATCTAATGAGGGGGAGGCTACAAAGTTTTTTAGGAAATCTTCATTTTCTTGTTACTCTTATCGTGCATAAGGTATCATTTAAATTCAATTCTAACTCGATGTTCCATGTTTCAGTGTGATAATGCCTCCTCGTAGAGCTAATGCCAGGAATGCGAATGCCAGGAACGTAAACGCAGCTCCTCCGGTCCCTAATCAAGAAGTGTCGAATGCAGAGTTCAAGAATGTCATTCCAGTGTTGGCTCAGAGTGTGACCAACTAGAACAATCAGTGAGCTCCAATTCAGAGTACAGGGGTACAGGTAATTGGTTAGGATGAATCCGCCAGAGTACTTAGGATCGTAAGTTGGAGAAGATCTTTGAAGTGATGCAGGTAACTGGGAATGATCGGGTTGAGTTAGCATCATATTAACTTAAGGATGTGGCTCATATGTGGTATACTCAGTGGAAGGAGAACAGGGGTACAGGTGCAGCTCCTATTACTTGGGATTATTTCAGCGAAACCTTTCTGGATAGGTTTTTCCCCATAGAGTTGAGAGAAGCAAGGGCCCAAGAATTTATGAACTAAGGCAGGGTAATATGACGGTCCAAGAGTATGGGCTCAAGTTTAACCAACTCTCCAGGTATGCTCCTCACATGGTTGTTGATTCCAAGGCTCAGATGAATAAGTTTCTTTATGGGGTGTCAGACATAGTGAAAACAGAGTGCAGGAATGCTATATTGTTGGGAGACATGAACATCTCTAGGCTCATGACTCATGTTCAACAGGTTGAGGGTGTTAAGCTCAGGGAACATGCTAAGGAGACTAAGAATACAAGAATAGGTAACTACAAGTATTCCCAACAGATATCTGATGGAAGAAATCGCTCGCAATTTCAGGAAAAGTCTTCGACTCCAGCACCTTCATCAGCTAGTGTTCCATCCCCCAGGTTCTGTAACAATCAGAAAGGTAAGGCGTCAGGCTCTAAGTCTCAAGGTAGTGTTTCAGGCACCTAAACTTACCCAACTTTCCTGAAATGTAGTAAGAACCATCCCGGCGAGTGCCTTGCAGGTAAAGAAGGATGTTTTGGGTATGGTCAGTCTGGTCATAAATTGAAGAATTGTCCTTCTAGACAGGGTGAAGGAGGAAATAATGGTAGTGCTCAATCTACAACTTCAGCAGCACCAACAGTTCACCCGACTCAGTGGGGTAACTCATCGGGTACAGCTGGCGGACAGCACCAAAAGAGGCTCTATGCTCTTCAGGCTCGTCAAGATCAGGAAAATTCTCCTGATGTAGTCACTGCTACGTTACGAGTCTTTGATCTTGATGTATATGCATTGTTAGATCCCGGGGCTACTTTGTCATTTGTAACTCCTTACTTAGCAGTCCAATTCAGTGTTAGCCTAGAAACTCTTTCAGAATTCTTCTTAGCCTCTATTGCAGTCGGTGACCTAGTTATAGCTAGACGGGTTTACAAAAATTTCCCTGTCACAGTCTCTCAGAAAGTCACCTCAGCAGATCTTGTATAGTTAGAAATGGTAAACTTCGATGTCATTCTAGGCATGGATTGGTTACATTCCTGTTATACCTCAATTGATTGTAGAACTAGGACTGTTCATTTTTAGTTTCTAGACGAACCAATCCTAGAATGGAAGGGTAGTAGATTAGCATCTATGGGTCGATTCATTTCTTACCTTAAGGCCAGAAAGATGAACTCTAAGGGTTATCTCTATCATCTAGTTCGGGTTAGGGATTCTAGTTCTGAATCCCCAAATCTTGAGTCAGTCCCTGTAGTCAATGAGTTTCCAGAAGTGTTTCCAGATGATATTCCCGGAGTTCCTCCCGAAAGGGAAATCGACTTTGGAATTGATCTCCTTCCAGATACCGAGCCTATCTCTATTCCTCCTTATAGAATGGCTCCAACTGAGCTTAAGGAATTGAAAGAGCAGTTGAAAGACCTTCTAGATAAGGGCTTCATCAGACCTAGTATTTCGCCATTGGGTGCGCACTTGTGTTGTTCGTAAAGAAGAAAGACGGTTCTCTCAGAATGTGCATTGACTATTGGCAGTTGAACAAGGTCACAATCAAGAATAAGTATCCCATCCATAGGATTGATGACTTGTTTGACCAACTTCAGGGTGCTAGTCATTTATCAAACATAGACCTCAGATCGGGTTATCATCAGCTTAAAGTCAGAGATAGTGAAATTCAGTAAACAGCCTTCAAAACTCAGTATGGTCACTATGAATTTGTATTCATGTCATTTGGACTAACCAATGCTCCTGCAGCTTTCATGGATTTGATGAACAAAGTGTTCAAGCAGTACTTGGACTTCTTCGTTATCGTCTTTATTGATGATATCCTCAATGAACTCTAGGAATGAGGAAGAACATGCGAGTCATTTGAGAGTTGTTCTGCAAACTCTCAAAGATCGCCAGTTATTTGCAAAATTTAACAAGTGGGAGTTTTGGTTACAATCAATTGCCTTCCTTGGGCATATTATGCCTAGTGAAGGATTTCAAGTAGACTCCCAGAAGATAGAAACAGTGAAACAATGGCCCAAACCTACCTCTGCTATAGATATCAGAAGTTTCTTAGGTCTAGCGAGCTATTACAGACGGTTCGTGGAAGGATTCCCATCCATAGCCTCACCATTGACTAGATTGACTAAGAAGATGGTCAAGTTTCGATGGTCAGATGATTGTGAGAAAAACTTCGCAGAATTGAAAACTAGGTTGACTACAGCTCCTATCTTAACTCTACCAGAGGGTTCAGATGGTTATGTGATCTACTGTGATGCATCCAGGGTCAGCCTAGGTTGTGTATTCATGCAGTAAGGTAAGCTTGTAGCTTATTCTTCTAGACAACTTAAGGTAGATGAGAAGAATTATTCGACTCATGACCTCGAGCTTGCAGCAGTGTTGTTTGCACTCATGATTTAGAGACACTACTTGTATGGTGTTCATCTAGATGTGCTCACAGACCATTAGAGCCTCCAGTATGTATTTACCCAGAAAGAGTTGAATCTTCGCCAGAGAAGGTGGCTTAAGTTCCTCAAAGATTATGATATGAGCGTGCATTACCATTCGAGTAAGGCAAATGTAGTAGAAGTTGCTCATAGCAGATTATCCATGGGTAGTGTAGAACATGTTGAGGAAGAAAGAAGAGAGCTAGCAAAGGATGTTCACAGACTTGCTCTCATAGGAGTTCGTCTTATATGAGCATATTAGATGGTGGTGTAACGCTTCAGAATGGGGCAGAATCTTCTTCGGTAGTAGAGGTTAAGGAAAAGCAAGACAGTGATCCAATCTTGCTTGAACTTAAGGGTGCAGTCCACAATCAGAGAATGGAGGTTTTCTCCCAAGGGGGAGATGGTGTGCTTCGCTACCAGGGTCCATTATGTGTTCCTAATATGGGCGAGTTGAAACATCATATTCTTGTAGAGGCCCATAACTCCAGATATTCTATCCATCCAGGCGCCATTAAGATGTACTGTGATCTGCGGGAAATCTATTGGTGGAAAGGTATGAAAATAGATATAGCAGACTTTGTGGCTAAGTGCCCCAATTGCCAGCAAGTCAGTAGAACATTAGAAACCATGAGGCATGACTCAAGAGATTGACATTCCTACTTGGAAGTGGGAAGTGATCAACATGGACTTAATCACAAGTTTACCTCATACTCGCAGACAACATGACTCCATTTGGGTGATTGTTGATAGGGTTACTAAGTCTTCTCGATTTTTGGTGGTCAAGACTATAGATTCAGCGGAGGATTATGCCAAGCTTTACATTAATGAGATTGTGAGGTTGCATGGGGTTCCTTTGTCTATCATCTCAGATAGAGGTCCTCAGTTTACCTCTTATTTTTGGAAGTCATTTCATAAGGGTCTTGGTACTCAGGTTAACCTTAGCACAGCATTTCATCCACAGACGGATGGTCAGGTATAGCGTACCATTCAGACCTTAGAGGACATGTTGAGAGCTTGTGTGATCGACTTCAAGGGTAGTTGGGACGATCACCTTCCTCTTATTGAGTTTGCCTACAACAATAGTTACCATTCCAGCATTCATATGGCCCCTTATAAGGCATTGTATGGGCGTAGATGTAGATCTCCAGTTGGTTGGTTTGAAGTAGGTGAAGCAGCCTTGATAGGACCAGATTCAGTCCATGATGCTATGGAGAAAGTGCAACTCATTAGAGATAGACTTAAGACTGCCCAGAGTCGCCAAAAGTCTTACGCAGATGTGAGGAGAAGGGAACGAGAGTTCCAAGTTGATGATTAGGTTTTCCAGAAAGTGTCACCTATGAAGGGGTGATGAGATTTGGCAAGAAAGGGAAGCTCAGTCCCAGCTATGTAGGCCCTTACCGGATCTTGAAAAGGATTGGTAAAGTGGCTTATGATTTAGAGTTGCCAGCAGATTTAGCAGCAGTGCATTCAGTTTTCACATTTCACTTTCGAAGATGTGTGTGGGTGATCCAGCATTCGTAGTGCCATTACAGACTGTGGCTTTAAAGGATAGCCTTCTTATGAGGATGTACCAGTTGAGATCCTTGATCGTCAAGTTAGAAGGTTGAGAAACAAAGAAGTTGATTCAGTCAAGGTTTGGTGTAGGAGTCAGTCCGTAGAAGGAGCTACTTGGGAAGCAGAAGCGGCCATGAAAGCCAAGTATCCTCAGTTCTTCAGTCATTCATGCGTAAATTCATTCTTAGAATCATATTCCTTCATTTTGTACTTGCATTTTCAGCATATTTGCATGTTCTTGGAACTCAGTTCAGTTCTAAATTCAGATCTCGCAGTGTTTAGGGGTACGGATTGCAGCCCTTTCCCTCTATTTCAGCTAGTTTAGTCTTCATTCGATGATGAATGTTCTCAAGGGGGAGATAATGTAACACCTCATATCCGAAAACAGAACTTAATGCAGATTTCCAGAAGTTGCAGGTGGAACCCACGGTTGCTACCCATGGACCGTAGGGTGACCCATGGCTCGTGCTGGTGGTCCGTGGTTCTCATCTGCAAGCATCCCCAAAAATTCAGACAAAAACCATTCTAACGCATGACCCATGGACTGACTTGACGGATCATGGATCCATCGACGGACTAACATGATAGATCGTGAATCCATCAACGGATCATCGATTAGTCTGTAGGTCAAGACCCTCAGAACCTGGTCTATGAAGTCATCGACGAACTGACAGGACGGATTGTCGATCAGTCTGTAGGTCACTTCAGCAGATTTTAAGTCAGGGTCGTTTTGGTCTTTTCCTATTTCGTTGGACCCCTAAGCCACGTCGTTTAGGCCCTAAATTACGAGGTTTCAGTCAGTTTAAGCCTAGAAACATAACTAGAACTTACCTAAATCAAATCATTAATCAAAACCTAGAAAGTTAGAGCGTAAGAGGAGAAAAGAGGTCAAGAACCCTAGTTCAAGAACACAGCAAGGTTCCATCAGTTCCAACCCCGAAATTGAAAGCTTTCTCCGTGGAATTCATCATCAGGTATGTGGGATTTCACTAGTGGGTTCCTTTCACCCATTATGTCCCTCGAATTCAGTGAGTTTCTTGATTCCCTTATTATTAATAGACCTAAGGTTTCTAGAATTACAGCAGATCATCATGAATTAGTTATTAACATGTCCCAAATCAAATTATCATGTTATTACATCGTTTCTCGCATGAATTTCAGAACCCTGCCTATTTATTTCTTTAGTTCTTGAATTAGACATGCTAGGTCAGATATCTCAGTTATTCAGTTATACATGCCTCAGTTATTAATGCATCAATATCAGTTTAATTGTTATATTCTCAGTATGCATGTTCAGTTCGAGCTATCCAGTAACTTACAGAAATTTAGTCATAATGTGTTAATTACTTAATCCATTGGGAGTAGCGTAATACCGATTTGGACTAGGTTCAACGTACCCAAATAGTCCCAGAACTACTAGTCACGTAGGTTTTAAGTCCCCTCTGTGGGCATTATTTCAGTGATCACGCCAGCATGCCTCTATACCTCTAGCAAGGTGTATTGGGTCCTCTCGATGGGGCATATACATCGGACTCCACATTTAGCTCATGTGGTTTTATTATCGGTTATTAGTAGCTCCCACAGTTCAGTCATATTATATTGCATTGACCATTTATCAGTATATCCAGTATTCAGTTTCAGCATGTTATAAATTGGTCACTGTATTCAGTTATCTCAACATCAGTATCTATATCGTGTCAGATTATGTCATTTCTTATTTGCTTTGTTCATTTATATGTTATTTTAGTTGTATTCTATTCTGCATGCTCAGTACCTTTCAAGTATTGACGCAGACTTTGCGTACATGTTCTCGTGATGTAGGTTCAGATGTTCACCATCCAGATCATGCTTAGATCGGTTCCCGATCTCCAGTTCAGCAGAATCAGTGGTAAGTCCTCATTCTTTGAGGACAATAGTCATGAGTTTCTTTTCAGTATTTTTAGTCCTTCAGTTTCAGTTTTGCTAGACTTAGCTGGAGCCTGTCCCAGTATTTCTAGTCAGTTAGAGGCTATTTTCAGACATAGTTAGATTCACCTTAGTATTGAGTTCATATCTTCTTTGTATTAAACTCATTAATTTTCATATATCTCAGTTATAATATATGGGTATTCGCCATCTTTTCATTTTATTTATGATTTAGCTTCCGCATCAATTTATTATCTTTAGTATGCTCATGATCATGCCAGCATGGTTAGCTTGGGATCACTTGTGGTCCTATGTCCTGTGTTCGCGTCTTGGGGGTAGTCTCGGGGCGTGACAGGTTGCACGCATGTTATGCCTCTATCGATTGTAGGACTCGGGTGGTTAGATTCCTATTTCCAAATGAGCCTATACTACAGTGGAAGAAGGGAAATTCTAGCCTAGAGGCCAATTTGTCTCTTGTCTTAAAGCTAGGAAGATGATCTCAAAAGAGTGTATTTACCATCATGTTAGGGTGAGGGATGTGGATTCCAAAACCTCTTCTCTAGAGTCCGTTCGGATAGTAATAGTAAATATGGGTAATAGTAGACCGGATTACTAAGTTCGCTTATTTCATTCTCGTCAAGGCTTACTACTCGGCAGAGGAGTATGCCAAGTTGTATTTCAGGGAGATAGTAAGGTTACATGGAGTGCCCTTGTCTATCATTTCGGATCGAGGTACCCAATTTACTTCACAGTTTTGGAAGTCTTTTTAAAAGGGGCTAGGTACCAAGGTGAAGCTTAGCATATCTTTTCACCCTCAAAGGAATGGTCAAGCAGAGCACACCATTCAGACTTTGGAATACATGTTGAGGGCATGCGTGATAGATTTTAAGGGCGATTAGGATGACCATATGTCGTTACTTGAGTTTTTGCTTATACTATTAGTTATCATTCAAGTATCAAAATGGCTCCCTTTGAGGCTCTTTATGGTAGGAGATGTAGGTATCCTATAGGATGGTTTGAAGTGGGAGAAGTCACTCTCCTAGGTTTGAATTGGTGCATGAGGCCATTGAGAAGATTCAGGTTATTAGAAAGAGGTTGAGGACGACCCAAAGTCGGCAAAAACCCTATGCCGATGTTAGAATGAGAGATCTCGAATTTGGTGTTCATGATTGGGTTTATTTGAACATCTCACCCATGAAGGGTATTATGAGGTTTGCGAAGAAGGGGAAAGTTATTCCTCGGTTTGTGGGTCCTTATGAGATTTTGAGGAGTGTTGGCAAGGTTGCATATGAGTTAGATTTGCCAAAAGAGTTGGTGTTGGTGCATCCAGTGTTCCATGTCTCAATGTTGAAGAAATGTATTGGGATACATGAACCATAGTTCCATTAGAGGGTTTAGGGATTTAGGAGAATCTTTCTTATGAAGAGGTACAAGTTAAGAACCTAGACCAACAAGTCAAGAGGTTGAGAAATAAGGAAGTTTCCTTCGTGAAGGTATTGTGGAGGAATCACTTAGTTTAGGGCTCTACTTAGGAGGCCCAGGTGGATATGAAGCCCTGATATCCTTATCTTTTTCCTTCCCCTCCTATTCGAACTTGAGGTAATGAGTTCCTCTTCATTTTTATCTTTTAGGAGTCATGTTTGATTTATGTGTTTCCATGATTTCCTTATATTATTCATGTTCTTTAGATATTCATGTTTAGTAAGAAAATATGTTTTCGTGATTAATTTTTCGTCATGATGTTCTGCATTGAGTATGAGTTGCCTATTTGCTCATGAGATGAATAGATGAACATGTTTTATATGTATGTGGTTTTCTTAAGTAGATTGCCTAATGGTGTCATGAGATTGTGTTGAGCATGCTTTAAATCTAAGAGAAGGTAGTTCCTCCTGAGAACATGAGAAATATTTTGATTGCATGCATAATGGGTTGTTAGATGTAGTTCCTAGTTCCTTGTGTGCATTAATTATGTTTGAGTGTAGATAATTTTTCCTCCTTGGTTGTGTGCATTTTGATGAAGTCGCATGCATGATGGGCTGGTTGTCTTGAGTCTTTACTTTCGTAAGGTGTCTAGATCATCATTCGAGGACGAATGTTCCCAAGGGGGAGATATTGTAACACACCACAAACTAGTAGGCTAAAATAGAGCTAAACGTTAAAGTTAGAGTCTTGAAAGTGGCCTAGGGCCAAGGGCAGGAGGCCATGAGCCAAGGGAAAGGGACCAAGGCTTCCCAAATTTCCCAAGGCACTGCCCACCATGCCACGAGAGCCTTCACGGCTCGTGGTTGTCACCACGCCTCATGGTGCCACTCGTGGTGGTGAGGCAGTATCCTCCTTAAGGCTGCCCCAAATTGGCTCCTCCACAAGAGCACTTTCATGACTCGTGAAGCCTTAGACGGCTCGTGGGAATGGCTTTGGTCATGCCTTGGTGGTTGGTGGTTGAAGGAGGGTGGCTTAGACATTGGCTCAATGTAATACTCCGGTAACTTATAGGATAAACTAGAGCTAAACGAAAGGGTTAAAAATAATAAAATGATTTCCCGAAGATTAGTAGGCCATCTAGAGTTGAAATGAGGGTTACAAAAGTCAAGGCCAAAGGGGCAAGTGTTAAGGCAAAGGGGCCAAGCCAAGGCTGCACCAAACATTAGCACACTGCCCCAACTTCCATGGCCATCACCACGGCTCGTGGGAGGCCTCATGGAGTTTCGTTGGCCATTGAGGAGTAGCCACCAAGTGGCCTAGCTACTGACTCAAGGTCCACGAGAGGGACCACGGCTAGTGGTCTTGACCACAGCTCGTGGAGCACCTCGTGAAGATGCCTTAGGCATTTAAGCTAGGTGTCCCAAGTAGCATAGCTACTTTCTCAAGGACCACAAGAGGGACCACGACTTGTGGTCTTGACCATGGCTCGTGAGGTCCCCTTGTGATGCCTGGGCATGGTCACTTAATGAAGGATAATTATGTCTTTTCCTTTTTAAGTACAATCAAAGTGGGGTCGTTTTGTATTACTTGTATACAACTATATAAGTTATTCTAATTCAAAATTCACCCAAACTAAGTCATTATACTCAAACACCCAAATCATACCAAAAGTTCTCATCCTCGCAATATTTCTCTCTCTAAAACTCAATGAAAAAGAAGAGTAGAATTAGAGCCAGGGTTTGGATAATTAAAGGCTTCTTCCTCAAATTTTTTGGAGATTCTTAATTAAGGTATGGCGGATTTTAATCTATGGGCAGCTCCTACGAATAGAGTCCCTTCAAAACTTGATTTCAAAGCTTCCAATTTCCCCAAAAAGTTACGGTTTCAATCTAAGTCATGGGTTCTCTTTCAAAACATTTTCAATGATTTTTCTATGATGGATTATAATTGAATTGATGATTTATTGTTGATTTATGATGAAATTCCACCCATAAACCCATGAATCCCCTATATTACTAAATTGTGAATTCATAATGTGGGTTGATTAATTATAGAAGAATGTCAATTGATTATGTCTATATTGACTGGGTTATTGAATCATGATATTCCCCTTAACTAAAGTAGTAATTCTAGATGTTTTGGTTGATTGTTATTCATGGTCCTTGAAAGGAAAAATATGAGGGTTTGTCAATGTTTATGAGAATTTTGTATAAGCTTATGATTAACATAGAAAGTGAAGATTCTACGACAATGGTGTAATTGTGGTATTGTTGAAAGATAATTATCCCCATACCCTATCACATGACTATGCATGAAATATCTATGACTATGATAATGATGTTGTGTGATTGAAAGTTTATTCTCATGAACACACTATGAACATGATGTGAAATGTTTACTCACATGTTAATGATTCTTAAGTTTGAAAGGTCATTCTCACCTAATGAATCTATGAGCTATCATGATACCATGTTGGTTTGAGTGCAAGGGCCACTACTAGAAAATGTACATAGGGCGACATTAATTTGGTGACATTTGAAACAAATGTCGGAAAATAAAGAATTTTACGATATTTAGGAACAAAATGTCATAAAACAATGACATTTGATGTCAAATGTCATAAAAATAATGACATTTGGTATCAAACATCATAAAAATAATGACATTTGGTCCAAAATGTCACTATGATAATGACATTTATTGCAAAATGCCGTTGTTTTTAGCGACATTTAGCGAAAATGTCATTTAAATGATGACATTTGCTACAAATGTCGAATATAATATGACATTTACTACAAAATATCATTGGTTTTAGTGACATTTAGAAAAAATATCGCTTAAATAGTGACATTTAATATAAATGTCGAATATTTTATGATATTTACTGACAAATGTCATTGATTTTAGTGACATTTAGAAAAAATGTCACTAAAATAGTGACATTTGTTGTAAAATGTCATTGATTTTAGCGACTTTTAGCAAAATTGTAGCTAAAATAGCGACATTTCATACAATTGTCGAATATATTATGACATTTATTGCAAAATGTCGTTGATTCGATCGACATATAGTGAAAATGTCGCTAAAACAGTGACATTTTTATACAAATATCGAATATATTATGTCATATGTTGAAAAATGTCATTAATTTTTATGACATATGATGAAAAGTACTGTTAAACGACTACAACATTTTATGTCTACAACCACCCTAGAAAAGTGTGGCCTTTGATAAAAGGCCACACTTTTTGACTTTAAGCCACGCTTTTCCAGGGGTGGCCGAAAGAAGCATAACCTTAGAGTTTAGGCGACACTTTTCAAGTGTTGCCTTATCAGCTACGCTTAAAAGCGTAGCCTAGGCAAAAAGGCCCCGCTTTGCAGTACCTCATATAGCAACATTTCTATCTCATACAACTACACTTCCAAGCGTGGCATTTGCTTCCTTATTGCCCACGATTTTAAAGTGTTGCCTTTTCTATCTTATGTATGACAACACTTTGAAGTGTAGTCCTTGTGCATGTGAATACCACAATTTACAGTCATTTGGTTGCACTTTTAAGTGTGGTAATATTATTTTGGCTATAAAATATTTATATGCCACAATTTCTAATTAAAAAACACTAATATTATTTTGTAATAAATAATCTCAAACATTAAATTAGCTAATAAGTAATTCAAATATATAGATTTGCAATAAACTTCAAAAGATAGTATGTTTTGTGTACATACACATACTTATAAAGCAATATTCTAAATACGTGTACACAATAGTTCAAAAAGTACTCTTACAATAGTTCAATATATTCTAGCAATGAATATATTTCACAAAATCAAATATAATGTATTCAAATTTTTACAATAGTTCAAAAACTCTTCATTATCCACTTCCACTTCAATGAGATCAAATTGACTTGTGGCGACCCTTCAAATTTGATCACCTCCATTTCCCTACACATTTAAAAAGAAATTAACTATCAAAACAAACCATGTACAACAAATCAGATTACATCAGTTATAGAAGTTATGTTGGAGTGAAGGGTCTTGTCTAATAAAAGTATTAAGCTACTATAACCCAAAAAAGAGACATGTACTTTTTTGGTTTTTTTCCTCCATCTTCCTAAAGGAAAAAGTGTGAAGTGCCACACACATCTTAGACTCAGTTTACCAGCACAGTTACTTAACATCGTAAAAGATATTTATTCAATCAAGTCACTTCGATCACAAATAAATCACTATAATAAAATTATTTGGTTACTTAGTACTGGAAAGTGGAAGTTGAGAGAGTGGTCATATGAAAGGGAAGCAGTATTGCAGTCTTCTCTAAAACAAGTGAGAAGGGTATCTTCATGGGTATAGTGTATATGAGTTGCTGCCAAGTCTAAGATTAAATGTAATTGTTATCTTATTTTCTTTCTAGATGAGCTGAAATTACTGATGATTGACCTCCAAATGATTAAATACTCATAACTAGAAATCTTTATCTTACTACATAGGAAAACGCAGAGCTATTTCACATTTTATTTCAGCAGACACTTTTACTAGGACTAATCTCACAGCTTGATCCTAAGATAATTCAGTGCAAGTACTCTAGTCCTAAAAGAGTGTCCCACTTTACAGCTAAGAAGTAGATACCATTGCAGTTCATAAGACATCTGTAAATCGCAATATAGGATGATGGAAAAAGAGGAAACTCAACTCCAACAACACCAAGACACTCTACTGCAAACACCAAGACACCAAGACAAAGGAAAACAAGTTGTTGTTAGTGACAAACCTCAGCAACATCTCAGATGACTTAGCTTTTATTTTTTTAAATGTCATCTTTGGAGCTACTAACCATGATAGTATTCAGTCATTGTTACATCTTGTACTTCTGTTAAAAACAAAACTTCAACAGAGCAAATATTAAAGAAGTTGAATCCCAAAAAGAGAACAACAATGACAGGCATAAAATCGATGAGACCACGCAAAACGAGATGCATATGGATATGAACTGCAAAAAAGATCTAGAGGCCTTAACTAGTGAAATAGGGGTTGGAAACATGTGGAAAGGAAGAAAGGAAAAAGGAGAAACAATGAGAAGGAGACTAACCAGGTGAAACAACAACTAAACAAGATGAAGGAAAAAAAAAACATTTGGACGTTAACAGTAGCAAACATGAGACAACAACATGTTCAATCACTTTGTTGTACAGGAGATGATGGACTTAAACATTGAGAATAATGACGTGAACGAGAACAAGGATCATGAGCAATAAAACGAGCAAAACACATTGTTTCCTAACAGAAGTACAAGATGGGACAAAGATCAGCAAAGTTGTGTTATCAACTCTTTCAAGAATTTACATCACTATATTATTGCATATTGCAGTAGCTATATAAACACAGGTCATTATTTGCAGATTTTACAAGTCAGGCACGTACATTTGACAACCACCATGGAATTAATAAATGGATAGAATAATGTGGGAGATCATTGACACTGACTGGACCAAAAACAATTCATTCTACTATTAAAACCGGAATACCAACAAGTAGGACCTTCTGTGAAAATTCAAACTAATTATCGTTCAGGAAAATGGACAGGTACCATACGAAAAGAAAAAACCAGAAACCATTAACTAACAAACTTGATTGATATTCCTTTATTATAGATGACAAACACTAAGGAAATTATAAATTGATTAAACAAAAAATGAAATCAATAGGCTTAAGACTCGTCCTACTCTTCAAAATCTGTATCAGCATAGCATATAGGCAGAGGCATGCACTACAACAATCATTCATCCCATTTTACCAGCAAAACTATACAAATTTCAGATAACCCCCCCCCCCCCCGAAAAAACCTTGAGGTCTGTGAATGTTGTCACTACCCAACTATTTTCATAAAAATATAGCTGACGTACCATTACATGTTCTACTAACCAAAAGAACTTGTTTCTAAAATGCATGTCCTCCTTCAACTTTGTCCATATTGCACAAAAAATCAGTTTGATTGAAAATCAAATGGTGGAAACAACACTACCTGATCTCACTACAAATAGCAGGGAAAAGATGAACACCAATGCCGTAACTGGAGTTGGTTCTGGATGGATAACAAATAGCAAGCCCATACTTCATAATACTCGTAATCCTTACTTTCGAAGAAGGAAGCCAAGCATAACTAAGAAGGAAGCCATGAAGCTCATCGCAATAAGCAAAGACTTCTAGGAAAAAGTACTTGCCTGCTTCATCTATGCAATAGGTTGTTGCATACCTGACTTCAAGTCCAATAGCATCATATGGAAGAAATCTAGCACATAGTTATTACCATTGAACTCCACCTCTGTCGCAGATCTCTTTATCCAGAGATCTTTCTTAGCCATTGATATAATGTTCTCAGGGAAATCAGTCCATTGACTATTCTGATAGTACATCAAACGTAAATATTGTGAAGCAAAGATTAGCTAAGAGGTACATACACTTCATCACAATGAATACGTAATCATTGAAAAAAGTAATATAGTTTGGCATACTAAATATCAAGTTATTAACCTACAAGTGAAGGACAAGCTCATTGTAGAAGTGTCACTAAGATGCATATTAATACAACTGCATGGTTATACACGATAAATCAATATTAAAGACGAGCACATTTGAAAATACACAAGGGCTCGAGATCTTCTAGGGAAACATACCAATAAGCTGCATGTGAAATGAATAGCTATAAACCCAAAGTCTAAGGTATTAACAATCATACTAATTCGACTAGGCAGAGAATCTCTTGTATCTCAAAAAGCTTTTGCACCCTTGACTTTGTTCTTTCTCTTTTATGTAATACATGATATGTTGGAAACTGATACATTAGAAATAGGGAGTACATGGGGTGTGACGAGGTAGAAAAAAGATCTGTAACATTAGAAGGCACACCTTGTAAGTCTGACCATCAGATGCAACCCACATCAGAGTTTCAACCAGAAGGCATGTTGTCCGGCACAACTTTCATTATATATGTCCAGTTCAAGCATTCCATGATTGAGAAAATCATATCAACAGAACTAGTTAGTAGCTTTTACCCAGAATAGCTTAATAAGCACCACCACACTAGTCGTCTAAGCTGAGAAAACAAAATAAGTACAAACTAACAACAAACAATACAAGGAATCTGCATGGTCATACATCAAACAGTGAGATAATTAGTCATTCCCCGCAAATTTCCCATGTAAAATTTAAAAATTTACGGACAATTGTTACATTTCTGAGAAAGACAGAGATTTAAAAACAATAAGAAGATAGTAGTAAGCAACATCGTCGTAGTAGTGTATTTAAGATAAACTTACAAGATGATATTACAAAGGACAATATCGTAGCAGTGTAGAAGTCATCTAAGCTAAACTAAATTCTGGACCCAAGTTAACAAAATCGTGATTATGATAAAATTTCAAGAAAGAAATCAATACAATAGTCTAGTTATGGATAAAGTGTAAAAGTATGAAAGAAATACCATAACATTCTTACAGGGTAAAGCATTCAGAGGCATGAGGCACTGACCCTTCTTGATAGATACAGTTGATCTTCCTAATGTTTTTAGCAGCTCATTACCCTGAATACTGAAATTGAAAGCAGAAACTCAAGAAACACTAGAATGCCATAACCTCAGTCCCTGAATAACTCAATGAAAAAAATTCAAAAAATGTCCTAGAGTACTAACTGTTGAAACTAATATTCTTTCATTGAGATCTTCTCAAGTGTTGTGACGCAGCGTACCCCTCAAAGAAAGCTAAGACAACATTCTCTAGGTCCTCCACAGTTACTTGATATAGTTTTCTGGATGCCTTCTACTTTCTATAAGGCTCCTAAACCGTCCAAGAAAAGATCTATAAACAGGAATAAACTTTTCGGATATGGAAATGTGCAGCTCATCCCTGATCTGTGTATCTTGTATCAACCATGTGGACTGAGTCATGTGCACCTCTTTAAACAAGGTGTCGAACGTCTTGAAACAGGCTTTTATCTAAATATGGTTTTTCAATCGAACCAATCTGATAAGTAAGATGTCATTTCCTTGCTAGTATTTTGGATGAGAACTTTTCTAAGTCTTTCAAACAAGAAGCTTTAAGGAACAAACTGCCAACAAATGACAATATTACTTCTTTTGGAGCTGCACCAGTCCACTGTTCCTGTTGTACTAAGCCTGGATGGGATGACATTGAGCACATTCTAGTCACATGCAATTTTTCTAGCTTCATTTGGAAATATTTTAAGCAACTGGTGGTATTATCCATAATCAGTCCACTTTGAGAAACCTCTTGACAACCTGGTGGGGACTGAAACATAAGAATAAGGAGCAGAAACTTATTTTTCAATCCTTACCTATCATCATATGTTGGAATCAAAAGAAACTGTTATTTCTCGCAGCATCTTTCCTCTCTCTCTCCTACATCTCTGGCGCGACAGGCAACTTCGCAGCCTTTACCAGTTTCATAAAAAGCTCTTGTAAATCCACTACTTTTTCAGATGTATGCGTGATTTCCCTTTCCGGTTATGCACAAGCCATTAAAAACAACCAATGCAGCTGGTTAAAACGGCTGTGTCCATGAGCCTAATTAAAGCCGCAAGCTGTTGAAATTCAAGGGATTGAAGCCAAGAGACTATGCAGCTATCAAGGATTGCGTGGAGGAAACGAGTGATAGTGTAGATCGGCTAAGCAGATTTGTGAATGAGCTGAAAGATTTGGATCATAGCCATGGGAAAGCTGATTTCCAGTGGCATATGAACAACGTGGAGACATGGGTAAGTGTTGCTATCACAGATGATAATACTTGTACTGATGGATTGCCGGCCGAGCTTTGAATGGTAAAATTAAGGGTTCGATTAGAAGTCATATAGCTAATCTAGCTCAGGTAACTAGCAGATTCAACAACATATCATGGAGCTACTTTGAATGGAAAGATTTTTAGAATTCTTTGTCATGCTTTCTTTACCTCTTTGATATGCTTTTCCTTGAGCTGGGGTCTATGGTAACGTGCCTCTCTACCGTCCGAGGTAGGGGTAAGGTTTGCATACACTATTTTCTCTATAGACCTCACTTGTAGGATTGTACTGAATAATATGTCATTGTTGTCTTGTGGAAAGATTTTACCTTATAGTTTGTCCGTGATTTAGGAATTGGCGAGTTGAAAATTGTTTCTTCAGGCTAATGTGAATTGTTCATGTTCTTTTGTTTTTTGCTTTTATGGATATGTTTTACTTATTTATTGTGATGATACCCTCTTAAGTTTAGTTTGTGTGGTAGGTTTGCAACTTAGCAAAGTCTTTTTTTTAGTTTTTATGTTGTGTTCTAGATAACCTTACTGTCTTTATTTAAGCCTATACTCTATCTCATTATTACTTTGTGTGCCTGCATTAGCTCTTGATTTTTTGTTATTGAATCTGTGACCACATATAGCTATCTGCAAATCATGCTTTCCTACTAAAGAACAGATTTTTTGAGAGTTGCAACTATTCATGATGAAGACATAAACCTAGACATACATCGTATTATCAAGGAAGAGGATTTAAATCTTTATGATCACTTTATTGAATCTGTTGTGCAAGATATAATCGTGTCCTTTGCACCATTTTCCTTTGATATGGTTGAGGTGCTTGTCAATTATGAAGGAGCATAGAGATGTCACATGTAACACCCCTAAATATTAACCAAGAGTCGCATGTCGATTTACCATTGCTTAATTACTACAATATGTTTTACTCTCATTTTAGGAACTTGAAATGTTGTGATAATTGCTAACTTTCTTAACATAAATTGTGATCGGAATTTAAGGGATTATGATGGGGTGTTTAGGTAATATTCTAATTAGAATTATGTATAACTTTAAAAGGAGATGAGATATATATATATATTTAGGTGTATATGTATGCATATTGGGCAGCACACAAAGTTTTGGGCAGCACCTTTGAAGGACAGCTGCCCAAGGGATAAACATCACTTGTTTGACTATATATTTTCAACCCTCCTTTAGTTATTTCGTTTTCCTCAAGCCTTAGAACCTTAGAAACATATCTAAATAGATTGTTCTTCAAAATCACAAAAGAAAACTTGGTTCTTTTGGCTGGAATTCGAGACACACACTTGTTTTTGGTAAGTGACGAAATTTGTTCATGAGTTGGGTAGCTTGACAATTGGACCTCTAAATATCGAACTTGATACTTTTGATATATTGTTTACTTGATTTATTTATTATGTTCGATTATGCTGCCCATGACTTGAGAAAGGTAGTTTTGTGAATTTGATGGCTCCGAACCTATAGTTTTTACACCACTAAGCTATATGCTTAGCGATAGTTGTTTCTATCGTAGGGAATGATCGAGTGGATGCATGAAGTTGTCCATTGGAGAGGGAAATTTTGAGAGCCTTAAGGAAGATCACATTTGCATATAGGCATCTATATTTTGTATAAACCTTGGGATTTGTACATGATCTATGTGTTCTATATTTACATGAAATTTTGAGGACTAATTTGATCATGTCACCATGGGTTGTAATATAAGTATGGCTCTATGTTTTGTTTTTTTGGGGTGTGTAAGCCCAAGTCTTGTAATATATTAAATTTACCACTAATTTTGAATGATTGTGTGAAGCATGAACCACCTAGTTGGGTACTTGGAAGTTGGTAATATTTTTTTGTGTCATTTTTTTTCTAGTGTGAGTACAATATATGCATAAAAATCTCGTGAGTCATTGGCTTATATTATTTCGGAAGGGTTGCTACATCACATCCCATGCTCCTTTCCTGTTACTTGATGAGAGGAAGAAAATTTTACTTTACCCTTCACTAATTTCAAGCCATTCAAATACTACTTCCTGGAGAGAAGTGTCCAAGCAACATATGTCACTATCCTACAATTTACTACTAATCCATGAGGACTTAGTTCATACCGTATAATCTCACAAGTGGGGTTTGAGGAGGATAGAAAGTATACAAACCTTACCCTAATCTCACTAAGCTTTATTCAGAGGCTTCCTTGTTGAATTATTTGTTTTTTCAATAGAAGTATAATCCTCCTCTGCTTCCTCACAACTATCAAAAAAGATCCAACACTATTATAAGTAACCAAAATGATGTTTACCATCTGCTAGGGGAGCTGTTGATTTACTTCAAGAGGTACATTCACTATGGTACCTAAGAAACCTAATAAAAACCTATGCTTACCGTAGGCAAATGTGTTTCTATCATGGCGAGAGGACAAGTACACCAGAAGATTTTCACAGGGAGAGCAAATTGGAGAAACAGAAATATAAGCACATTACTTTGTCTATAAATTGGTGTTAAAGAATGACAAAAGTCCCACATCGGTGGTTAATGAGATGGGTGGACTCCTTATAAGGCTTGGGCAATCCTCCTCCCTTTGAGCTAGCTTTTGGAGTGTGAGTTAGGCCTAAAACCTAATTTAACATGGTATCAGAGCAGGGCCCGTCTCACCCGATGTTGGGGCCCCCAAAATCAAAATTGCCCACGCACCAGATGCTAAGCACTGGGCGTGAGGTGGGGTGTTAAAGAATGACAAAAGTCCAACATTGGTGGTTAATGAGATGGGTGGACTCCTTATAAGGGTTGGGCAATCCTCCTCCCTTTGAGCTAGCTTTTGGAGTGTGAGTTAGGCCTAAAACCTAATTTAACTATTGGACTAGAAATATATCTTACCCTCAAAGGATCAAACTATTATGTGTGTCCTTGAAATTCAATAGTACCATTGTTAAACTAAAAAGATTCACAAACCATTCTACGCCTAAATCATCAAATAGTACCACTGTTGAACTTAAAAGGTCCACAAACTATCCTAGAGTTGGGAGCCAAAAGGGTAAGAAAGTTTGTCCAAAATTCCAAAAGGGCAACAAAATTGATTTTTAAACCAAAAGGACAACTTTGTAACGATTTATTTAACGTCGTCTAACTAAGATACTTCAGCAACAATTAATCTAGTAATCTTGAACCAGTTATACTTATTTAAAATGATGATTCCTCTCTATTTTCCAGCCTGCAATATACCCCCTCCTTATCCCCAAAAGATTTGTATGTTCATCCTAGTATGTAGTATATATCACCATCTAAAATGAACCAAGAATGCAAAATCTATTACCTCAACTCAAATAAAGGGATTCTTCACACAAAGGAAGATATAGTTGAACTCTATCAATGTACTCTATTAGAGTATTAGTTAAGGCAAAAAACGAGTATTGCTCGTAGGGACTAGAGACCTGCAACTTTCTTCCTACAAAGCAGGCGTGATGATCCACCAGTTCCCAGACACTACCAATTGTATACACATAAGAGACGAACATATGTAGGTGATAACTCAGAAATAACAGAACAAACATTACATTACGGTACATTCAACATCTATCCCATAACAAACCAAGGCATGTAACCAAATAACAAATAAAGAATCAGTACGTAAGGCTACAACCACCAAACATTTTCAGATTTAATATTCTAACCAGCTACATGACATATCAAATAATCATTTTTAGATAAGTTTTTACCACTTGATGTGAAGCATAATGTAAGCTAAGTAAAGTAAGCAACTGATCTAACTTAAAATCCTACTGTAAATAAAACAAATACAACAAGCACAAAATGATAAATGGTACAGATAGTACTAGTATTTACAATTACCTGTTAAATGTATAGTTATACAAATTCTGAATAAAATTGGAAGTGGTTTCCCCCCTTTTTATATGGAGAATTATCAGAAAGTGGAAGCAAAATTGAGCCCATCACGCAAAGAGTAATAACAACAAAGAGAAACAATAACAAACGTAAGAAAATGCCTAATTGAGGAAAACATTCATATGTTGCAACTAATAAATGTATTTTTGAAACAATTTTCTAATTCAAACAACCCTTGGAAGGTTCCTCGAGCAAACTTACATACTAAAGAGTAGGAGACTTTATAGTACCTCAACCAAATTGAAACCCTAAAGAGGAAGAAACTTTACAGTACCTCAACCAAATTGAAACCCTAAAAGGAGAGGAGTTTACCGTACCTCTTTCAAACCATTCTGGAAACGATTTGTCCTTATGAAAAAAATTGTTGTGAGAATAGTTTACAGTAGCTCTAATAGATTTTAGAGAGACGGTAGAGTAATTTTCTCTTTTTTAGAGTTAGAGCAATTTTTTGTTTTTTAAATAATGGGTCAGAATTTATTAACTAAAAAAATATTTACCAAGTAAAATGTTGATGCCTGGGATCGAACTGGGTACTTCACTATTACTTTACCCTAATTGAAAAATTAAATTTATTTTTAATTAAAAAATATGTAAAATTGCCGACTACAATAGTCGCCGATTAAAATTTTTTTTTAATTATTTTAACAAGTTGCCGACTACTGTAATCGGAACACTAGTCAATTATTTTGTTGACTTTATT
Source organism: Solanum okadae (assembly GCA_036553675.1). Classification (NCBI taxonomy): domain Eukaryota; kingdom Viridiplantae; phylum Streptophyta; class Magnoliopsida; order Solanales; family Solanaceae; genus Solanum; species Solanum okadae. The sequence continues at coordinate 18,451,071 of CM071687.1, read as the reverse complement.
TCATAAAACTTACGACTTCAGTAGTCGAAATCATTGTCGATAAAATTTAAAAACAATTAAAATAATATAAATTTTAATGCACCGATTACAATAGTCAAAAAATAACCCAAATTTCCAATCACATATTTGCAGTCCGAAGTTGTAGTCAGTAATAGTGAACTGGGTACTTCACTATTACTTTACCCTAATCGAAAATTTAAATTTATTTTTAATTAAAAAATATGTAAAATTGCCGACTACAGTAGTCGCCGACTAAAAATATTTTTTAATTATTTTAACAAGTTGCCAACTACTGTAATCGGAACACTAGTCAATTATTTTGTTGACTTTATTTCATAAAACTTACGACTTCAGTAGTCGAAATCATTGTCGATAAAATTTAAAAACAATTAAAATAATATAAATTTTAATGTACCGATTACAATAGTCAGAAAATAACCCAAATTTCCAATCACATATTTGCAGTCGGGAGTTGTAGTTGGTAATAGCTTATTTCTAGTAGTGTCCAAACTACCACATTGCTCCAGTGTCATGGACATGACTACTTGTTATTTGTTGCAACGAAGATCCAATTGACTTGTAATACAAACTTATGGTTAGTTTTGATAGTTTTTAAAACTTAAGAGTATAAATCATATTTTTCTAAAAAAGTGAAATATGTTTCCCAAATACTATGGCTAAACACATGGTGAAATTTCACCCAAATTTTTACCTAAATAATATTTGCCAAGAATATTTGGAAATCTATGGCCAAACGCTAGCTTAAAAAGTGTTGTTTTTAGAATTATAAATATAACACATTTTAAAGTGTGTCTATATATATAAATAAGTGTGGTTAATTGTTTTATGATTTGGCAACGCTTATGATCTGTAACTTTTAATTCTAAAGAGTACACATTAGAAGTGTTGCATAAGTTTCTGTGGCTTAAAGCTCGATATAAAGGTCACGCATTGAAAGTGTGCGCTTAGATACTTTAGGCAACACTTTTTAAGCATTGTCTAGAATTAATGTGGCCATAAGACAAATTTGTTGTAGCCATGTGGGTTCGTGAACCCCCTAGGCAAAAAATTACATGATATATATATGGTAATTTTTTTGTATTTCTGTAGATATATATATTTTGAACCTCCTCAATAACAAAGAGAATCTGATGGCACAGGCAAGTCCCCCTAAAAATTAGGTTGTATGTAAATGGTTTGAATCCCTATGTAAGCATTTTATCTTTTTCTTTTTTTGTTTCAGTTTTCTTTATTTTCAGTTCTGTTTTTCAAGTTTTTTTTAGTTTTTTTTTTTACTTTAAAAATGTGCTAAAAGTGTGGTTTTAAACCCAAAAGAATTCAAGATTCCCATTTCTATATAAAGACTTATTTACACGTTTATACTTTTATTTTTCGAACCCCCTAAACAAAAATTCTGTGTCCGCCACACTACTACAAAACATGTTTTTTGTGGCAATTAATCATTTGCCACTAACTAATTCTTTAAGTTGAAATATATAATTAGCGGCATATGTACTACAGCCGCTAAAAGATATATTTTAGGGGTCGTTTTGTTTGAATACTAGTTATGTTGAGATTAGTTATGCTGGGAAGTGAACACTATAAGAGAAATCAAATATAAATAAACATAATAATTATGCAAATAAATTCAACTTATAATATAATCATAAATAAAAATTGTATTTATAAAATGTAAATTTTTAATAGAAAAAACTATTTATCATAAAAAGAACAAATAATTAAGGTTGTACAGGCGAGTCCCATTTATAGAATCTTTTAATGGGTAAAGACAACAAACGGGTCAAGACCCAACCCAATTTAAATTTGCTTGAGTCAGGTCCGGTAATGAGTTATAGAACGGGTCAAAACTCAATCCAGCAAATAAGAAGACATCAAAAAAATTAAAATTGACACAACTAAAGACAGTTTTGTAGTGGAAGATTTTATGCATTTTCTAAGTTCAACTTATTGTTTTTTTTTTGGGTCAAATGGCCATCAGTCCTTATTACCCTTATATATAAGCCAACAAGATAGAGTACCAACACAACTTTAGAAAGTTGTACCAATTGCATTGAAATTGTACTACACCACTTGAGTCTAATTCACTAGAAAATAAACACGTGTACTACACGTGTCCTTCTACCGTTTTCCAGTTTTCAATTATCTTGCTTTGGTTCTTTCTTTGTTCAAATTTTTCTATGTTTTATTCTCCTCATCCACACACTTGCCGGAGAAGGAGAAGAAGAACTTAGAGATGGAGGAAGAGCAATTGATGGAAAATTAGAGAAAAGTGATTCGATTCCGAATTGATGCATCAATTTGGTGATGAAATTTCTTATTTGACTACCGAAATTGGAGGTAATTTTTCATTCTAATTATAAATTTATGGGGGTTTCCTTCTAATTTTTATCTCTAGATTTAATTTGCATTTGCAGAACAAATTGCATACATTTTTTGATGTGATAATGAGGCAAACACATGCTTTAAAGTTATGAAGATATAGACTTCATCAAAATCTCTTCTCGCAATTCTCAAAATTTTGTATCTCAATCTCTTATCGTGATTAGATGTTCTTATTTTTGGTGAGTTCTATCACCCTTTGAGAAATATAGGAATAATAAATAAATAAATGCAATAAGCCCCCAAGGCCTAGCTCAAGTGGCAAAAGGTGGAGGATTTATGGCTTAGGTCGCAGGTTCAAGCCCCACACCATGCAAAGCGAAGCCCGGTATTTAAGTGGAGAAGGGTAGAGGGGCGGGCCCATTATCCACTGAGTTTAGAAGGGTGTGATTGGTCCAAAGGGCGGGTCACAGACGGATTTCTCGATTATAAAAAAAAATGCAATAAATTGGTTCTTTATTAGCAAATATAAAGGACGAATTTTGAATCTGACAAATATAGATGCAATAAATTTTTGATTTGAATGTATAATCTTTGCATGTGTATCTTTGGAATTTTAAACAAAGTTCTCTGATTTTTCATTCAATCGTGTGTTCAAAGTTCATTGTGTGTTTTGATTTTGTAGCTTTCATCATTGCTCAAATTGATTTTTTTTCTCCTTCTTGGTTTCTCAGCTTGAGTTGCATGTCAGTACTTACCTTCGCTCTCCACTTACCTTTGCTCTCCATTGTACCAAAAGTGTTTGATAGTATGCCTAAATGAACTTTTCCCCTTCTTTAACTGTACATTTATAGAAATTTCTACTCAAATTTCCTGCTTATTGCACTTCATTGCTGGTCTGGGAAATTCTTATCTTCTCTGTTTAAATGTTTGTCCTTTCTTTTTTCCTGTTTGTTGGTGAAATCTTTCTCAACTTAGTGTCACTCTTTTGTTGGTAATCACCTTTTTGTGGGTATACTTTTTTGCAATTCTTCCTGCTCCGTATTGGTATGTGGGTTATAATTCTGTTGCATGCATTAATTAATAGGTTCTCTTCACTGTTGGTCTGTTGTGTTTGTTGTGCTCTCCTTCTCCTCCTGTTATGTCTATGAACATATGCCTCTTTCTCTTCTTGCAGCAACTATCCAAATATATTTTTGTTGTATGTATACATTGTCATTATCGAGACCTTAGACATTGACAAAAGTATTTTATGCATGTTTAGAATATGTATACAACACTTTGTTTTTGATTGTCAATGTGTAAGACCTTAGACGTTGACAAAAGAATTTTATGCATGTTTAGAATATGTATACAACACTTTGTTTTTTTATTGTCAATGTGTAAGAGCTTCGACGTCAACAAAAGAATGTGCGTCTTAGTTTAATATATCACAAATTAAAGAGAACTCTAATTGGTGTTGCTCTCTAACTCTTCCTACCCATATTGTTGTTAAGATATCTTCGGTGGACATATGGTACTAAGATTCAATATTGATTGAATAACAACTGATACTCTTGATTGGACTTGCAAAGTCCAAATTGTGGACATGACTCGAGAGCGAGAAAGTTTGGAGAAGAACATCAAATTTCAAAATCTGATTTTGAAAGGCGAAGAGAAGAAAGTAACAAGAGTTGTATCTGAATCTTCAAAAAAAATTGAAGAGATTCATTCCTAACATTATTGGTGCAAGGACTGACAACCAATGAAGAAGACAAATGGGTCACACATACAAAAATTATCAATCCCACTTTCCATCTAGAGAAGCTAAAGGTTTGTCATTGCTTTTCTTCCATTCTTCCTCCATACACTTTTTCATTGGTCAACCAGAAATCAATATGTTCACAATTTTTAGTACACGATAGATAAAATGCTGGCTCTTGCTTCCTTGGCTACTACTCCCTCGATGTCTTTCTATCTCCTTTGATTTGTCTTCTTTATCGTTCAATCTAAACTTTTATGTATTCTGTGTACAACTATTTCAAGTAAATTCTCTATAGTATACATTCTAAATCTAATTCTTGGGGTATTAATCTCCACTATGGATACACGAATAATTATTTGGATTAATCGAAAATTATTTCTCCATCTCTCAGAAAAAGCAACATCTTAAGGAATGTCAATGTGCCAGGTTGCCGTGATCAGAAAAGTTTTAGCTTTACTAACTAATTAAGCATTATAATGGAGAATTAGCATAATATACAAAAACAGTTTAATCTCATATGACCACCACCATGTTGGTGTTCTCTTGAATACATCCAAAAGTATTCATGATATCTAAGGGCCCTAGTAGTATGTAGTTTAGACTTCATATTAACATTCCTTCACATCCAATTTTGTGTATGTAGTTTAGACTTCATATTGACAGTCCTTCACATCCAATTTTGTTGTGAATTTCATAGCTTAGGTATAATTGTTATGTACATTAATCTTCTGCATCATCTTTGTAATACTATACATCTGGCTACTACATGGGTCCAATAAAAATACTATACATGTGGCTACATATAACATGTGCGGCACAAAATCGACAAATACACTTACCCTTGACCCTTTGACAGTGATTCCGCATTATCTTTGAAACTTAAAACAGGGTACTTTCTAAATCAGGAGCAAAACAGAAATATGGATGATTATGGAACACTAAAGAGGTAGGAAGTTTAGTTATTTCTGAATGTTGCGTATCCTTACTCCTTCATGTTTGTCATTCCATCGTCTACCAATTCTATATTTCCATTCATTCTGTTGTTTTGAAATATCATAGTTTAACTATTTGCCTTGCAGGTGCTATGTAATACTGATAGGTTGAATGTTGTTATTTTTTCCTTCCTGCAAATACCTTTTATTCTGAATTTTGGTAATATCAGAGTTAAAATGCCCGTTTTGCTGATGTTGTATGATAATGATAAGTTGGGATTTGTTATTCTTTTTCTTCGGGCAAGCATTTCTATATTCTGCCATCAGTCATCAGATGAATGAAATTCTTTTGGTTGTTGCATTGTGCTGGTTTTGTACTTTAAAAGTATTAGAATGTCAGAGATTCAACATTTACTCTCTATAGCTTATTGAAATGTGAAATAGTTACACGTGTTGAGTTTTGCTCCCATTGATTTTCTTCTAAAAAAGGAAAACTACATATCGAGGGAGAGAAGACGGATGACTCATGGACTTAACTTCATGTACATCTACAAATTGGGACAAGCTCGATGTCATGAAACAAGCGTGGGACGAACTCTGTATCACATAATTGTACACAAAGTTACGTCAGTTGTATTATCAACGATTTAGTTTTTCTTAGCTTCTCAAGTAGACACGTGTATTGCACTTTAATTGCAGTCCCATGATTTGTTTCTTCTTGGACACGTGTCTACCTTTTTGTTTAAGTCTCATTTTTGTTTGCTCTTATTAGTTCTTACGAGGTCATGCTTGATGGTCTCTTCTGTTCTTTGAGATTCAGTAATTAAAAGTAATCACAATTTGGTATGTGGACCTTAGTTTTCTACTCTTTTGAATATAGTTTCTAGCTAAAGATTTCTACATGTATGTTACTAACTGCTTGATTTGGACATGTATTGTATTTATTTGGTGAATTTAATCTCTATTTAGACAATTAATTAGTGCAGAAGTTACACTGTCTCACAAAAATCTTAGATATCAAGAATGACTATGGTCTATGCCTTAACATCTTTTTTCTTCACTGTTTACTAATCCTCTCTACAAACCTCCAAGATTCAGGCTATTGTTTGGTAAGAATTGGACGGATTTTTTCTGATCTTGCTTTATTATTATCGCTACTAATTTGGTATATTTTGTATATTTTTTACTTACTTATTGTTTTTGAATATAATTTCTGGCTAGAATTTCAAGTACATGTTTTAGTTATTTTACTTGATCTACATATGCGTTATATCTCTTTGATTAATTTTGTCTTTGTTATTATCTAATTAGTGCATTATTACATTGTCATGTGGCAAAATTTAAGCTATAAAAAATGACTGAAATTTAGAAGTGGATTGTGGACCCGCAATATTTGATGTTTGTCTTGAGTCATTTTATATGGAGTACTTGATTTTTTTTCCTTCTTTTGCTGCAGCAAGGAAAGTGGTTCATCATGTTGGCTGTTATGTCTTTCACATGCTAAAGGTATGAATGTAATTGAATTTTCATAGGTTCCTTTCTTTCTTTTTACTTCCAGTGGATTTCTCCTTGCTACTGTTCTTGCTCTCGAGTTTCAAGGATGTTTGCACTTTTGTTGCTGTGTGTTCAAGCTCTAGATATGTTTTTTCAATCAATCTTGCTCATACCTTTTTTTTTCCCTTCATTTTCCCCTCTTTCTCGGTTGCTGCTCAATTACTTTCACACTTCTCAATTTTCCAATTCACTAACATTTGTGGGTAAATCTATGAGTATCATTGGAAGGCGATAGCGGCAAAGTAACAGGTGATGGTAGTAATTTCATTTGTTTTGTGTTCCTTTTTTTTTGAGTATTATGTTCAAATTTGGTTGGATCGAAGTTCAACAGATCACATCTTCGATTTTCTTAAATTATTTTTTTGCATGTATGTTATGGTTTTTTTGTGTTGCATAAATCGACTTTGTCTAATGACTTGCCTGTATGCTACCATTATTGGAACAAATATTGTGTGATAACTCTCCCTCAGTACTATAAAAGTAGCACAAAAGTTGAATAAATGAGAAGGAAAAAGAGGATTAAAAGCTGAAGAAAATCAATTGATACATCTAATAAAGTGGGACACTGCCACATTGGAGAAGATAATCGTAGATTTAGAAATAAATAGAATAGGAGTAAGAAACGGTAGTTTACTCATGAAGTGGTTATGGAGATATATTGTGAAAGAAGAGGCACTTTAGAGAAGGGTGAATATGAAAGTATGGGGTAAAAAAGGTGAATGGTGCATAAATAAGTTTAGAGAGCCATATGAAAATATTGTATGGAAAACATATAAGCAACAATGTGGATCTTTTTGAACTAATGTACTCTTTGTTTTAGATGATGGAAGCAAAATAGTATTCTGGCATAACAACAGATGAGATCACCTACTTTTATTTCATGTTCTTATGGATTTAACTCCTTCGCAATTCAAAGACATTTGATATACTTTTCAATTAGTAATTTTGGATCCTTGCTTGCTTTAATAATTACACCTCGACTAAGCTAAGGTGGCAGAAAACAATCAAGGTCTAGACACAGAACAACAAGCAGGCTAAACTACGGGAAGGGTTAATTTCAGATTCTCTTAAATTTCAAGCCTTCAGGTACAATTTCACAGACTTTTTTCAGGCTCTTCAAATTTTGGCCCCCTTTTCTTCAAAAAGAAACATAGTGTTTTGTTTGGTGTACTGATAATGATTAGTGACAGATTATGGTGTTGTATATAGTATTAATAGTTGTTCTTGGATAAAAGTTACAGTTTTAGTATTGGGATATAAAACTTGGAAACACTTCACCCCTAGAATCAACTTTTGCAAGTAACCTAGATTTCTTTTGTTATTTTTGCAGTAGATAATTTAATCATATTTATAATAATGATTGAAAACAATTCTGAGATAAAGGGGATGATCCTAAACAAACAAAGAGATTATTGTTTTGCCCATTGTTATTGGAAGACCAACTATTTTGCAGATTTCATGGCTAATTTTGGAGAGAATCAAAAGGAGAAGATTTTCTTCACACAAGCTCCGACTCTACCAAAGCCAAAGCTCCCCTGAAGAATGACTCAGACCAAGTTCCAACTTTTAGAATTAAAACTCATGTCAAGCAGTTAACTTTTCTATAGGTTATGCTAATCCTTTTGCATAAAATTTTCAGCCCCTAATATGTTTTTGGTGGTGTCCTCCAACATAGCTATAGATTTTTTTTATAGTCACTAACTCTAGAATAGGGATTATTGTGTATATTGCTGAATATTCATCCTTTTTGTAACTAGGAAAAGGTTTGGGAATTAATCTCATCCCTTCTTATCTTTCTTTATGAAATAAAAAAGTTGGGTTTGCAACCAAAAAAAATAGTAACTCTACGTGGGAATTTTCCATAGCATGTGGCAGCACCTCTTCATTTTCATCCACTTAATGAGGTATATGTATGAATTATTTGAGACACATAATATGCAATGAAGAAGTTTTCACATTTTTGTGATTGTACTATGGCCATGGGATAGGCTTTTACTTAAATAAATTGTTGTTCGGCTTTTGATTTATTGAATTGCAAATCTCAGGTCAAGAGTAGTAAAGCTAGATTATTTTTATCTGGAAAGAGACAACTCAAATCATTAATATTAAGAGTAAGGCTAATGGCAAATCGGGTTTGGCAGATCATGCACTCCATTTCTCCGTATCATCATTTTTAATTTTGCTTAAACTAAGGTTAATGTTCAATAACTTAGATAACATTTTTTTGGGTGCAAGTTGTTTGAGTTGTGTCAACATTTAATGTCTTCTATTTTATCTACCTTATCAATGATTTTGCAGATGCTTGAGTGAATACATTTTATTTCCATACTTGATCATCCCTTTCTCTAATTTATATACACAACTTGAATAAATTGTTTCTTTGCAATAAATATAGCTGAATAATTTTCAGCATACTTTTTTATTTATCGAGAGCAAATCAACTATGTTGGGCTCGTGCTAAGCACGGGCCATGCCCTTCTAGTTATTATATATATAAAAAGGAAAGAAATCCAACCAACAACAAAACAAAAGAAATTGGTCCATTCCATAAAGGAACATACTCAAATGAATGTAGCAAAAGGGAAAAGGGACTTAAGCTAGAAGAGCAAAAGTCACTCTGTAACCAAATTCCTTTGTTGGTATCGCAACCAGACCATCGTGAACAGGCTTTCGACGACGGATCCGCAATTGCTAGCTTTGGGATGAAGATCACCATCTTTTTCAACAACATAGACACGAGATAGAACTTGCATCTTAGCTGAATCGAGTAAGCTATATATCTTTATAAGCTTAGAATCTTCGATTGTATCATTTTCTGACTTCATTGTGAGTTTTCAGAGCACCGGATTGTTAATGTCCAAAACCACCTTAAGAAGATGATGTGTTTCAATGTCTCGTTTGGTCCGAAATGCTCACAAATCTCCATCATCGTAGGTGTCTCTCTTCGATTCTTTATGCTAGACTCCAAAATCAGCTCGCTCGATTAAATCCTCACTGCCTCTCATCCAATGGGTTAAATTCCTAACGGAATCAATACCACCACCAGTGAGAGGAAAAGTAGAGAACTTAATAAGAAAATGTGGGAAGCGGTCGTTGAATGAGCACCTATGACTGGCCAATATTTGAACTTGATGCTGATGTTTTTGTCTGTTATTTTGTGAACTGAAACTGGCAAAGCTTTACTATTAGACTTTAACAAAATTCATATGCCTTGATTAGATACCATGTTGGACACCTCAAGTTCTCACCAGGTGCAATGAGATCGAAATCAAACTGAAATTTCTTCAAGCATTGTGAACTTTGTTAGATCCTCCAGCTCAGTTATGCCTCATTTTTATTAAAACTTTAAGTAAAAGTGAATTGTGAAACTTGTTGTAGAAGTAGTCAGTTGACTACCATCAATAATTCCTTCTTTATATGGTCCTTGTTCTGATGTATGGTATCTGCGATTTATCTGAATTAATGATGTGCCTCCCTGAAATTGGGACCTCCTGGAAAGAATTAAATTGGATGTCTCCTGCAAAATCAAACACTAAGTTAGTAAAATAATCAGCCAATCTGTTTCCTTCCCCAAGAACATGACAGAACTGGACTTCCTTATCTCGTCTTAACAACTCAATTGCGTGGACATCTATAGCAATACTCCAAGGAATTGACCCCTCTAGTGGAATGAAAGAATCCATAAGTTTTGTGTTTATATCTTTTCTAACTGTAATTTCCTTTTTTCTGAATGTCTATTTTCTTGGTTTAGTAATTCAAGCTTTGCAGTTTGTTGATTTTGTTGAGGAATAACTATTCACCTGATGTATAGTCTTGATCTATACAATGTATTATCTATTATCTGCAATCAATAAACTAAATCAGTGCCTTGGAGTGTCATTAACTATAAATGTTTTCCCTTTTTTTGCTCGTAGAATTCTATTTTCTAGTTGTTACAGGTAAGTATAGCTATCCTTGGAAAGTTAAACCGATTTATCATTCAATAAATGTCAATTTAATATCTCTCCATGATTAAATAGTATTAGTTAATTAAATTGTAGTATAAGTAAGTATATAATCGATCATGAGTATTTTTATGCTTGTCAGAAATAAGAATGTCCACTCTAAGGCTTGAGCCCATGATCATAAGTTAATAGCTTCACTCTCTACACTTAGGGGTCGTTTGGTAGGGAGTATTAGGAGAAATAGTCCAAGTATTATGTGTGGTATTATTTAGTACTATGTTTGGTAGGAATTTTGGGTCTATGTATAATTAATCCATGGATTAGTTATACACCCTACATGGTATTATAGGGTGTATAACTAATACCTTCCATTTGGTGGTATTAGTTCTAATACCATGGGACTAATCTAGGTAAAGACAAAAATACCCCTCAAATCCTTTTAATCATGTTGTTTATTTTCTTGATTTTATGTTTTATATTTATACTAATAAATTTATTTAAATAAATTAGCTTACAAATTTTATTATTTAGATATAATTTTTTGTTTCTAAAATATGAGTTATTTAATCTATTTATTATTAATATAAAATATTATAATCCGACTAATATGCTAATGTTGATGTATGAATTTAAGAACAATTCATAAGTCAAATATTGCCTCTTAACGGAAGTCCATTAAACATTACACAAGTAGTCTAAAACAAGAGCATATATATATATATATATATATATATAAACATCTCGAGTATAAAAGTAGTTTAATTTATTTTTCTATATTTTATTTTTTATTTTTTTATTTTATGATAAAGAGTTTTTTTTTTAATTTATTGATACAAAACAAAGTTCAATAAATTTTCTCTATAAATTATTATAGTTGTGTGACCTTTTGAGATATTAACTCCAATTTATTAAGGTGACAATTATTTACTCTCAAATAATTTAAGTGAGAAAATAGTGAACATGACAATAATATTTTTATTCTCCTAGCTAGTTAAAATGCTACAAAAAAATAAAATTGTCCGTCAATTATTTACCTTGACTCAATTACGTGAAATAGAAAATCCATAATAACTCAAGGGTATAATTGGAAAGCCTTTTTTTTGTAGAGTTTTAAACCACACACAAAACTAGGTAAGAAACAATGAACCAAACACTTGATAAAAATAATCCCTGCATTACTAATCCATGCATTACCAATCCCTGCATTACTAATCCATGCATTATTGATCTTTGTACCAAACGACCCCTAGTGTTGTAGAGTTCCAATTATATCCACTCTTTCTCTATTAATATTTCATTAAAATGATTTAGGGACATTTCCTTGACAATACACCTACTCTCTTTTTATTTTCTAGAATATAAGCCTATGAGTATATATTCTCTCAGTTGAAAATTTATCTTTCTTCTTCGGTGCACATTATATCAGGTAGACTCCCTCTCACTCCCTTCTTTGGGATTAATCATTAATCAGGTAGATTTTCCCTTGTTATTAATGCAGTTCATCTCGATGAAAAGCCATGTACGTAATCACTTTGTACAACACAGTTGAATCATATTAACACCCATCTAGCTAGGTTTTAATAGATAAACATATGTTAATCCTGAAACTGGAGAAACAGGCTATTCGGAGACGGAGCATAAGCCCTAAACATAAATCCCTTCATAATAGCTACTGGATATAGATACTTCAATAGGACTACACAAGCAAAGGATTATACAATATTTCAAAACGCTTCAAACGCCCAATTTGAGAAGGAAGAGGGCATGTCAGCTTGTTATTATGCAGATCCCTGTCATATGAAAGAATATTATGGATTAGGAAGTTCAGAATGAAAATCAAAAGATTCAACAGTACAGGCACAATTGTCCACTAACTATTGCCTTAAATAATAGTATCAAATTTGAAGATAATGACTATGCACATTATAGATAACTCCCACGTTTTTGGGGATAACAGTCAACACCCAAGCAGAACAATTCTTTAAGTTGGTTAATGAACAATTAAGACTGGAGGGTGTAAAAACATCCATAATGGAACTTAGGGAAACTTCTCAATTTGTATGAGGTTAAAAAATCTGTTTAGATTCAAGTACAAAGACAGAGAAGAAGAATCTTACAGTCTAGTAAGATCTAATAAATTAGTGACAGCAGTAGGAAATGGGCCAACAATTGAAACAGCATAAACTTCCCTGCAAGTGGTAAAACAAAAAAGAACATTGTAAAAAAAGTGACAAGTAAAGATATTTCAATTCTGTGAGTAACTTCATACAGATTTGAACCTAAGTTAGAGAAAAGCTACTTAGAACTGGTGAAGCAAAACTTACAATTCAGTAACTACTCTATAATCACCCTGCGTTGAACAAGTAACACCAGACCATGGAGGTATATCACCATACAAGGATCATCTCCAACCCATGCATACACCACTCTCCATCCAAGAGATGCCTTAATTTCATTCAGAGCTTTCACTACAGTCATATTCAAGAAGTTCAAATTTGTCCATGTAAACATATACATTCAGGTACTACGACAACTCCTTGGTTTTCTCATGAATGCAATTAACTTTTTTTTTGAGAAGGTAACAGTCTTGTATTATATTCCAAAAAGTCAAACCTGCCACACCTTGTTACAGGAAATGTCCCTTAACTAAGAAGGCCTTTTATACTTGTTTTAGGATTGTATGAGATGTATATCTCAATATCTACTTTCTGTTGCCCTTATCATACCTTTAAGTTTTCCTTTGTCCATAGGAACCTCCACTTTGTCCAGAATGTTAACTTTAAAAATTACTTTTATTGCTATTTTACAAACATACTAATATGAAATTATATCCTCTAGTTTCCTAGTGTGTTGTAATGTTGCACTATTGATTAGTTCCTTCTCCTGATTCTTTTTACCAGAAACGTAAGGTGGAATAAGCTGCAAGATGTCATTCCACCTGAAATAGGTGAACTAAAGCAGTTAACATCTGTGAGTGCCTTTTCAGCTTCTCTAGCTGTACTCTTTATCCATAGATCTATTTTGTTGTTATATAGACTAATAAGGGTGATCAACTAATAACTGATAGGTATATTGTTCAGCTACCTAAGTTTTTATAATTTGTAAGGCGAAATACCTAAGGAGCTTGCTAATCTTCCTGAACTTCATTATCTCCATATGAATGAAAATCATTTTATTGGACGAATATTAGCGGCAAATGTACTATAGCAATTTGGTTTGAATACTAGTTATGCTGGGATTAGTTATGCTGGGATAAGTTATACTAGGATAAGTTATGCTGGGATTAGTTTTTATTGCTTGTTTGGTTTGTCACATTCAAACTAATATTCATTGTATAATTTTTTAGGATAAGTTGTTTGTTTAGCTTAAATTTTTTTGTGTGTGCATTTTCATGATCGTGCCATATGTTTTAAAAATTAAACTTTCATCTTATTTAACTTAAAAATTAAACTTTCATCTTATTTAGCTTAAAAACAAAATGTTCATCTTATTTAGCTTAAAAATAAGATTTTCATCTTATTTATGCTTAAAAATAAAACATTCATCTTATTTAGTTTAAAAATAAAGCTTTCATCTTATTTAGTTTAAAAATAAAACTTTCATCTTATTTAGCTTAAAAATAAAACTTTCATTTTAAGTTTATTAAAGTAAAAGAAAATTTAGTAACTTTTCCCTCTAAATTTTCATGCGATTAACTTTTCCCTCTAAAAAATCCCCTACTCCTGCTTAAGTCTAGAGTTATTTGTATATCGCCTCTGACCCTCAACACATCGCTCAAGCAAAGAAATTCATGGTAGCCATCTCCATCCAAAGGTAATCCTAAGGTTTTTATCTCATACAAACTCATGATCTTACTGAAACAAACCTTTGTTCGCATAAGGTGTGCTTCCTTCTTGATCAAAGCTTGGATCTACTATTCTCCACGCTTTTGGTGAGTCCTCATGGTTCGAGGACGAGAGTTGTTCATTTCTAGTTTCTTTCTTACATTCTCTTTTAAGACTATGTTTTAAAAGGGCTGTGACCCTTATTGATACTCAATTGTAGTAGATGGTTAATGAGACAATGTCAAGACTTCAATTTTATTGTATGAAAATACTTCGATTGTAAAAGATTTTAATTCCGCATCATTTCTTATGTCTTATGTTATGAATACTATGAGGCTTGTATGAGGCTCTTCAGAGTTTTGTATGCCGTGTCACGTTCGGGGTGTAGGATCGGGTCGTCACAAAGATGTATTGTGACCTACGGGATGTCTATTGGTGGAATGTGATAAAAAAGGGCATCGTAAAATTCGTGGCCAAATGTCCTTATTGTCAACATGTAAAGGTTGAGCACTAAAGGTCGGGAGGCTTGTCCCAAAATATTTCTATTCCTACTTGGAAGTGGGAGGATGTGAACATGGACTTTATTGTAGGCTTGCCATGTACTCGATAGAAAAATAACTCGATACGGGTAATAGTGGACCAGATGACTAAGTCTGCTCATTTCATTTTCGCCAAGGTGTCCTACTCGGTCAAAGAGTATGCTAAGTTGTATTTGAGGGAGATAGTAAGGTTAAATGGAGTACCCTTGTCTTTAATTTTGGATTGAGATACCCAATTTACTTCAAAGTTTTGGAAGTATTTAAAAAAGGGGCTAGGTACAAAGGTGAAGCTTAGTACATCTTTTCACCCTCAAAAAAATAGTCAAGTAGAGTGCACCATTCAGACTTTGGAGGATATGTTGAGGGCATGTATGATAGGATTGAAGGGCAATTAGGATGACCATATGCCATTAGTTGAGTTTGCTTATAATAACATTTATCATTTCAATATCGACATGGATCCCTTTAAGGCTCTCTATGTTAGGAGATATAGGTCTCCTATTGGATGGTTTGAAGCGGGAGAAGTCACTCTCCTACGTCCAGAATTGGTACATGAGGCCATTCAAAAGATTTTATAACAGAGAGGTTGATGATGGCCCAAAGTCGGCAAAAGTCCTACGCAGATGTTAGAAGTAGAGATCTCTTATTTGATGTGCATGATTGGGTTTATTTTAAGATCTCACCCATGAAGGGTGTTATAAGGTTTTGGAAGAAGGGGAAACTTAGTCCACGGTTTGTGGGTCCTTGATGAGTCTACGATTTGGACTCATTTAGGGATTTATTTTAATAGATTTAGTGTCCTCAAATGTATATTTTGTCTTAATAACTGATGTAAATCCTTAAATTTTAGGTATTTTGACTTAGGGACAAATCATGGACACTATTAAGAAAAAAAAAATGAACAAGGCAACTGAAAGAACGAAGACATGAAGGCCTGAGGATCGCCTAACCCATTAGGTGAGTCGTTGAATGGCCTTGGTCTCACCTAATGTTCCAGTGTGCCAAGCCCTGAAGGATAAATTCTAGTTGGTGAGAGAAAGAGCAGTCGGCAAGTTGTTGTGCAGTTCCGCGATGCAGTACCTTATCACCCAAAGTTACAGGACTACAAAGATGTTGAAGGCAAAATCAAAACGGCGATGAAAATGACCAAAGGAAAAATCACCGAGTTGATCGGCGATCCCGACTTACTCCGCCGAGTGATCCTTCGCAGCACACTTTTTGACAACTTTAAATACTTTTTTGAATTTTTAGTTTATCATGTGAAATTTTATGAAGTTTATGCAATTAGAGTTTTAGAACTTAGTTTTTGGGAGACATTGTTCCATTTTTGGGAGACATTGTTCGATAGCTTTGAAGATTTTAAAGATTTCCACTTTGAAGAAACTGGAAGTGGGTATTGAAGATTCTTCATCTTAGACATTTGTAAAGACAATATCTATCGTACCCAATTGATGGAAACATATTTCGATATTGATTTGTATCTTTTTACTATGTCTAGCTAAATCCCTAATTCTTGGGGTGTGATTATGGGTTGAATTAATTGCTGGGTATTGCTAATTGATTGTGTATTTGCTGTTTAAAAGTGATTTCGTTCAGTAGTTGTAGTTGAATTTAATGGGTTGTAGTTGCAAATACAATCTTAACTTCGTGTATTTTGCTTGCTCGAGAGAGGGGTCTTAAAACCAAAACTATTGAATCGATGGTTTGTGGTTAAAGGGTTGTCATGGGTTCAGCTCGAGAGAGTGAATCCTAAACCCTTTCCCACACATTCAGCTCGAGAGAGTGAATGGACTAAAGTGAAGGTTGTGCTTCATTGTTGCTTATTGGTGTTCGAGAGAAACCAATTTGATTTGGGGTAAATTGTTCGAGAGAAAATTTATCCCCCACTAAAGTCTAGCTTATTCACTGATTTACAGCGATTTACTATTAATTGCAACTACCCGGTTGTTTACCTTGGGCCATAACCCGATTACATCCCAAGAATCCTGTCTCCATATTCGTATTTTCGTATTTAGTTTTTGTTTTAGTTGATAATTAATTACAAACCCCCCTTTAATAATTGACACTTGTGTCACCCCTAATTCGATATGTTTTTTTTCTTAAATGTTTTTAGCTATGATTAACTTGAGCAAAATCTTTCTTTTCTCTTGATTCTCGATTGCAAACTCCTCCTTTGGGACTCGACCCCAACTCACTAGTTGGGATATATTACTATTGAATGATCGTTGATGCTTAGTATTGGATGAACCGTTTGGATACGTTAATTAGCCCTTTTGATAATTTGAGGCGTGTTGGCAAGGTTGCATATGAGTTAGATTTACCAAATGAGTTGGTGTTGGTGTATCTTGTGTTCCATGTCTCAATGTTGATGAAATGTATTTGGGATCCATCAACCATAGTTCCATTAGTGGGTTTAGATATTAACGATAATCATGCTTATGAAGATGTACCGCTTGAGATCCTTGACCGGCAAACCAAGATGTTGAGAAATAACGAAGTTGCCTCCGTGAAGGTGCTGTGGAGGAATCACTTAGTTTAGGGGGCTACTTGGGAGGCTTAGGCCGATATGATGTACCTATCCTCATTTGTTTCCTTCCTCTCCTATTCAAACTTTAAGTAATGAGTTCCTCTTGAGTTTTCTTATTTAGGAGTCATGTGTGATTTATCTGTTTCCATGATTTTCTTATGTTATGCATGTTCTTGAGAAATTCATGTTTAGTAAGAAAATGAGTTTTCGTGATTGATTTTTACTCATAATATTGTGTATTGAGTATGAGTTGCATATTTGACTTCATGAGATGAATAGATGAACATGCTTTATATATATGTAGTTTTCTTGAGTAGATGGCCTAATGGTTTCATTAGATTGTGTGGAACATGCTTCAAAGCTTGGAGAAGGTAGTTTCTCCTAAGAACATGAGAAATGTTAAGATTTCATGCATAATGGGTTGTTAGATGTAGTTTCTACTTTCTTGTGATGCATTAATTTGTTTGAGTGGAGTTGATGTTTCCTCCATGGTTGTGTGCTTTTTGATGATTTTGCACGCATGATGGGCTACTAGTTTTGAGTCTTTACTTTCGGAAGGTGTCTAGATCATCATTCGAGGATGAATGTTCCCAAGGGGGAGATATTGTAACACCCCGGAAACAAGTAGGCTAAACTAGAGCTAAACATCAAAGTTAGAGTCTTGAAAGTGGCCTAGGGCCAAGGGCATGACGGAAAGAGCCAAGGGAAAGGGACCAAGGCTGCCCAAATTTCCCAAGTCACTACACACCATGCAACAAGAGCCTTCACGGCTTGTGGTGTTAAGCACGCCTCGTGGTGCCACTTGTGATGGTGAGGCAGTAGACTTGTTAAGGCTGACCCAAATTTTCTCCTCCACACGAGCCACTTCACGGCTCATGGGAGTGGCCTTGTTCATGCCTTGGATGTTGGTGGTTGAAGGAGGGTGACTTAGCCACTGCCTCCAGGCCCACGAGAGGGACCACGGCTCGTGGAGCCCCTCGTGAAGATGTCTTTGGCTTGTGGGCTAAAGGCACAAATTCCAAGCCACTGCCTCAAGGTCCACGAAGGGGACCACGGCTCGTGGGGCCTCTCGTGGTCCCTGGGCAGCTCACTTAAAGTGAGGATTGTTTTGGGAAATTCCGGTTTAAGTGAAGTCGTTTGTCACTATATAATTCATTTTAACTCAAAACTCACCCAAATTATGTCATATTTTCCAAACACCCAAATATTCCCCAAAGTTCATTCTCTCAAAAAATTCCCTCTAGAAAACTTAAAGAAGAAGAAGGAGAATCAACTAGGGTTTCAAGAAAAGGTTTTTCCAAATCAATTTCTCTAGGCATTGTGATTGAGGTATGGTAGTTTTCATCCATGGGTAGCTTTCACCCATGGATCCCCTTGAAGAGCTTCAATTTTTAACGGTAGAATTACCCCAATTAGCTATGGTTTTCTTCATTCACCATGGGTTCTCTGATCTAATGATTTGAATGGTTTAATTATGTCAATATATGCATGAATTGATGATCTACAATGCTTTTATGATCTCATAGGTCGGGTTGTTGATTGTGAAAGAAGTGTTTTTATGATCTAATGTATGAATTGATAGAATTACATGAATTTATGATGAAATCCCTATCTAATGCTTAAATTCTAGATTTGTTGATTGATGATGGCTTTGAACCTTTGAAGGGCAAAGTGTGAGTTTATCCATGATCTTATGAACTTATGTAAATGCTATGAGGGAGCTTTGAGAGTAAAGTGCCAATGTTGATTGTGTTTTTATGTTTTTGAAAGGTCATTTTCTTGAAACACTTACAACCATGATGTGAAAAGGTTTCTCACATAGAAAGGATTCTTAGGTTGAAAGACAATTCTCACTTAATTTAATCAATGAATAAGAGCTATCCCAATGAACTAACTTGGATTGATGTTCAAGGACATCCTTTGTCACGCCCGAGAGCACCCCCTAGGAGTAACACGGCCTATTTGACCCCGAAGGGGTCTTATACAAGCCTCTTAGCATATTTGTCATTGCATATAGACATTGAATAATACGGAAATTTTAAAACTTTTCAACATCAATGTCAAAGTGTCTTATAATAGAAAATAGAGAGTAGATTGTATAGACATCATCATCTCAATGAAACCATCTAAGTACACATAAGAAACTCAAATATGGACCATAGCCCTTTACAATAGGATTGTCTTGAAATGACAAGTTCATAAGGAGTCTAATAGTATATTACTATATAAGGGACATAAGTGTCATAATGTGTGTCCTCGGAACTTGAGGACATACCAAAACATCTTGGAAAAAGTCTAAGTCCAAGCTTGAGTCTCTTAGTAGAACAATCACTTCCCGGAACCTACACTTAGTAGAAAAGGGAAAAAATATGGGTTAGCACAATCAATTGTACTAAGTATGGAAGCCATGCAATTAAAACCACTTAAAACATGCATAAAAGGGACCTTTATATGAAACATGTTATTTCAAGTTAAAAGCCATAATGCATATTCAAGGAACATTTAGCCAATCCACATTACAAGATAAAGAGGCATTCATGATCATAACAAGAAGTCATAACCCATACCTTACATGTTTGAATTCCATTTATATCATACCATCATAAGACACCACCAATGACCCTCCTTTCAAGTTTACTTGTGCAATGTACATACGAAGTCCCATACCCCCATATATACTAAGTAAAGCCATCAAGAAGACACATGTGTAATCGCATACATAATCAACATCATTATAGGTGAAACCAGCCTTACCATCATTCATAAGTTGCCATCCATAGAGGACTCACACAAGAACTCCTCAAAGAACCCACTTGTGCAATGCATAGGTAAAGTCCCATACCCTCACCTATACTAAGTAGTATCCCTCAAGTAGTCCTAGTTAGAGCTCATTAGTCATTTGCATAACTCATATTAATACATTAGATCATCTTCTTAAAACATAGGGATATTAGCAATAACCGACATAGACCATGTGAGCTTCATGGAATCTGGTGTTCTACTCCCATACCGAAAATATAGTGTTCCACTTGCCAAGGTATAACTAACATAATAACATCTAGGTGGATCCACTAGCTAATACCTATGTGGGCAAACATAGTTATCGAACAAGGAGATTGCTACTAAAAACTCGGACTTGCTAAACGTAAAAGGTTTCCATCTCATGAGACATTATATATCTTGGGAACCCGGACTTGCTAAACGTAAAAGGAACCCATATGGGAAACCGGACTTGCTAAACGTAAAAGCTTCCATCTCATATTCATGTTCACTCAGTGTTAAGCACAATTCCCTTTTAAAGTAGTAGTAGGCCTTTACTCACACATTAATTCAATAAGGAGTGCATTAGGGATTCAACCCATCCTTCATCATATAGCTCACAAGTTCTAAGATGAGAATAACCTTTCATCGTAGAACCATCAACATATAATAATGTTCATTCATAACATAGTCATATAGTGTTCATGAGATTTACCTTCTATTCATCATACCAACACTACCATACTCATAGCTTAACATTCATGTTCGTATCATAGCATACTTGTCAACACTTGGGGTTTGTAGGGCAGAGGAAACATAACTCAATCACTACAATTCATAGTCAAGTAGCACCTCCACCATAAGTGGATCAACAATTCAATATATGAACATTCATTAATTTGACAACCTTCATTCATAGCCTTCACGGATCACATCAAGATTCAAACCTAATTCATTGGTAATCATTCATCATAGAGAGCAACATCATAATACAATAATGAATTCAACAATCACATACTAGATTCTCATCCTTCATTCATAAAATCATACTAGAGTTTAAAGTGAGAAAGAAGGGAAAATCATGGGTCTTGTGGGGATTCGTTCAAAACCATCAGTATGACATTAATTCATCCACAAATCATCATATACAACCATAATTAATCATTATAATTCAATGAAAACACATTTATAAAGTGACCCACGAAATTGAGAGAAAACCTAGAATTTGGGGAACTTTGAAAACCAATTTTGATAGGGCCTCTTGGGGAAAAGATCCCAAGAGTGAAGAGAAACCATACCTTAGTTGATTCCTTGTGAATCAATGGAGAAACTCCAAGAAATTTGGGAAAGAACCTTGAAACCCTAGATCCAAAGCTTTCTTCTTCTTCTAAAGTTTTTTAGAGAGAGAGTTTAGAGAGAAGTGTGAGAGTTTTGATTTCATTTGGGTGTTTGTGTATTATGACAAAAAAACTCATGAATTAAGACTTAAAAACCAATATATAAATAACCTCTAAAATACCCAAAACACCCCTACTTAATTTGGACTTGAAAGGAAAAGTCCCAAAACTCCTCATTTAAATGGTCCCCGTCAGGGACCACGACCACCATTCTTAGGTCGTGAAAGTGCACGACAGGCCGTGGTGTTGCCCGTGAAGTTGGAGGCAGTAGCTCCCCTTTCATGCACAAGCCCGCACTTGGCCACGGCAAGACCACGGAGCCTCCCACGATCCGTAATGAGGACCACGGTCCATGGTGATGGCCTTGGTCATGACTTCGCCTTGTGGAGGCAAGGCCTTCAAACCTTTGTGCCAAGTGACCTTTATGAGCCACCCCTCTCCCTCGTCAAGTGCACCACGGCCCGTAGTGGTGCCTGTGGTACCTTGGGCAGTAGCTACCCTAACAATCCTCAACTCCCTTAAAAACCAAGGGAACTCCATGGCCACCTTCACGAGTCGTGAAGTGGACCACGACTCGTGGTCCCTCTGGTGAAGGGTGAGGCAGTGTCTAGGACACTTGGAGGTCCCTCTCCCTTGGCCAAGGAAACTCCACGAAGCCTTCCACTTGCCCGTGGTCATGAACACGAGCCGTGGTGATGGCCGTGGAGCTTGAGGCAGTAGCTCCAAGTTTGGGGAAGCCTTGGCCTTTGGCCTTGGCTTGCCCCTTTTGCTTGGCACTCCTCCCTTAGGCCTTAACTCATAGACCACCATAGGACACCTAGATGGTCTACTAACTTAGGGGAATTTATTTTATACCTCATTGACATTACGTTTAGGCTCTAGTTCAACCTACGAACTCTCCGGTTGTTACAATATCCTCCCCTTAGGAACATTCGTCCTCGAATAACACTTTAATCACTCCTAGGGGAACCAAGACTTAAGACTAGCAGCCCAACAACAACACATATCAATCACATACACATTTCATAGGACGAAACACCTTCTCCACATCATAAGCTCAATGCAACACAAGTGAAGAAACTATAACCCCAAAAATCTCTTTATGCACCAAAATTACCATTTCATATAAGCATGGGAGGAATTACCTTCTCCAACACAAGCAAGCTCAACATAACAATATTAAGCAATCATGCTACTTCATCACAAGATAACCAAACATGTTCATCAATTTATCTCATGAGGTCACATATGTCAACATCATAACCAAATGTGATACAACATGAGAATTAACATATCTTTTCATTACACACAATGAAGCATGCTCATCAATTTTACCTCATAAGTCAAATTATGCAATCATCATACTAAAGCAATTCAACAAGAGGGACATATAATTCATCAGAGACTCAATTATGCACTTCATACTTCCTCACATGGACCTACACCATATAGGAAGAAAACATGGTAAAAGATCATACAATAAATATAACTCCTAATTCATTACAAACACAAGAGAAACTACTTACCTCAAGTTTGAATAGGAGTAGCAAGAAAGAGATGAGGATAACCGGACTTCATATCGGCCTCGGCCTCCGATGTAGCACCCTCAACTAGATTATTCCGCCATAGAACCTTAACGGAGGCTACTTCTTTATTCCTCAATTTCTTCACTTGCCAGTCTAGAATCTCAAGCGGAACCTCTTCATAAGAAAGGTTCTCATCAACACCCAAACCTTCTAGGGGAAGTATGGATACCGGATCACCTATACACTTTTTGAGCATAGAGACTTGAAATACCGAGTGAACCGGAGCAAACTCATTAGGCAAATTCAATTCATAAGCAACATTCCTAACTCTCTTCAAAATCTCAAAATGGCCCACATACCGGGGACTAAGCTTCCCCTTTTTATCAAACCTCATTACCCCTTTCATGGACGAGATCTTCAAGTAGACCCAATCACCAACCTCAAATTCAACATCCTTCTTTCTATTGTCGGCATAAGACTTTTGCCGACTTGGAGCCATTCTCAACCTATCTCTTATAAGTCGAACCTTTTCAATAGCCTCAAAAACCACCTCTAGACCAAGAAGAGCAAATTCACCTACTTCAAACCAACCAACTCGAGATCTATACCTCCTACCATAAAGAGCTTCAAACGGAGCCATGGTAATACTTGAATGGTAACTATTGTTGTAGGCAAATTCACTTAAGGAGAGGTGATAATCCCAATTACCTTTGAAATCAATCACACTAGCTCTCAACATGTCTTCCAAGGTTTGAATTAGCCTCGCACGATCCGTGGTGAGGACCACGGTCCGTGGTGATGGCCTTGGTCATGACTTGGCCTTGTGGAGGCAAGGCCTTCAAACCTTTGTGCCAAGTGACCTTCACGAGCCACCCCTCTCCCTCGTCAAGTGCACCATGGCCCGTAGTGGTGCCTTGGGCAGTAGCTAACCTAACAACCTCCAACTCCCTTAAAATCTAAGAGAACTTCATGCCCACCGTCACGAGTTGTGAAGTGGACCACGACTCGTGTTTCCTCTCGTGAAGGGTGAGGCATTGTCTAGGACACTTGGAGGTCCCTCTCCCTTGGCCAAGGAAACTCCACGAAGCCTCCCAATTTCCCATGGTCATGACCACGAGCCGTGGTGATGGCCGTGGAGCTTGAGGCAGTAGCTCCAAGTTTGGCGAATCCTTGGCCTTTGGCCTTCGCTTGCCCCTTTTGCTTGGCACTCCTCCATTAGGCTTTAACTCATAGACCACCATAGGACACCTAGGTGGTCTACCAACTTAGGGTAATTCATTTTATACCTCATTGAAATTACGTTTAGGCTCTAGTTCAACCTTCGAACTTTCCGGTTGTTACATCCTTCCATGAGACAAAAGTTAAGTAAGACTTAATAAAGTATTCCATGGGAATTATTCTTAGCATGGAGTAGTTATTAAAATGAGATGGAAGTCTTTTATGTTAGTTGAGTATGGTTTTTAGTATCAATCATGTATGTCTTATGAGATGGAAACCTTCTACATTAGTTGAGTGCGGGTTTTTAGTATCAATCTCCGTATCCCATAAACTATGTGCCCCATAGGTTATCTAGATAGTGGATCCACCTAAGCTAAGAGTTCATGGTTTTACCTTAGGCAAGTACAACAACTGTCATAACCCGAGAGCACCTCCTAGTCGTAATACGGCGTACTCTACCCTGAAAGGGTCTAATACGCTCTTAGCATTAATAACATTAGATACATAGAAATAGTGCGAAATTTAAAACTTTTCTCTAATAAATCCAACATCAAAAGACATTTATAATGCAGCGAAATACTAAGTCTCACATGGCCATCTAAGACAAATTCTAACAAGATACGGTCACGGCCATTTACAATCAAAGTCTTAACAAAGTCTTAAACATAAAAGCTAGAAACATAAAATCCTTGTCCTCGACATATGTGGACATACCAAAAGAGGTCTTGAGAGAAACTCTAATCCCAAGCTCCCCTAGAGAAAGCAATCACTTGCCGGAACCTACACTTGTAGTAAAGATAGGAAAATATGGGTTAGCACACGAAAATGTTCTAAGTATGATGACCATGCAAAAACATGCTTTAAAAGGGACATTTTGTTGAAAGTCATGCTTTATGCCATTTTTGTAAAACTTTATGAACATTGATACAAGAGCCATAATATAAGTCACAACCAACATACAAAGTCACATTATTCACCTTTGAGCAAAATCACATATAACCCTTTACCTTCACCTTGAGCCTTCACCTCAAGCAACCCTTAAGCTATGCCTTGTGCAATGTATGGGTAGCGTCCCATAACACCACCCACACTAAGGCACCACCTTAAGGTCACCCAAAAGTGAACTTACCATTCATACTTTCCACCTTTACACAATAAAGCATTTAAGAGACATAAACATTAAATGAATCACATCATCACATTAACACCAACATCTAAGACAACTCTAAGTCATACTTGTGCAATATGCAAGTAGCATCCCATACTACTACTCACACTAAGTACTCCTTTGAAGTCACCATAGACAAGGCACATTCATATAGAATAGACATGACAAGGAAGTATCTCATAATACAATCCAAGTATAGCATGCATCTTTACATTTAAGCATTTAAACCAACATTCTTCATTAGATTCATTTAGGACACATTCATACATTTAGAGGACTTTCATTCATTAAGTTTGGAAAACCAATATGTATTTTCAAACATAGAAGATAAGTTATAGTCACAATACACTCATAACATAGTAATATGAATACCTTAGCAACCTCTAAGAACACTTGGGCAATGTATGGTTGGCATCCTATAATACCAACCTTACTAAGCATTCTTTGAAGCCACATATTCATTTCCATAATTTTCAAGCTTACCATAGTCCATAGTCATAAATGAGGAATTATACAAGTACATAAACTAAACATAGGGAAAGTTATCTATAACACCTTCCATTCATTATACATACATAAATTCATATCTCATTATACCATAAGGAAACGATTACATAACATCCTAATAAGTCTACTTGTGCAATGTAAAAGTGAAGTCCCATACCCCCACTCCTACTAAGTAAACGCATTAAGAAGTCATAGTATAGTTCCTATCATATTAATTATCTTATTGTTATTAGGGAATATTAGCCATAACCGACATAGACCATGTGAGCTACTTGGAATCCGGTGTCATATAACCCCACGCCGAAAGAAAGCGTTCTTATTTGCTGAAGGTAGAACTAATTATATTTAGCTTCTAAGTGGATCCAATAGCTAAGTCTTATGTTTGGCACATAGTTATGGGATAGGGATATTGCTACTAGAAGCCCAACCTATTGCATTAGCGAAGGAGCTTCCATATTATGAGTTTACTATAGATGACCCAACCTATTGCATTAGCGGAGGGGCCTTTTCCTCATTGTCCATATCCACTCGGTACTAAGCATTATTTCCCAATTATACATAATTAGCATGGAATTGTATCTACATGTGTTAAGGCATACTTTACCCTTCGTTCAATACAACTCAATAAAATAGCTCATGGATTCATTTAGGTGAGAACTACCCTTCACCTTAGAATCAACATTAGTATGTGAGAATAACTATCACACAAAGATCATGTGTTCTCATCAGAATGAACTTTCAATCAACACAATAGGATCAACATGGTTATGTACATTTCATGCATAATAATGTGTAAAGGTGCATATGAGAACTATACTTTCAATTAACACCATTGATACATCATAATCATGTTTATGTATGGAGTGTGTGTGTGTAATTGTCCTTGCATTGACACAATCAACAACATTATAATCATCCTAGACCATGCATACAATATCAAGTGTAGGGGTAATGGAAGAATAGCCTTTTCAACAATACCACAATATACTCAATTGTCATAGAACTTTGAACTTCTAAGTAAATTATGAGTTCACACCCAATCTTGCCAACATGCACAAACCTTCACAATATGCCCTTCAAGGGTTATGGATCAACTCGTCCCATCATATAGCAATAGCACAATAGATAAGGGAATACCATGATCCGACAACTCATCAATACATTAATCACATCATGATTGGCACTTTATACTTCAAGTATTCATCAACGTGCACATAATATCATGATCAAGTCAATTCATGTTTGGAAGAATTACCTTAAACCAATTCAAATCTAGGTGATCTTGTCTAAGGCATTATAGTGAGAAATTCATAATTCTTGGAGGATCACATTTAAACCCTTAATTTCCCTCTTTCATAGCATAACACTAGAATATTAGGTTAATCACGAATACATGTAGAATTATACTAACATCAAGTAACTACATCATAACGAGACACCTCCACCTTTCAGGTGGATTAACATCACTAATACAAGTCTACTACAACAATTGACCATAATTAGGCATAGATGATGCTAAAAGTCAACAATATAAATCAATCTAGGCATAACTCCCTCAACATTCATTCATAATCAACTAACTGTAATGACACGAGAGGACCCCCTAGCCGTTACCAGCGAATTTGTCCTCGAAGAGGTCTTATACAAGCCCTTAGCATTCATCATAACATGTATCATAGAATAAAATCACGGAAAATTTAAAACTTTTACTTTGGAAGTTCAACTTCACTTCATATATGAAAAATAGAATCTAACTTCGTCACAATGCACCATCTAGACATAGAAGTATCAAAAATGGGACTTAGCCCCTACATCAATAAGAAGTCTTGAAAATAGGAAGTACAACAATGTCTTTCAACATAAGCAAAAAACTAAACATAGAAGCTAGATCATAGGGTCTTGTCCTCGGACTTGAGGACTCACCAACTTGGGGAAGCAACTCCAAGTGTCTTGAGAAGTAAGTTTGAATCCTTAACGGCCCGAACCTAAATGTTTGGGAAAAAGGAGAAAATATGGGTTAGTAGAACACACGTACTAAGTATGGCTACTATGCATAAAAACCATTGAAACATGCATAAAAGGACATTTTATTCAAACACATGCTTTTTGCCTAGTAAATCCAATATGCACACAAATTAGGTATCATAGTCCAAACCAACTCATCCGAACATGTAGACAACCCAAGCAATACTAGTGCAATGCAAAGAATAGAACCCCATAACCCTATTCAAAGCCAAGTATGACATTAAGCAACCTACATCATGCATACGTTCATAAGATCATATTTCATCATAACTTACCACATTCAAAATTATCAAACATAACATAGCTTCAACATACATAAGTCATAATAATCATAATCATAAGAGAACACTACTACAACCATCTCTTAGGGTCCCACAAGTGTAATGTGCAAGAGAAGTCCCATACCCTCCCTTGCACTATGTAGAAACCCTTAAGAAAGCCCTAGTAAGAGTTCACACCTTTCATACCTTCATTTACTTTTACATTAGGGAAATATCACAATAACTGACATAGACCATGAGAGCTACATAGAATCCGGTGTTCTACTCCCACACCGAAAAGAGAGGGTTAACACTTGCCTAAGGTGTAACCATTCGTACATATCTATCGAGATGGATCCACTAAGCTAGAGTCCTATGTGGGCACATAGCTAAGGGTCAAGGAGATTGCTTCTAGAAACCCTAACTTACTAAACGTGGGGATTTCCATCTCATGAGACACCACATACCGTGGGTAATCCGGACTTGCTATACGTGAGAAAACCCATGTGGGGAGACAGACTTACTAAACATAAGACCCCCATCTCATTTACATGCCCTTTCGGTCCTAAGCATCTAATTCCCTTTAGTAATCATCTTTAGTCATCACATAAGTTCACATTTGCCTTTACTAGACCCTTATGTAGACATCTTACCATAATAGCTCATATGTGTTCATAACTGAGTAACAATCCTTTCACTTTAGAGACACTTAGCAAGTGAGTAAACCTTTCGATTTACA
This sequence comes from Solanum okadae, assembly GCA_036553675.1. Classification (NCBI taxonomy): domain Eukaryota; kingdom Viridiplantae; phylum Streptophyta; class Magnoliopsida; order Solanales; family Solanaceae; genus Solanum; species Solanum okadae. The sequence goes on along the minus strand of CM071687.1, from coordinate 18,422,067 downwards.
TTACACTACAATCATGAGAACTACCTTTCAATCATATAGCAATCATACCATAATATACATACATACTTCATAGCTAATTAAAGTGTAGAGGTTTAAGGATGAGGAAACTCGCTCATCAACACCACAATAACACATTAGGTATAACATCGTTACAATCTAAGTAATTCACCTTTCATACTTGAGTTCAAAGAAGAACCAACCTTCATACCTTCTTGCCCTTCGTGGGACAACCATACTTCAATTACCAAGCAATTTATAACCAATATATACAAGGTAATTCATAAAGTAATAACATAATCAACATCAATATAAACAATTGACATATTCCCTTCATAGCCTTCAAGGCTTCATTCAAAGACTCAACCCTAATTTCATAGAAATTATACATAACCTAGGGTAGAATCATCATACAAACATGAATTACATAACATCACATTCAATTCATAGCCTTCAATCAATAACCAACAAAAACTAGTGTTAGAATTACGAAAAGAAGGAGAAACATGGGTCTCATGGGGAATTCTTCAAGAAACCACCAATACAACATAAATTCATCCATAATTGTTCATATAACATCAATCAAAGTCAGTTTATAACATCAATTTCACTTTAGAAAGAAGACCCACGTTTTTGGATTGAAACCTAGAAATTAGAGATTTTGATATTCATCTTGAAGGGGCCTCTTGGGGAAAGGAATCCCAAGAGTGATAAGAAACCATACCTTATTGACGAATTAACCACGAAAATCCAAGTTGAAACCTTGGAGATTTGGTCTTATTCTTGAAGCTCCAATCTTCTTCAATGGAGTTCTTGAGAAGAGAGAGAGAGTAGAGAGAAGGAGGAACTTTAGGTTTAGATCTTTGGGGTTTTGTGTTTGAGTGATAAAAGTGAGGTAAATTGACTTAAAAATCATTATATACACATCCCCTAAAGTACCCCAAATACCCCACACTTAAATGGACTCTTTAATGAAGTAAAATATAGATTTCTGAATTTCTATATTTTCGTTGCGGAACAAGTCCGCGACGCAGAGTTGTTCCCTGAAGATATTTGGAATTAAATTTCGAGACAGTAGAGTCCGCGACACGACCGCGTCGCGAACTGGATTTTTTCTCCTTGGAGGAGCAAGTGCGCGACGCGCAGCTATTCCCTCCAAGTGCAATCTGCAAGCTACCTTGGCAGCTTGCTTGGCTAAGGTTAGGGTCCTCCTCGAGACCCCTTAGGGTGGCCCCGGGGCGTCGTATTCAAAATTTTTGACCCTAGGAACATATATTTACCTATTTTAAACCTTTTCATTAGATTATACCATCATACGACACTCCCAAACCTGCCCAAAACCTAAGGACACACTAGAACACATTCTTCTCTAGTTTCCGGACGTCGTGGTTGTTTCTTGACGTTTAGACTTTTACTCTTCCAAACCAAGTCAATTACATTAGTGTAGGTTTATAAACATCATTTTAACTATTTTTAAGTCATTATTCATAAGGTGAGGCTCTAACTAAAGTCATATAATTTCCGGGATGTTACAATATCCCCCCCTTAGGAACATTCATCCCCGAATGTCACTTGGACTTCTTTATAGGGAGACAATGAGTCAAACTAGCAGCACAACAACCAGTCACATCAACAACATCATATCATCATATCATCATATCATATAAGAATTTAATCGACAACATTACTATGCTCACAACTCTTTACTTCACATAAGTATAGGAGGAACTACCTTCTCCATATTCAATGAGCATAAACATATATATTAAGCAATCAACAAGACATTTCTTTAACAAGACAACATCAAGCATGCTTATTACCACTCTCATGAAGGCAACATCACACAACATCTATGGGTGCAATATCAACCATGAGAAACAAAATTCATGAAAACTCAGTATACAACTTAAGCATGAATTTTCACAAAAATATCCACATATAAGGAAATCATGTCATAATCATCAACACACATGATTTTCAATTTATACCAAATTAAGAGAGATTACTAACCTCAACTATGGCTAGGAGTAGGAGGAAAAAGATAAGGGTAGCGGGACTTCATGTCGGCCTCGGCCTCCCATGTTGCACCCTCAACTAGGTGGTTTCTCCATAGGACTTTTATGGAGGCAACCTCTTTATTCCTCAACTTCTTAACTTGACGATCTAGGATTTCAACCGGAACCTCTTCATAAGAAAAGTTCTCATTCACCCCTAAACCTTCTAGAGGGAGAATGGACACCGGGTCACCTATACACTTCTTTAACATAGAAATATGGAACACCGGGTGAACCGGGGCCAATTCGATGGGCAATTTCAATTCATAAGCGACCTTTCCGACATGCTTCAAGATCTCATAAGGCCCAACATACCGGGGGCTAAGTTTCCCCTTCTTACCAAACCTCATCACCCTTTTCATGGGTGAGATTTTTAGGTAGACCCAATCACCTACTTCAAATTCAAGATCTCTTTTTCTATTATCGGCATAAGACTTTTGCCGACTATGAGCCATTTTCAACCTATCCCTTATAAGTCAAACTTTTTCCGTAGCCTCATAGACTACCTCAGGACCAAGAAGAGCAAGTTCACCTACTTCAAACCACCCATAAAGTGCTTCAAAGGGTGCCATAGAAATACTCGAATGGTAGCTATTGTTGTAGGAAAATTCTATTAAAGGTAGGTGCTCATCCCAATTACCTTTGAAGTCAATGACACACGCTCTCAACATGTCCTCTAGGGTTTGGATGGTGTGTTCCACTTGACCATCCATTTGAGGATGAAATGTGGTACTAAGTTTCACTTGAGTACCAAGCCCACTTTGGAAAGACCTCCAAAATTGGGAAGTAAACTGGGCACCTCTATCCAAAATAATCAACAACGGGGCCCCATGCAATTTCATAATCTCCTTAATGTACAACTTAGCATAATCTTCCGCTGAATAAGAAACCTTGACGGGAAGGAAATGGGCTGATTTAGTCAATCTATCCACAATGACCCAAATGGAATCATGTTGCCTACGGGTTCGAGGCAAACCTACCACGAAATCCATATTGATCTTTTCCCACTTCCAAGTGGGGGTATCAATATCTTGAGTTAGACCTCCCGGTCCTTGGTGCTCGACTTTGACTTGTTGGCAATTTGAGCACCTTGCCACAAAATCTGCTATGTCTTTTTTCATACCGTTCCACCAATAAATCTCACGTAAGTCGCGATACATTTTGGTGGCTCCCGAATGGATGGAGTATCGGGACCCATGGGCCTCCTCTAAGATTGTCTCCCTCAGACCATCCACATCCGGCACACATAATCTTCCTTGGTGCCTAAGCACCCCATCTTCTCCTTGAGAGAAAGTTTCTATTGCTTTTTTGAGAACCGACTCTTTTAGTTCCATTAAAATAGGGTCAAGATGTTGCTTACACTTCACATCAACAACAACCGATGACTCGGAATTATGACAAACCATGACACCTCATTTTGGGGAATCTTCAAGTCGGACACCCAAACGGGCTAACCTATGTACATCACTGGCTAACTCCCTTTTCTCTTCTTCCACATGTGACACACTACCCATATATATACGACTCAAAGCATCCGCAAGAACATTTGCTTTTCCGGGGTGGTAAAGGACACTCATATCATAATCCTTTAAGAGTTCCAACCATCTCCTTTGTCGGAGATTCAATTATTTTTGGCCAAAAACATATTGAAAACTTTGTGGTCGGTAAACACATCCACATGTACCCCATAGAGATAGTGCCTCCAAATCTTTAAAGCAAAGACTACGGCTGCTAGCTCAAGGTCATGAGTTGGATAATTCTTCTCATGCACCATGAGTTGTCTCGAGGCATAAGCTATAACCTTACCATGTTGCATGAGGACACAACCCAAACCCACTCAGGAAGCGTCACAATATACTACAAACCCTTCGGTGCCCTCCGGTAAGGTCAAAACCGAAGCGGATGTGAGCTTATCTTTCAATAATTGGAAGCTCTTTTCACAAGATTCCGACCATTCGAGCTTGGACTTCTTTTGAGTTAAGGCCGTTAATGGAGATGCAATAGATGAAAATCCCTCAACAAACCTCCGGTAGTAATCGGCCAAACCCAAAAAGCTTCGGATGTCGGAATGATTCAAAGGTCTAGGCCAACTTTTGACCGCATCGGTTTTCTTTGGATCAACTTCTATACCCTTACTAGAAACAATGTGACCAAGGAAAGCAACCGATCTTAGCCAAAACTCGCACTTGCTAAACTTAGCATAGAGTTGGTGATCTTTGAGGGCTTGCAATACTATCCTCAAATGATTCATGTGATCATCCTCACTTTTAGAGTATATCAAGATGTCATCAATAAAGACAATAACAAATGAGTCTAGAAAATTTTTAAACACTCGATTCATAAGATCCATGAAAGCTACCGGGGAATTTGTAAAACCAAAGGACATCACTAAGAACTCAAAATGACCATATCTTGTTCGGAAGGCTGTTTTCAGAACATCAACACCTCTCACCCTAAGTTGGTGATAACCCGACCTCAAATCAATTTTTGAAAAGTAACTGACTCCTTGAAGTTGATCAAATAAGTCATCAATCCTAGGAAGTGGATACTTGTTCTTAATGGTGACCTTATTTAACTGTCGGTAATCAATACGCATACGAAGAGATCCATCTTTCTTCTTCACAAATAACACCAATGCACCCTAAGGAGATATACTAGGTTGGATGAAACCCTTATCCAACAAATCTTTGAGTTGAGCTTTTAAACCCTTCAACTCCGTTGGGGTCATCCGGTAAGGAGGGATTGAAATGGGTTGTGTATTCAACAATAAATCTATGCCGAAATCTATTTCCCATTTGGGAGGAATCTTGAGTAAGTCATCGGGAATGACTTCTGGAAAATTCTTCACTACGGGGACCGACTCCAAAAGAGGAATCTCGGACTCAAGATCCTTGACCCTCACAATATAATAATTTGTTCGGCATGAACCATAAGGCGAGAAATGTCCATGCTTGGGATTAGCATAGCCGACCTACATTCATTCACCACAAGATCGGATACACCCATAACAAATTTGTTCATTGTAGCTCTAGAGTTCGACACCAAAGTAGGGGCATGCTTGGACAATTGAGTGAACTTGAGGCCATACTCCTTCACACTCATACCCCCTTGACGGAGGTTGATGAATTCTTGCATTTTCCTCTCCCTTAGTTCCAAGGGGAAAAACCTATCAAGAAAAACCATCTTGAATGTAGCCCAACTTATCGGACCCTCTCTAATAGGTCTCCCCTCCTTGCATTGTTCATACCACACTTGTGCCACATCTTTGAGTTGATAGGCGGCTAACTCCGCCTTTTCTTGAGAAGACACACCCATAGCGTCTAGAACCTCAAACACTTCATCAATGAACCCTTGTGGTTCTTCTTCCAATTTGGAGCCAAAGAAAGTAGAGGGATTCATCCTTGTGAAATCCCTTATCCTAGAAGCGGTAGTGCTGGCATTGGGGTTCATTTGCACCCTAGCATCCCTTGCAACTTGAGTGGCCAACACTTGAGTCAAATTATGAATAGCCGACCTTATCTTAACATTAGACATAGCCCCTTCTTCAATAGGAACTTGAGGGTTTTGAGGAGCTTGATGGGGAACCGCCTCATTCACATTCTCTTCACCGGCCCTCCTTGCGTTGTTCCTTCTTGTATTTATTGCCTATAAGCACAAAAGAAGGATTAGAAGAAAAGCACTAAATAGAGTTAAGACTCTTAGGCACGACTAAGGAATAACAAAAGAGTGAAAGTTCCTAAGCATCTCGTAGCCTCTCATTCATAACTGTGGCGTGCTTCACACCCATGAACAAGACTCTACTCGATGTCGTATCTTTTGACATGAATCCTACATTATTCTCAACCTTATGCTCTGATACCAAGTTTGTAATGACCCGAGAGAACCCCCTATTCGTTACCGGCGTATTCGACCTCGAAGAGGTCTTATACAAGCCCTTAGAATTCATCATAACATGTATCATAGAATAAAATCACGGAAAATTTAAAACTTTTACTTTGGAAGTTCAACTTCACTTTGTATATGAAAAATAGAATCTAACTTCGTCACAATGCACCATCTAGACATAGAAGTATCGAAAATGGGACTTAGCCCTTACATCAATAAGAAGTCTTGAAAATAGGAAGTACAACAATGTCTTTCAACATAAGCAAAGAACTAAACGTAGAAGCTAGATCATAGGGTCTTGTCCTCGGACTTGAGGACTCACCAACTTGGGGAAGCAACTCCAAGTGTCTTGAGAAGTAAGCTTGAATCCTCAATGGCCCAAACTTAAATGTTTGGGAAAAAGGAGAAAATATGGGTTAGTACAACACACGTACTAAGTATGGCTACTATGCATAAAAACCATTGAAACATGCATAAAAGGACATTTTATTCAAAACATGCTTTTTGCCAAGTAAATCCAATATGCACACAAATTAGGTATCATAGTCCAAACCAACATAATATCATCCCAACATGTAGACAACCCAAGCAATACTAGTGCAATGCAAAGAATAGAACCCCATAACCCTATTCAAAGCCAAGTATCACATTAAGTAACCTACTTCATGCATACGTTCATAAGATCATATTTCATCATAACTAACCACATTCATAATGATCATACATAACATAACTTTAACATACATAAGTCATAATAATCATAATCATAAGAGAACACTACTACAACCATCTCTTAGGATCCCACAAGTGCAATGTGCAAGAGAAGTCACATACCCTCCCTTACACGATGTAGAAACCCTTAAGAAAGCCCTAGTAAGAGTTCACACATTTCATACCTTCATTTACTTTTACATTAGGGAAATATCGTAATAACCGACATAGACCATGAGATCTACATGGAATCCGGTGTTCTACACCCACACCGAAAAGAGAGGGTTAACACTTGCCTAAGGTGTAACCATTCGTATATAGATATCTCGGTGGATCCACTAAGCTAGAGACCTATGTGGACACATAGTTAAAGGTCAAGGAGATTGCTTCTAGAAACCCTTACTTACTAAATGTGGGGGTGTCCATCTCATGAGACAACACATACCGTGGGTAATCCGGACTTGCTATACGTGAGGAAACTCATGTGGGGAGCCGGACTTACTAAACGTGAGACCCCCATCTCATTTACATGCCCTTTCGATGCTAAGCATCTAATTCCCTTTAGTAATAATCTTTAGTCATCACATAAGTTCAGATTAGCCTTTACTAGACCCTGATGTAGACATCTTACTATAATAGCTCATATGTGTTCATAACTGAGTAACAATCCTTTCACTTTAGAGACATGAGTAAACCTTTCACTTTACATTACACTACAATCATGAGAACTACCTTTCAATCATATAGCAATCATACCATAATATACATACATACTTTATAGCTAATTCAAGTGTAGAGGGTTAAGGATGAGGAAAGTAGCTCATAACACCACAATAAAACATTAGGTATAACATCATTACAATCTAAGTAATTCACCTTTCATACTTGAGTTCAAAGAAGAACCAACCTTCATACCTTCTTGCCCTTCGTGGGACATCCATACTTCAATTACCAAGCAATTCATAACCAATACATAATACAAGGTAATTCATATAGTAGTAATAACATAATCAACATCAATATATGCAATTGATATATTCCCTTCATAGCCTTCAAGGCTTCATTCAAAGACTCAACCCTAATTTCATAGAAATTATACAGAAACTAGGGTAGAATCATCATACAAACATGAATTACATAACATCACATTCAATTCATATCCTTCAATTAATATCCAACACAAACTGGGGTTAGAATTAGGAAAAGAAGGAGAAACATGGGTCTCATGGGGAATTCTTCAAGAAACCACCAATACAACATAAATTCATCCATAATTGTTCATATAACATCAATCAAAGTCAGTTTATAACATCAATTTCACTTTAGAAAGAAGACCCACGTTTTTGGATTGAAACCTAGAAATTGGAGATTTTGAAATTCATCTTGAAGGGGCCTCTTGGGGAAAGGAATCCCAAGAGTGATAAGAAACCATACCTTATTGACGAATTAACCACGAAAATCCGAGTTGAAACCTTGGAGATTTGGTCTTCTTCTTGAAGCTCCAATCTTCTTCGATGGAGTTCTTGAGAAGAGAGAGAGAGTAGAGAGAAGGAGGAACTTTAGGTTTAAGTCTTTGGGGTTTTGTGTTTGAGTGATAAAAGTGAGGTAAATTGACTTAAAAATCATTATATACACATCCCCTAAAGTACCCTAAATACCCCTCACTTAAATGGACTCTTTAATGAAGTAAAAAATAGATTTCTGAATTTCTGTATTTTCGTCGCAAAACAAGTCCGCGACGCGGAGCTGTTCCCTGAAGATATTTGGAATTAAATTTTGAGACAGTAGAGTCCGCGACATGACCGCATCCCTAACTGGATTTTTTCTCCTTGGGGGAGCAAGTGCGCGACGCGCAGCTATTCCCTCCAAGTGCAATCTACAAGCTGCCTTGGTAGCTTGCTTGGCTAAGGTTGGGGTCCTCCTCGAGACCCCTTAGGGTAGCCCTGGGGTGTCGTATTCGAACGTTTTGACCCTAGGAACATATATTTACCTATTTTAAACATTTTCACCAGATTATACCATCATATGACACTCTCAAACCTGCCCAAAACCTAAGGACACACTTGAACACATACTTCTCTGGTTTCCGGACGTCGTGGTCGTTTCTTGACATTTAGTCTTTACTCTTCCAAACCAACTCAATTACATTATTTTATGTTTATAAACATCATTTTAACTATTTGTAAGTCATTATTTATAAGGTGAGGCTCTAACTTAAGTCATAGAATTTCCGGGGTGTTACACTAACCCACTTCATAAGGCACAATTTACGAATTGAGAGAAATCATGGATTCATAGTTTATTTTCATCTTAAATCATCAATTAAACATCAATATAATCATAGTTGATCATTTGATAACGTTTGATGCATTAACCCTTGAGATTGAGTGAAACTTGGGGTTTTTCATGAAACATAAAAACTTTGAAACTTCTTTGAAATTGATTCTAGAGTGAAAACTAACCCTAGATGAAGGATCACCATACCTTCTACTAATATTTCCTCATGAAATTTGATGAAGAAGCATTGAATCCAAACCCTAGCTCCCACTTCTTCTTCGTCCTTGAGTTGAGAGAGGAATATTGAGAGAGGAAGAACTTGGGGGTTTTAATTTGGGTCTTTTGATTAATGAGGAGAAATAGGGTTTTAAAGACTTAAAACTATACATATGTATGACATAAATATATTTAAAATGACCCCACATCAATACAACTTAAATAAGAATTTACCAAAAACACCCTCATTTAACCCCTGTCAGTGACCAAGGTCACTTGTACGGACCGTGAAGGGGGACCACGGCCCATGGTGGTGCCCCTGGTCCCTATGTAGTAGCTCCCTAGATCTAGCTAAACCTCCACATGGCCAAGTAATCTTCACGGCCACTTCTACGGGCCGTGGTCAAGACCACTACCGTGAAGTGGTCCGTGAAACTTGGGCAGTAGCTTGGTCAAGTTGCCTTGCTTGCCATGCCACAAAGTGACCTTCACGGCCACTTCAACGGACCATGGTCAAGACCACTGACCGTGAAGTGGTCCGTGGTCATGAGGCAGTGCTTGGACAAGGTTGGGCAACCTTGGTCTTTGGCTTAGGCCTTACCCCTTGGCTTGGCACACACCCTTGCAACCCTGAACAAATCATCAAAAGGTGTCTTTCAACTACAGAGTCTAACACATGCCTTGACTTTGACTCCTAAACCAAAATCTCGGGACAACATTACACAATATTAAGCCTCACACCAATCTCAAACACACACACGTTAGGCTTTAGTTTAACCTATCATTTTTTGAGTCGTTACAACAACCCTTTTTGGTGTAGGAGACACCGAGTGATCATGTTTTAGCTCACATGATCTCTATGTCGGTTAAGGCTATGTTCCCACAATAAGAACATAAATAATGAACTATGGTTACTCAAGAGAGTTTGTATATAAGTTCAATGGCTTTAAAGATGATATTGACTTATGTTGTCCACGACTATGACTTATGACTTCTTATGTCTTATATGATGTTCATACTTGACAAATTGCATTCTTTCAAATGAAATGTCCCTTTTTTCATGTTTTTATACATAGCTACCATAATTAATACATGTTTGTGCTGACCCTTACTTTTCCTTTATTTTCCCCAAGTATAGGGTCCAGTTCTCGATGTTATCATTCTAGTGATTAAAGCTTGGACTTGTATATCTTCTGATCTTGTAGGTGAGTCCTCATGGTTCGAGGATGAGTTTTTCTTATGAAGTAGTTTCCTTTATTGTATTTCACCTTCCGGAGATGTTGTATGGGCTAGGCCCTATTTCATTCAAGTATTGTAATAGATGGCTATATCTAGACAAGTCTAGACTTCCTCTATTCCTTTATGAAAATTTTAAGACTTGAAATGTGATTTTACTCTTTATTATATTAGACTTTGTGTTACGATATGCTAAGTGGTTTACATGGAACCTTTAGGGTTTCTATGTGCCTTGTTACATGTAGGGATACCCCTGGGTCGTGACAATTCAGTTGGGAGTAGACTTAGCACCGAGTTGGACTAAGGTTCACCGTACCCTCAAAGTCTAGAACTGCGTGCCCGCATAGGATTATAAGTCCCCTTTGTTGGGCATCAATTTAAGTGATCACACCATAGTCATGCCTTTATACCCCTGGCAAGGTATATTCGGTTCACTGGATGGGGTGTATACATCAGACTCCACGTTTTGCTCACGTGGTTTATCTCGGTTAATACAAGCTCCCACAGTCAGACTCTCAAGGGTCATTTGGTACAAAGATGCATAATGCATGGATTAGTAATGAAGGGATTAGGAATGCATGGTTTAGTAATACAGGGATTATTTTTTATCAAGTGTTTGGTTCATTGCTTCCCATGTAATCTTATGTTTGATTTAAAACTCTATAAAAAGTTTCTTTCCTATAATACACTTGAGTTATTATGAGATTTTATAATCATTTAATTTTTCAAGTTAAATAATATATATATATATATATATATATATATATATATATATATATATATATATATATATATATATATATATATATATATATATACATATTATTATTATTATTATTAATTAATTTTGAGGTGTGATATGCCACCATAGAGATCATTAATAGCACATTATATTTCTAATTTTTTATTTGTCAAATATATCTAAAACTTAACATAGATTTAAGGCTTCTTAAATTGTTCAAATACACGAAGTTTATTTTTTTAAAAATAGTTCAAGTGGTCAATCGACATACTATATTTCAAAAAATCAACCCAACATAACAAATCAAACATGGACAAAAAAATATTAGTTTGTGAAATCTTCAAATTACATGGAACGAATTTGGAGAAATAAAAATAATATTTATAAATTTTCTCATATAAATAAAAAAAGTGTATTAAATTACACACACACAAAAATCGGAAAAATGATTTTGGGATAATTTAGTCATTTAGGGGTCTTATCCAAGGATTGTTAAACCTTTGATAATTATCCCTCCCTTTTCTTTGGATAAAATAAGACCTTGTATGAGGTATAATTAATCCATGGATTAGGTTAAATAAAGTAACCAAACAATATTTTTGTTGGACTAAATTTTAATCCACGGACTATTTTGATTAATACCTCCTACCAAACGGGTCCTTAGTGCATTGATTTAGCATTTATATCATTATTGTCACGACACAAGGGTACACCCTTGATGTAACATTGCATACTTGACCACGAAGGGGTCTCATACAAGCCCTTAGCATATCATAACATAAGATAATAGACAAGTACGGAATTTTTAAAAAACTTTTATCCATACAATCGATGTCTTAATGCAAGTGAAAGTCTTTTACTACACTTTTTTCACAAACCATCTAATACAACTTTAGAATAGAACTCTTGGGACAAAGCCCATACAATAGTCTCAACATCAAAATAAAAGACATAAAGGAACTAGTGGGTTTTGTCCTCGAAGTTATGAGGACTCACCAAAATCTTCAACTCCTTTGTTCCTTAGAAACCTAGCTTCAAGATTTGAACTCAAATCTCCGAATCCTACATTTGATGAGAATGTTGGTAAAGTATGCGTTAGTACAAAATATACTAGATATGTTAGCTAACATAACATCATAAGAGCATAATATCATAAAGGTTTGTCAACATAAGACATAATCCAATACTTCATGAAACATCAACTATAAGTATGAGAGACAATAACATTATCATAAGTGAAGTGTACAACATAAGCCTCATATAAGCCTTGCTCAACTCTTAGTCATTCATATCATAAAAGGGCTATTCTCAAGTAACCTCAAAGCATACTTGTGCAATGCATGAATAGCATCCCATAATACCATCAAAGCTAAGTATCCCTTTTGGTCATCTTAATTATAGCCTATATGCATGGTCAAGTGTTAGGCTTTCATACCATAGGAGTACTATACCCCTAAGTAACGTCAAATCACACTTGTGCAATGCATGAAGGGCATCCCATAATACCATTCACACTAAGCATAACTTTGAAGTCACCATATGCATACCTACCTTTCACTTAGTCTCATTCTTAGTTTACTTCATATAGAGAAGGGAACTGTCACCTTTAGTCAAACATATCATGGAAGGCAACTATGGCAACAATCCAAGCTAAGCATATATCATACAAGGGAATACTTTATAATTAGCTTCAAGCCATAATTGTGCAATGTATGAATATCATCCCATACTACTATCCACACTAAGTACCACTTTAGGCTATCATACATACTCACTAGTTGGGGACTAGTCCCTCTTTACTATTTCCCTCTATTCACGTAAGGTACATATTTTCTTAGTACAAGAAACACATCACACCTGAATGATCACAAGTTATCAATTCAAGGCTACTAAGGAATAACACCCTACTAGGCTAGACCTATCTAATCATCTAGCTAGCATGACTACATTATTGAAACGACCCCAAAAATGCTCGAAAATGTGCTTCGGAAACACCTAGAATTGTAATTTCCATATATCTCAAAATCCGTGCATGATTTCGGAAATTCGACTTCATATTCTTATTCAGGGGGTCACATTGAGTGGGGAATGGGTCTAACCCGAATTTTAGAGCAACCGTATCAAAATTTGAAAATCGCAAAAAATGCGATTTTCAAGGTCAACTTTAAAGGGGCATATCTCTTAGCACACAAGGAACTGGAAGGGCCGCAACCTATTAAATTAAACCTCTATGAGTTAGCTTTCCAATGCACTTGGTTTAACCTCATTCCCAGCTAGGATGAGGGAGTTATGACCTTTTTCGTAAAACCTACCGGAGCAGATTTGCAAATTCCAGTGAGCAAAGTTACTGTAGCGGCTGGAGACGTTTTTCTTTTATAAAAGAGGTTATGTCCCATACTTAGTTATATTTCTTTCTAGCTTCAAAACACTCAAAAACACTCTCTAAGCCCTCTTCAAAATTTCACCAAGAACTTCAATCAAATTCAAACATCTCAAGCTCTAATTCCGGATTCAAGACTCAATCTCAAGCTTCAATTCTCCATTCCAATCTTCATCAAGGATTCTCCAAAGTTGAGGTATGTGGGTTGATTTTGGAAACCTCCCTTTCCACAAGTCCAACCATTTATCCTCTATTTTTACTTCAAGTTTATGGGTCCTTATGATCATTTATGAACTCTTGAATTATGGAATTACTACTACACATTCTATTATGGTCTATTTTTGCATATTATCATGAAATGGAATTATTAGGTGATGCTTATGGTTTTTATGCTTCCATGATCAAATTATGAAGGTTGATATATATACATGTATGTTGTTGGTGGGCTGATTTATATGAATTTTGGAATTGGTTGGATTTAGTACTCTTGAAAGACATGATTTTATCTACATGAACAATAGCCCACCATGTGTTTGATAAAATGTCATTTATAGAATTCTTAGGAAATGGAAGGTCCAATGTACATCCTATGAGTCGGATGATTATATAATTATTGAAATGATGATGAAAGGGATACATGTATATGATTTTCTCTATATAGTGTTGTGAGTCGACCAAGCTTAGTAAGGGGGGGGGTAGTAGGCCCGTATAACCGTATCGAGGGGTTGGTACCTTGGTTTCTTAGTACGGGGGGTAGTAGGCCCGTATAACCATATCGATGGGTTTGTACCTTGGTCCCTAGCTCGGGAGGTGGTAGGCCCGGGTAACCACATTGAGGGGTTTGTACCTCTTTCGCCTCTCCAAGGGGGTGGTAGGCCTTGGAAATACTATATTGATGGTCACTCACCACACATGTACTACGTCCCACTAAATGTGATTTTTATGTAAGCGTCATTATATATATCATTTCATTAATGTGCTGTCTATCGGGTATGATTATGCATTTTTCCTATGATGTCCATCTATTGAAGCATTGCATTGCATCCCATATACTTTGTACATTCAAACGTACTAACGCATACTCTATGCCTACATGATGTCACCATGTAGGGACCGGAGCACCGCTTGACCCTCCTCCTCCGCGTGGCTAATACGATTTTCTATCAAGGTTATTGGTGAGTCCTCCATTCCGGGGACGTTGCTCATGATCTTTTGCTATGTGTAAGACTTTTTCTTTTTAGTTATGTTTTTACTATGAGGGTGAGCCCGGTAGTTTGTCTTGACCCCCGCTAAGTACTCATGTTTAGAGGTGGTGTTGGACAAGTTGTGTATTATGCTTGAGCTTGACTCATATATGGTATTTATGTATCATTTCTTCTTTTTTTCTCTTGCTCCCTTAGTCCCGATTTCTCCTCTTTGATTATGCTTATTGCTCATGGTCATTTAATTGCTTCCGCGACCAAGGATGTGTAATGATACACTATGAGGCTTGTTTGGGGTTCCTTCGAGTTCCCCATTCGCCGGTCACGTCTAGGCCCTAGGCTTGGGTCGTGACAATTATGCTAATAAAGCTACCATGAAGGGCATACTATCATGCAAGTCCAAGCTATTCAAGGAAGGATACAAGTGTTCCATCCTAGTTACCATGCAAAACATCCTCTGATGCTAATGCAAGCTACCCTTAGGAATGTAT
This sequence comes from Solanum okadae, assembly GCA_036553675.1. Classification (NCBI taxonomy): domain Eukaryota; kingdom Viridiplantae; phylum Streptophyta; class Magnoliopsida; order Solanales; family Solanaceae; genus Solanum; species Solanum okadae. The sequence goes on along the minus strand of CM071687.1, from coordinate 18,406,876 downwards.
GGTTTCTCAATCCTAAGCTACCATGAAATGGTCTTGGCCTTAGCAAGACAAGCTATCATGGAAGCATTTTACAATGCTAGTTAAAGCTAATCTTAGGAGAGTGTATGTCCTCAATCCTAGGCTACCATGATTGCTACTGATTCAAGCTACCATGAAACCATCTTACAATACTAATTCAAGCTAACCTTAGGAGAGTATGGTTTCTTGATCCTAAGTTTTCATGAAATGGTCTTGTGTTACCAAGTAAAGATATACATGAAAAGTTCATCACAACTTCAAGCTATTCTAGTCTAATATTCTTTGCTTCATTTTAGGTGCTTAGCTTTTCAACCTAGAATCATTCTATGTGAGATAATCTTGTACCTCCTAGCATGGTTATGCCTTAGTGTCTAAGTGAGAGCTTGCTTTCAACAATACACAATAAGATCATATAATATTTGATTTACTCTCAAAGCCCGAACATTCATAACTACCAGTATTACTCTGAAAGCTTTAGTTCTTAATATAATCACTCATACCTAGACTTTACGGCATTCTAATCACATTCTTCATTATTAGGTGATTCTAGTCATAATTCATCATGTAAGTTTAATCTGAAGCCTTACTAGTCAAGATCTATCATATTCACATTATTCTAATTCAGTTCATGTATATATGTTGTAGTCTTAGACAATTACTACTCATAGGATTAATTATATAATATCACCTATGAACCTTCAATTTTGCCTTTCGTGGCATAAACCCACGTAATATCAATTGTCCTAATTAGACTATGGTTTAACCATGCAAATAAAATAAATTCATCATAATATCACAATTCAATGCTAAATCAATCATAATTAGGTATTATCCAATCAATTGGAACCATACCCATCACTACCCACAATGTAGGAAGAAACCATAACTAGATTTGGGTTTTTAACTTCCCAATTGGGGGAAATCTAAGGGGATCTATGGGTTGAATAACCCATAGATGAATAAGCTAACATACCTTGATTAAAATCCCTTACACAAGCTTGCAACAATGGAGTCTCGTTTTTCACCTAAGCTTCAAGCTCTATCTTCTTCTTCAAGTCTTGAGTTTTCTAGAGAGAGAAATTTTTGAGTGGAGAATATTTTGGGGGTTTTCTTTGGATTCTAGGGAGAATGACATAAATTGAGGTAAACTTTAGTCTAAAAAGGCAAGGAGGCTCCACTTGGCGGATCACCAAGTCGACTCGGCAGATAGCCTAGTCGACTCGGCGGATCGCATAGTCGACTAAGAAGTGAACATTTTTCCCTTCTCTTAATCAGGGGTGTTACAAGTATATAGTTCAACATGTTATTTTTATGATTAGTACTTGGTCATTAAGTTAAGCTTAGGTTTTCAGTTATGTTTCAGTATTTATATTCTTGCTCAATTATGTCATTGCTCAGTTATGCTTTGTTCAGCTCATATATATTTTTTCATCTTGGTATATAGATATCTTGCATGCTCAGAACATTTCAGTCTTTGCTTTCCATTTCAGTCCTTGCTTTAAGTTTTCAGTTTTGATAGAGTTAGCTGGGGGCATGTCACAACAACTCAATTCAGTAGAGGGTTTTCAGACATATTAGTAGATTCAGCTTGAGTCTTTAAGTTGTCCTTTCACTTACATTTAAACTCTTTTTATGTTTTATTATCATTATTCAGACTAGTTGGACTTATTCCTCTTCAGATATTTATTGATTTAGTTTCCGCTTAGTTCATGTTTTCAGTATATATATTCAGTATGTTCATTATACTCATGACTCAGGGTTAGCTTGGGGTCACTCGTGATCCCAGGTCATGTGTTACGTCAAGGGGGTAGCCTCGGGTCATGACAATCTCTTTCCCTCTGACCTAGTTCTAGCTTGTGGTACTTAGTTCCTCATGGTCCATCCTTATGTCTTAGTCGTTCACATATTTCCTTATGCATGCATGATAACGTTCAACTACACCTCATCCAATACTAGGTTTAGGTGATCACAATCTAGTATAAACCCAACAAAGAGTTGGGGTCGATCACACAGGGAGTAATGCATGTTCGTATTCAATTACGAAGTAAAAAGTTTGTTCTAATCGATTGTAGAAATAGAAATTATCTATAACAGGTAAATCAAAGGGGTTGACAACAAGTGTCAAATGGGGGTTAAAGTTTGTTAATTAACAACTAAGATAAGCAGGGGAGTAATCAAGTAGATAGGAAGAGTTGGGGATGTGATCGATTAATTGCCTATTTTGCTATATGGGTGATTCTTAATTACCAAAGTTTTCTGAATATTAGTGGGAAGGCTAGGCTCTAGATTTAATAGCCTTTTCTCGACCAACTACCATGAATCAAGTGAGTTCTCTTGAACCCAAACAAGTATCATACTATGAACAACCCACAACTTCAATTTCCCTACTCTTTCGAGATAGTTAGGTAGGATTGAATTAGGATTCACTCTATTGAGTTGAACCCACAAAAAACCCAATCACTACAATTATCAGTTGATAACCTTAATTCTAAAACCTCATTCTCAAGGAAGCCTAGAATACTAAACTAGAATTGCATTCTTCAACTACATTTAATAAGTTAAACCTCAATTGCCAATCAAACCCACTTCAAAAAAGTAATTAAATTTGTAATCAGTAATACGTCTAAGCTAATTATGGCAACTAATCACATATTCAAACCTCCAAGACTGGGGATTTTAGTCATACATCAAAGAAAGTATGAATTAATACCAACTACGGTTTCCATGATCTGGTTTATAAGATTTGAATCTTTACAATGCTCCAATTTCGCTTCAATTCGAAAACATGAAGAAAATCAACTAGAATTTTTTTCAAAACTAAGCTAAAACAAAGTTTCAGTGAAAAGCTCTTAGTCTAGCAATGATACGATGCTTTGATCTCTTTTCATAAATGAATTTCTACGCGTTCATATTTAGGGCTTTGGGGACATTCAGCGGTTTAAGTCGAGTGTGACTGAACATGTCGGTAACTTGCGTAACGCCTTGATACATCGCCTTTTTGTATTAAAGTCTCACCATTTTTGTTTTGTAATTTTAGGTGAGACAGGTCAGGTTCTCTGACCTGATCAGCGATGCGCCTCCTATTCTTTCCTATCGCCTTTTGCGTGTGCATCTTCACTAGTAGTCCTGTAACTTTTGGCGGACTAGGATTCCTTCACCGATCTAATCAGCGACTCGCCAATGGGGATGTTTTATTGCTTAATTTTATTTGTCCAAGATGCTACTTGGCGAACTGCCGAGTGGCTTCAGTGATCTACAACTTTGTTTTTCTTCTCTCTTTGGCTCGTTACTGTCCTTGCCTTGCTCTTTTGTCTTCCTAGCTACAAATAAACACATAAGCATCAGTTTAGAGCATAAGCTAGGCAGATGAGGACATTAAACTACAATTATCATGCCCTACATGAGTGAAATTCCCGAACTCATTAATACCCTTTCACTTAAACTTTTGCTTGTCCTCGAGTAAAGATCAAGATCAGTCAGTTCAATAAGTATGTGTACAAACAGTGCTACTCAAGACTCAACACGAGTCCACACAAGAGGTTCAAACTACATATACAATGTTCAATTGTGCACTATAAGTTTCAAGTTGTGACTAACCATCATCAAATGGAACACAAGCTCACAATGCTTGCATTTTGTGCAAGTTCAAGCAAAACAAACGCATTCAAATGCACTCACACCACTATTGATTCCACGCTCGCACAAGTCTCATCAACAATTTAGAACATCATAATAAAAAACAACTTTCACACTCACAAGGATAAACACACCTATGACTCTACCCATTGGCTTTCCCTTAATTTCCAATCAACATACTTTTCAGCTCACTCAAGATCACAAAGGTCTTTCAAATCTTGTAATGGGCCTGAGTGTAAAAGTATGATCGTTTTGGTTTAGTAACCTCTACATTCATAAAGCATTGCCTGTAATTCACTTTTTCTCCTTATCTGTCACACTCAATGATGTTCACAATCCACCTTATTGGTCATATAAGCATGACTCACTAGATACACTATTTCCTTTGCTCCTTTCACAAGCTTTATTTCACAAACTCTTCTATTTTTCAATCTTTTTCTATTTTCACATTTTTCTTTTCTCTCTCTCTCTTTTTTACATGTAGGGGTTTCATCATTTTCAACATGATCCTTCAAAGGCGGATTTTTCACACAACTTGTGTTTCCTTCTTTTTCACCACACCCCGAACCTAGGCTTTTGGCCTAAGTTGTCTATTCAAACGAACCAATACTTCATGAAGGTTGTAGGTGATGTGACAAAGGGGTCAAGGTTGTTCAAGTTTCTTCCAAAGAAAAGGAAAGTCCTGAATGATGCCAAGTTAGGTTCACACTCTCACAAAGTGGCCACAAAGACGTATAATATCAATTTTTTGCTCACTCTTGCCAAATTGTCTATGATCATTTCAATCGCTTACATACATCACTCAATTGGACTAACGGGGCAAGATCCAGGTATCACCAAGCATATATTTCAAGACAACCTCACCACACATGGCATTCGACACAATCTTCAAACAAGACCCTACAATTTTCAGCTAGCATGCTGCGATCATCAGAATAGATCAACTCAATAACCATCTAGTAACAATGAGATGTTAGGAATTCACATATGATCTATGTAACTCAATTGGCCTTATTGTAGCTGCACACTCATATCGTTCCATTAAGAGCTCTATATTAGTCATCGGTGTTAATCATCACCGACACTCAAAATTGCAAGAGAACAACACATTGAAAGGTGGTATCAAACACTCACCCCACCAAATTGACCTATCATTGTCCTCAATGCAGAATGAAAAATGAAGAAAAAAATGACAGAAGAAAAAGTACTGAAAGAAAAAAATGGGGCTAGGAAAATTCTTCACTGTGAGTCTCATCGGCGAAGCATGTTACAGATCGCCGAATCACTCGGCAAAACGCCGCACTGCATGTGGCTCGCCCAAAGTAGCAGAACACTGGAATTGCAAATGTGACCAATTGGTGGTCAAAGTCTAGCTCGCCGAAACCCATTTGCGCACCGCCGAACGGACATGTAGCATTGCCGAATATTCCAAAACACCAACCCTTCAAGAGTGATCAAAGGGCGGTGGAAGTTAGGCTCGCCAAACCTCATCGGTGCATCGTCGAAAAGACTGGCCGTTTCACCAAATATTTCAAAATGATGGTCCTCCCCTCATGTGAAAAAAAGTGAGCCAAATCAAGAACACCGATCCACTCAACGGATCGCCGAAGAGGTCGTATCATCACACAAGTACCTGTTCCTGCACATCCAGTACACAATAATCGAAAACAACTAAAGCTTGGGTTGCCTCCAAAGAAGCTCATTATTTAACATCATGCGACGACGTGGAAATGTATTCAAGCATCTTCCAAATACACCACTTCAACTACCAATATCTCATAACATTCTCCAAAATAGAGTTTCAGACACTACTCATTCACCTTGAAAGTTTGTCCATCATTACTTTCCACTTTGATTGCCCCATTTGTAAATACTCGAGTCACCTTGAATGAACCAAGCCACTGTGATTTAGGTTTACTAGGAAAAATTATCAAACAAAAATTGTAGAGGAAAAAAAAAATCACCAACACGAAAGTCGCGCTAAAGGATTTTGGCGTCATGCCACTTATTCATTTTCTCCTTATATAAGGCTGAGCTTTAATATTCTCTCAACAGAAAATCCTCCAACTCATGAAGTTGATTTACTCTCCCTTTCGCAGCCTTCTCCCATTTCAAATTTAGTGACTTCAAAGCCCATAGAGCCTTATGTTCACGCTCAATTGGCAGGTGACACAATTTTCCAAACAGTAATTGATAGGGTGACATACAAATTGGTGTTTTGAACTTTGTAGGATACACCCACAGAGCATCGTCAAACTTTCAAGACCAATCAGTCTATTTTGCATTCACAGTTTTTGCCAAAATACTTCTAAACTCTCAGTTTGAAACCTCAACTAGGACGTTAGTTTGTGAATGATATGTCGTTGCAACTTTATGCTTGACCAAGTATTTTCTACATAATAGGCTAACATCCAGTTGCAAAAATGAGACCCTCCTTCACTGATGATAGCATGCGAAGCACAAAATCAAGCAAAAATATATCGCTTTAAGAATTGCACAACACTCTTACCTTCATTGTTAGGTAATTCCAGAGCTTCCAACCACTTAGAAACATAATCAACCGCCACCAAAATGTACTTGTTTCCTAAAGAGTTCCCAAACGGACCCATGAAATATATTTCCCAAACATCGAACAATTCAACTTCTAGGATGGGGTTGAGAAGTAATTTATGCTTTCTTAAGACACCTCTTTCCTTTTAGCACAATATGCATTTTTCACGAAGGTATGCGCGTCTTGATATGGTGATGGCCAATAGTAGCCACTTTGAAGCACTTTTGCCATTGTTCGTACCCCGCTATGATGTCCACCAACAAGTGAAGAATGACATGTATTGATAATTTCATTGACTTCCTCATCCAATACCCATCGACAAATGATATGGTCTGCACATTCTCCGAATAGATACAGTTTGTCTTAAAGTATTTCTTTACATCGAACAAAAACCGCTTTTGTTGGTATAAGTTCAGACCTTCAGGTATTATGCCACACACTACAATGGTTGCAAGATCAGCATACTAAGGAGTGTTGCTTTGGATACCCGCATCACTATTTCATCTAGAATTCAGCCACAATGTCCTTTTCTTTTGGATCAATCATATTGGTTCCCAACCGCCACAAATGGTCTGCCACTTAATTTTCACACCCCTTTCGATCTTTTACTTGAAAATCAAACTCTTGCAACAATAAGACCCATCTAATCAACCTTTGTTTTGCATCCTTCTTGGCCATCAAGTATATAATGGTTTCATGATCTGTATGCACCACCACTTTGGTTCCCCAAAGGTAAGCTCTGAATTTTTCAAATGCATACTCTACCACCAATAATTCATTCTCCGTGACGGTGTAGTTATTTTGCACGACATTCAGTGTCTTACTTTCATAATAAATTGGATGAAACGATTTCCTATTTCGTTGACCAAGGACAGCTCCTGAAGCCACCCCACTAGCATCACACATTAGCTAAAACAGAGTACACAAATCGGGGAAAATAATGATTGGGGTTGACACCAAATTTTCTTTCAACCATAAAAAGCCTATAGACAAGCATCATCAAAATTGAAAGTCGACTCCTTTTCTAAAAATTTGCAAAGAGGGTGAGCTATTTTTGAATAATCCTTTATGAATCTTCTGTAGAAGCCTGCATGGCCTAGAAAACTCCGGACACCTCTTACCAAGATAGGAGGAGGACGTCTGGCAATTACTTCAACGTAAGTTTGATCCACTTGCATGCCTTCTGCTGAAATTTTAAGCCCCAGGACAATTCCCTCTTTTACCATGAAATGAAACTTCTCCCAATTTTGAACTAGGTTAGTTTCTACACAACTTTGTAGCACCTGCCCAAGATGTTTTAGACAATCTACAAATGAATCACCAACCACTGAGAAATAATCCATGAATACTTCCGTCAAGTCTTCCACCATATCGGAGAAAATAGAGAGCATACATCGCTAGAATGTTGCTGGGGCATTACATAACCCAAAAGGAATCCTTTTAAAAGTAAATGTCCCATAGAGACATGTAAATTTAGTCTTCTCTTGGTATTCTAGTGCAATCGAAATCTGGTTGTATCTGGAATATCCATCCAAAAAGCAATACAACCAATGCCCTACAAGCCTATCAAGCATTTGGTCCGTAAACGACATTGATAAATGATCTTTCTCGGTCCATGCATTTAATTTATGGTAATCCATGCATACCCGTCATACATTAACAGGTCTCATAGGGACAAGTTCACCTTTTTCATTTGGAACTACCGTGATCCCTTATTTCTTTGGTACACATAGCACGGGGCTCACACATTTTCTGTCCACAATCGGATACACTACACCCGTATCTAACCACTTAATGATTTCTCTCTTTACCATCTCTTGCATACGAGGATTTAGTCGTCTTTGATGCTCAACACTTGGTTTGCATTTGCTATCCAATTGAGTTTTGTGAGTTCAAATCCCTAGGGGAATACCTACAATATCAACAACTGTCCAACCTATCCTCTTGATGTATCACTTTAACACCAACACAAGTAGTTTCACTTGCCATTCAAGCAAGTCAGCTGCAATGATGACGGGTAAAGTGTTTTTTGCTCCCCAAAATACATAGTGAAGATTAGATAGAAGCTCTTTGAACTAAAGCTTTGGAGGTTTTTCCAAGGACGGTTTGTTGGGGGAACCTCTCGATTTTTTAAATCAATATCAATTTTCACTAGATTTGTTGGATGAATACCTAATCCCAATAGAGCAGCCACCATTTCATCATACCCTTGAACTTTGGTCTCATCAAAATTCGAAAAGACATCCGCAAGAGGTTCACCCACACACATCATTTCACTCACACTAACCATTGCTTCATCAATCACATCAATTGTTGAAACTACATGAATGTCACTGGGTTGCTTCATTGATTTGCACATGTTGAAGGTAACCTCCTCTTCATTTACCTGGAACATTAACTCACCACTTTCAACGGCCACTAGAGCTCTTCTGGTTGCAAAAAATGGTCTAGCCAAACTAATAGGCACTTCCGCATCAATTTCACAATCTAAAATAACAAAGTCAGCCGGAAAGAAAATACTATCAAACTTCACCAATATATCATAAAGTGTTCCAATGGAATGTTTGATGGACTAGTCCGCTGTAAGAAGCCACATTGTTGTGGATTTCAGTTCACCTAGCCCAAGTTGCTTGAAGACAGTGTATGGCATCAAGTATATACTCTCACGTATGTCACATAATGCTTTGGCAAACTGAAGCATACCAATGGTACATGGGATAGTAAATGCCCCCAGATCCTCTTTCTTTGTGATGACATCACTGGTCATCACAACACTTCAAGTGTAAGAAACTTCAATTGTATTGATGTCCATGCTTCTTTTCTTAGTGACCACCTCCTTCGTGAATTTTACATATCACGGCGTCTCCAATAATCATTCAACTAAAGGAAGGTTTACGGATAGTGTCTTGAACACGGATAGGAATTTCTTGAACTGTTCATCTTAATTTTCCTTTTTTAGCCATTGAGGGAATGGTGGATTTATTTTAGGTAGTGGTTGTACTAACTTTGGAGATGATGCAGTTGTTTATTTAGCTATTTACAACTCTTTGGTGGTGCTTTGCTTGGGCTTTCCTCATCCTTTTTGGACATGTTATTCTCCTGTGCTTGAGCAGACCTCTATCCCTCAATGGTGTCTTTCTCTTCTGCAAAAGTATTTATCCCATCATTCCCCTTCATATCACAAACTGCTATTTTTCCACTTCACGTTACAATTGCCAAACCTTTGTCCTAATCAGCCCTTGAACTTGTCGTATACTCATCTGCACTCTTCTCTAAAAGCTTGGGTTCTAATTTGGCTGAAAGTTGGCTCATTTGACATTCGAGTTGTTTAATCGCATACGTGTGAGAAGTCACCTTATTATTCAATGATGAGAAATCAACCTTCATTTCCTTAAGAATGTCCTCAAACTCTTCAACAATATCAAAGATGCACGATAATAATTCATCATCTCGAAGGCTTCGTCAAGAGCCCTTGGATTTTGGGTTGTCACTTGATTGCATGTGATACTCCTCATGATTGTCTTCTCTCTTCCAAAAGTCATTTTTGTCAACCCAATCTCTAATGTATCCTATCCGTCCATCTTCAATAAATTTGTACCAACCTTGATTCCCACACAACTTTAAATAGCTCGGGTAAGAACCCTCCTCGAGTCTAGACACTCTTTTTACTTCTTTGTTTTCATCAACGCTCTCTAGCACTTGTTTTCTCAACAACTCCATTTGGGACATCATCTTGATAATATTTTCATCCCTCTCTTGTCCATATCAATTTGTTCCATTTTCATCTTCAAATTCAATGGAGACACTTGGTCCTCTTGAGTGTACGAAGCCCGGTTAATCATCATCATCTCGTCAAGAAGAGAAGAAGCTACTTCAAATTATTGTAACATTATCCCTCCCGGGACAAGCTAGTTAGCTACTCATTTGTTGAATGAATCTAAACTCCAAAAAATATATTGTAGTATCATATCACCCAGAAGCCCATGAGTCGGACACTGTACCAGCAACTTTTGACATCTCAGCCATATTTCATAAATCGGCTCCCCATACACTAGCTTGATGTTTTGAATATTGTCCCTCAACTTCACCATCTTCGAGGGTTGGAAGAATCTTATGCATAATGCCTCGGTAAGTTAGTCCAAAGATTCAATATATTCTGTCGATAGATCCGCTAACCACTTGGTCGCTTCCACATAAAAGAAAAAGAGAAAATCGGAGTAGAATTGATTCTTGTGAGATATTCTTGTGTTAGAATGGACCACATACATCCACAAAGTTATGAATATGTTCATGGGGATTCTCATGATCCAGCACTCCGAATACACATTTCATTTGCAATAGTTGTAGCATCGTACTTGTAACATGGAATGCAACATATCCCACGATCGGAGGTAAGAAAATGGCCCCTACGCTACCCAATTGAGCATCATTGACATTATTCAAGTTGCCAACATCCTCTTTGTGGCCAAGTTGATTCACGGTGCTTCCGTTCACACTCATCTTGCCACATGCTCACAAATAGCTAACCACAAATTCAAAGTAAAGTATCTCAATTCAACTACAAACAAGATTAGATCACAGCTATACTTCGATAAGAGAATTCTAAACACCACTCCTCGGCAGCGGCTCCATATTTTATAACCCTCAACAACACATCATTGATTAACGTTTCAAGGACACTTCATCCAATTCTATGTTTCAATGATCGTAAATCAGTATAAAACCCAACTAAATGAGTTGGGGTCGAATCCCACAGGGAGCGGTACATGTTTCAAATTCAATTCGCAAGAAGGAACATGGTATAATCAGTAATGGGAATAAAAATTATCCAATAAAGACATCATTCAAAATAAGGGGTGACACGAATGTCAAATGGGGGTTAGGTTTTGATTAACACCTACAAACAATCACAAAAAATATGAATTAACAATAAAAAGACGGGTTCTTGGGATGTGATCGATTATAGCTGCGTCATCATCTTTGCAATAATTTGGTCCCTCTCATGATCATTCTCAAGCTGCTCCTTTGTCAATTTAAAAGTGAGAGGGGAGACCTGATCTTCACGGGTGTACCATGCCCGTTTTATCTTGGTCATGTCATGCAGGAGTTGGGCTTCTATCACATAAGGCTCTTGCATTAAACCTCCATGAGAAGGTTGATCAGTCACTCCCTTGTTTACCGAATCAAGGCTTCTGTAAAAGTACTGCAACAAGACATTATCGGGTAATCCATAAGTTGGGCATTGCAGCACCAACTTTTAAAATCTTAGCTAAGTCTCATGGATTGGCTCACCCTCCAAACACTTGAATCTTTGAATGTTGTCCTGAAGAGTCATCATCTTCGAGGGGCGGAAGAATATCACTTGAAATGCGGTAGTGAGCTCTTCCCACAAAGTGATAGAAGTTCTTGGCAACTCATCCAACCAATTACACGTTTCTCCCATTAGAGAAAACGGGAAAAACCTCAGCTGGACCGATTCTGGAGATATGTTCTTAAAGGAGAATAGTCCGGAAACATCAACAAAGTTCCTTATACGCTCATAGAGATCCTCATGAGCCAACCCACCAAACTAGCCCTTCAATTGTAAGAGCTGTAATATATTGCTTGTAATGTGGAACACAACATTCCCTTCAGCTGGAGACAAGCTAATGGTACCAACTCCACTCACTAGATTTGTGTCATTGACATTTGGTTCATTGACATCATTGAGATTGCCGGTGTCATCTTGGTGGCCCACTTAACTACCATTGCTTCTGTTAACACTCATTTCCTCTGTTTTAGACAGCAACACAGAAACAAAAACTAAAAGTAAGTAGATTCAACTATTACTAAAAAGAACACAATTAAACTTCACCAAAAGAATTTCGAACAACACCACTCCCCGGCAGTGGCGCCATTTTGATTAACGTTTCAAGGACACTTCATCCAATTCAAAGCATCAACGATCATAAATCACTACAAAACCCAACTAAATGAGTTGGTGTCGAATCCCACATGGAGCAGTACGTGTTTCAAATTCAATTGGGAAGTAGTAACATGGTCAAATAATTCATAGGAATAACAGGTGCAAAGAGTCAGAAACAATACTAATTAACAATAATAAGACTGGTTCTTGGGTTTGATAAATTATAAGCAAATATAGACATTTGGGTAATTGCAACTATTAGAAAATAGCTAGATATGAGTAAGTAGGCAAGGCTATAGTGGAGGTAAACATTCTCTCGAACAATTTATGTCGAATTAAGTGATTTCTCTTGAACATCAACAAGCATGTAAAATAAGAGCAGCCCACGCCTAATCCATTCAATCTCTCGAGTTGAATGTGTGGGATTGGGTTAAGGATTCACTCTATCGAGCTGAATTCAAGTCAACCCAACACCCAGTAACCACCAATCAATAATTTTAGTTCTTAAACCTCTCTCTCAAGCAAGCCAAGAACACAAACGTAGAACTGCATTTGAAACTACAGTTCTTAAATTAAACCACAATTAATGATTAAAATCACTTCTAAATAGCATTTAAACTAACAATTAGCAATACACATAAAATAAATTAGCCCACAATCACATGATCACACCCCAAGAATTGGGGTTTTAACTAGACATTATAAAAAGGTAAAAAAAGTTACCAAATTGATTATCCATCAACTTGGTAAGGGTAATTTCGTCCTTACAATTCTCCAATTTGAAAAATCCCAAAGACCCACTTCCAGTTTCTCAAAAGTGAATTTCTTCAATCCTTCAAAGCTAAGGAAAACTATCTCTAAATTCTGAAAACTTTAAAATAGATTGTTCTTAAGAGTAAACAGATAAGTTATACCAGACTACAATGTTCAAAAACGTATGTATAGTCGCCAAAAATGTTCAGCGAAGAGGCACTGTGAGAAATAAGTTGGGCTCGCCAAACCACTCGGAAAGCCGCCCTTTGGTCTCTTCCATCGCCCTTATGCCTTGGTACTTAGCATCCTCAAGATCTGTAACTTTGGGCGATCTACCTTGACTTTGCAGAATCACTAAGCGATCCGCTAACTGCTCATTTTAATCGCCAACTTGGTTCTATCCTTTAGGGCTTGGCACACTGGAACTTTAGGAGGTCTAATGAGCCACTCGGCGACACGCTGAGTGCTCTTGGTGATCCTCAGGCTCGCCCTTCTTCGTTCCTTCAACTTGTTTTTTACCTTTTTTCCTGGTAATGTCCTTGATTTGTTCCTCAATCCATATACCAGAAAATCAAGGATTCAACATTATTTATTGGCACAAATTAAGCATTTGAGGACACTAAATCAACTTAAACTTTGATTGTCCTCAAGTAAACTCAAGTTCAGCCGTTCAAAAAGGATGTCTCAAATAGTGCTACATAAGATTCAATCATGAATATACACAACAAGACTCAACTTATTCATGCAAGGATCAATTGTCCACTCAAAGATTCAAATTGTGACTCACCATTATCCAAGATGCTCAAGTTCACAATACTTGCTTAAAATGCAAGTTCAAGCTCAACAAAGGTACTCAAATGCCCTCACCACAAAAAAATTATTCCATATTCACACACTATTCTTCAACAATTTATAGCTCCAAAATCACATATTATTCTCACATTCACTGTAACGACTTGGAAAAAAATGATAGGTTAAGCAAGAGCCTATGACTTTGTGTTGACTTTATAATGAGGTTCTATGAGGGGTTTATATGTAATTTCGTTTTAATTGTGTAACTCCGACAATTTAAAATGAATAAGAAGAAGCTTGAAATTGGAAGTAGTCATTTTTGGAAAAAAATTCAGAATCTGGAAATTCGGCCAAGTGTGGAAATCAGTGAGTTTTTGGCCAACTTTGAGCAGTCATAACTCCTAGCTCAGAATGATCCAGGAGTAGTTCCATTTATGTTTGGAAAGCCCTTGGAGCTATCTTTCGAACGCCACCGAGTTTGCTCGATTCCGAGTTCGTATGAGCGAGTTATGCCCTTTGAAAGTTGGGCAGTTGGCAGGGAGTCCGTCCGGAAATTTAAGGGCATTTCGGTCTTTTCACAAATATTTTCTTTTGAGGTTATATTGTTGTGTTAGGCTGTTTGTGGATCATTTTTGTTCCATTTTAAAAGAATAAGAGTTAGGGTTCTTGAGTGAAGAAGAGAAGAAGAGAGGAAGAAGAGGAGTTGGAGCTAGGGTTGAAGATTTCTTGGTGTTTCTTCTTCAAATTTCGTGGGGAATTCATCTTTAAGGTATGGGGATCCTTTATCCTTGATCATTCTTTCTTTCAAGGAACCCAATCAAAAGGTTTTCAAGGTCTTTCAAATACACCAAAATCCTATTTCGAATTCTAAGCATGGGCCCTTGCATTAAATGATTTCCAATGATGTTTTATGTTGTTATTAATGATTATTGATGGTTTTAGGAAAGAAATCTTCATGAACCCATGCCTTTACAAATTCTCTAAATTTGGCCTAAAGTGGGTGTATTGATTTTGTGTAATTTGATGGACGATTATTGTGTAAATTGTTGTGGGCTGTTCATGTATGTATTTATCTATGTTTAATTGTTAAGAATTGTTATTGAATTGAAGGATGTGGGATGTTAGCCTTGAATGGGCAAAATTGTGAATTGGTCTTCATGTTGATTATGGGCTTATGCTTAGCTTAGTTTATATAGTTGAATGTTGTTATTATCATTGTTATTGTATTGTTAATTGTTGGAATATGAGGATGATGAAGATTGCCATGGAAAGAGGGTAAGTTGATCAAACTTGATAAATATTGTATAATTGGCATGAAATTGAGTATTGTGGCTTATGGCCTTTGAAAAGGGTGGTAAGATGGCTTGATCTCTTAGTATTAATATAATTGTTATTGGTTGGTTTGATCCACCTTTGGTGGAGGTGGTTATTTGTTGTATTATTGTGAATTGAGGCCATGAAGGGCATTATGTGAATGTTATTATATTGTTGTATTATTATACACATATGAGGCTATATGTAAAGTCCTATATGAAGCTATATGTAGAGTTTGATGTGAAGCTATATGTGAAGGTATGATGTGAATGAGTTTTATATGAAGTTATATGTGAAGGTATGATGTGAATGAGTTTTATATGAAGCTATATGTGAAGGTATGATGTGAATGAGTTTTATATGAAGCTATATGTGAAGGTATGATGTGAATGAGTTTTATGTGATCTTGTGATGATCCTATGTAAAGTGGATAGCATTGTGAGTTAAAGTATGATTTCTTATGATGTATTTATGAAATGATGTTGGATTATGAAGTATCCTTAAATGAAAATGTTGTGACTTGGTTGGTAGACTAAAGTGTCCCTCCTTGTTACTTAAAGTCTTGAATGCATGAATGTGTGAAATGGGCAAAACTAAGAAATGGTGCCCTTTCTATAAATGCTAAAAGAGGAATTCTAGGCCAAGACTTGAATCGGCAAAACTAAGAAATGGTGCCCTTTCATAAGTGTAGCTTTCCTAAGTAAATGTAAAACCATGAAATCGGTAGACCTAATGGTGGTAGCCCTTCTCATGTGTGAAATGATGAACCTTGGACCGGCAGGCTTAAGGCACCCTTAATGAAAAATCGGTAGGCCTAAGGCACCCTTCCAGGGGGATTTAATGAGCTATCCTTATGAACCTTTATTGGCCATGACTAAGAAATGGGGCCTTTCTTGGGAAGAGGTACTATGAGTTGGTTGAACTAGAAAAGGAACCTTCTCTAAGTACATATGTGATTGAATACTCTATGGGAAACAAGGCTAGCACCGAGTGGATGTGGTTAGGAAGGTGGCCTAGTTGAGTATGAGATTAGGCACAATGAACTTCCTTGGACATCCCCTAAACCATGTGCCTACATGGGTTGCTTACTAGTTCTACCTTTGGCAAGTAGAACAACCTCCACGGAGTAGGATAGACTCCGGATTCCATACCTAGCTAGTATGGTCTATGTCGGTTATGCCTATTCCCATCATGTGGGATGTGCACTCTAGTTATTGGATAGGTTCTACAACGTGTAGGTAGTAGTATGAGATGCTATCTACACATGGCACGAGTAGGCTTTGAAGATACTAAAGTGAGTTCCCTAAGTCTAACGACTATTATGTGAAAGTCCCCTTATGTGCTTGAATGTCTCCAAAATGGTTTCTTAAAGAATGTTGGCCTATTGATGTCATGTTGTAAAGGAAATGTCCTTATCTAAGGTAATCTTGAGGAACACTTAAGTGTGCTTGAAGAGGTTGTATGGGTGGTCACTTCTTGTCTTACTCAAGTGTGTCTTAAGATTATATTAGGTAGAGGTCCTATGGTAATGAAATGACATGTGTTCTTTTAAAGTTAAGCATGAGTTGTATATGGACATATGTTGATTATATGTATGGTGGGCTATGGTCTTATATGTTAATGTTGACTTGTATTATGTCTCTTATACTTGTAAAGGAAAGGTTTTATCAAATTGATATGAAAGCATTTATTCTTTGAAAATGTCCTTTTTGACATGTTTTTGCATGGTCGCCATACTTAGTACTTAATTGTGCTAACCCCTTTCTTTCCCTTTTTTGAACTAAAGTGTAGGGATTTGGAGAAGATGACATGTCATGGCTTTGATAGGTTTCTAAGTGTTGAAGATGAAGACTTGGTGAGTCCTCATAGATTCGAGGACAATACCCAATACGTTCTTTTATGTCTTTTAGTATTGTTTAAGTTGTGTACGGGATTAGTCCCGAAATTTGTACTCTAAAGTATTAGATGGTTTTGAGACATCATGTATAAAGTCTAGAAAGTCTTCCGCTTGCTATTGTTTTTTTTAATGAAATGTTTTCTTGGTAAAGAAAGTTTTTAATTCCTTATGGTTTTAGTGTCTATGCGATGAATGAATGCTAAGAGGCTTGTATTAGACCTCTTCGAGGTCGAGTACGCCGGTTACGACTAGGGGGTGATCCCGGGTCGTGACATTCACAAAGATGAACACATGCATAACTTCACCCATAGGTTTGACCTTATTTTCCAATCAACATTCGTTTCAGCTCACTCAAGATCAAAAAGGTCTTTTCAAGGCTTGTAACGGGGCTGAGTGTAAAGGTATGATCATTTACGCTCAGTGGCTGCTACCCACATGAAATGTGGTTTGAACATCACTTTTCTTCCTTTTCTTCAGTATTTTTAACAATGCTAAAAATTCACCCTATTATTAAATTTCTAGACACCCCATTTCTTTTGCAACTTTCAAAAGTTTATTTCAGAACTTTTTCACTCTTTTTCTTTTTCTTTCTTCTTTTCTTTTTCTTTATTTTTTTTATGGACAGGTTCAATTTTTTTTTAAAACCATGGATCAAAGGGGGACTCCTTCACACTTCTTGAATTACCTTCTCTTTTCACCGCATCCCAAATTTAGGTTTTTGGCGTAAATTGGCTATTCAAATAAACAACACTTCATGAGGATTATGGGTGAATGGATAAAGAGGGGTCACAATTGCATCAAGTTTCTTCCAAGAAAAGGATAAGGCTCAAAGGGGTTAAAGCAACGTTCACAAGGTTGGCCACAAAAGATGTATATTGTCATATTGCTTCACTCTTCCAAAATGTTGCCTAAAATCATTTCAAGAGCTTGCATCACTTAGTCAACCGGACCAATGGAGCAAATTCTAAGTGTCATCACACAAGGTTCATGGTAAGCTCATCACACAAGACATTGGCACCAATATCAAACGAGACTCCACACCTTTGCTAGTGTGCAATGTTCGTCACATGAGACTCCATTCGATAACCAGCTAGTCACAACGAGATGCAAAAAGTCCACATATTGTGTATGCAACTTCATTTGGCCTTATCATAGCCGCGCATTAATTTTTGTTAGATTAAGAGCACTATTCAAGTCATCGGTATTGAACATGACCAATACTAAAATTTACACAGGAACAACCACATTCATACATAACACAAGGTGGCAAAAAAATTCTAATGGGTCAAAAAACCATTTCTATTCATAACAAGGAGACAAGCTCAACCATCCACAATGTAAGATAAAAAACACAGTTTTAAAACAAAAACCCAATATATACAAAATATAGTAACAAGAGGTAGGTATGGAAATACCTCACCCCACCAAAAACAAAAAATGCAGTTGTCCTCAAATGCAACAAAAAAAATCAAAAGTCAATAAAAACAACAGGTATGGAGGTAAACTAAAGTCATGTCTACACAGTCGCTCCATTTGTCCGGGCATCAATGCCCAGGGTCACATCAGCACTAGCTCCACCAGAGCCTGCCATGGGTGAATTTGTCAATGAATACTATGTGTAAACAATCGCAATCTATTATAAACCCAACAAAGAGTTTGGGTCGATCCCACAAGGAGTGATACAAGTTAGAATTCAATTACGAAGTAAAAGGTTTGTTCTAATCGATTGTAGGAATACAAATTATCGATATCATTTAGCTAAATCAATTAGGTTGAAAACAAGTGTCAAATGGGAGGGTTAAAGTTTTTCAATTAACAACTAAGATAAACAAGGGAGTAATAAAGTAGATAGGAAGACATGGGGAAGTGATCAATTAATTGCCAATTTCGCTATATGTGTGATTCATAGTTGCCAATGTTTGTTCAATCTTAATGGGTAGTCTAGGCTTTAGATGTAATAGTCATTTCTCGATCAACTACCACGAATAAAGTGAGTTACGTCGAGCCTCAACGAGCATCATACTATGAACAACCCAAACCCTCAATTTACCTACTCTCTCAAGCTAGATAAGTAGGATCGAATTAAGATTGATTCTCTCGATCTGAACCCACAACAACCCAAACACTACAATTATCAATTGATAACCTTAATTTTAAAACCATTTTCTCAAGAAAGCCTAGAATACTAAACTATAATTGCATTCTTCAACTAAAATTCATAAATTAAACCTCAATTACCAATCAAACCCACATCCAAACAGTAATTAAATAAGTAATCACAAATACCTATAAGCTAATTAAGGTAATTATTCACATAATCACACCCCAAGACTGGGTTCTTAGCAACACATCATAGAAAGTAAGAATTTAATACCAACCTACGGTTTCCATGAGCTGGGTAATAAGATCTGAATCTTTACAATGCTCCAATTTCTCTTCAATTCCAAAACACGATGAAAATCTACTAGAAAAATCTTCAAAACTAAGCAAAAGCAATGTTTCAGGGTAAAGATCAAAATCTAACAATAATAGGATGCTCAGATCTCTTTCAAAAAATTTGTTTATACACTTTAAGATTTAGGCCTTCAGGGTCATTCGGCGGTATAAGTCATGTGTCACCGATCTGGTTGGCGACTCGCCTAACGCCTCTATCAATCCTCTTTTTTATCTTTAGGTCTCACTATTTTTGTTCTGTAATTTTAGGTTATCCAGGTTAGGTTTGCCGACTTGATCGATGATGTGCCTCATATCCTTCCTGAACGCCTTTTGTGTGTGTATCTTCACCTGTTGTCTTGTAACTTTTGGCGGACTTGGATTCCTTCGCCGATCTAATCAGCGACTCACCAAGGGGATGTTTTATCACTTAATTTTCTTTGTTGAAGGGCTGGAACACTGTGACATTGGGTGGGCTAAGATGCTACACGGCGAACCGTCTAGTGGCTTCGACGATCTTTAGTTTTGTTTTTCTTTTCTCTGTAGACTGTTACTGTACTTGCCTTGCTCTTTTTTCTTCCTAGCTACAAATAAACATATAAGCATCAGCTTAGAACATAAGTTAGGTAGAAGAGGACATTAAACTGTAATTATAAAGCCCTACATGAGTCTTATTCCCAAACTCATCAATGCATGTTCATGAAGATTTGATTTTTGAGAAAATAAGTTTAATTTGTTTAATTCTCCATGTTTTATGTATTTAAGTATGAATTGCATATGGCCTTATGAAATGATGTTTGAATATGTTTTAGCTTGGAGTAAATTTCCCCCCCTTGAGTATGTCATTTATGTTATTGCATTCATGTTGGGTTGTTAGATCTTTTTCCTATGCTCTTTATGATGCCTTGAGATTGATTGGAGGACAAATGTTCCCGAGGGAGACATATTATAACACCTCAGGTTTGAGAAAGAAGGGAAATTTCATTTTTTGAGCTGGTGTAAGTTTCTATGGGTTCCACTTACGGACCGTAGATGCCACTACAAGAGGTGGGAAAATAATTTTAAAAGTCAAGTTCCGGTATCATTTTTATGGTTCAGCAGTATGGTCTATCGTTCCACTTACTAGTTGTAGGTAGGTCTCGTAGGTCACCCAAACTTAGTGGAATTTTAATGCTCAAAGTTGGATTCTTTGAATGGCATGTACGGACCACAAGAAGACCTATGGACCGTACATTGGATCCGTCGAAAGAGGGTCAATTTTAAGGTCCCAGTAACCCATCGATGATTGAATAGTACAATCCATCTAAGGACCTACGGGTTGACCGTAGGTCGAATCATTGATGGGGTCCGACAGTTATTTCCAGTAGGGCTTTTGGGTATTTTTCTAATAATTTTAACCAACTACTATGTCGGTTTACCTTCTATCCTAGGCCATATATAAGCCTTTTAAATCTCACAATTACCCAATTGAACTCGTTCTCATGAATTCCCCCAAAGTTGATCAAGTTCTTTCCCAAAAATTTCTCTCTGTAGAAGAAGTCCAGGGTTTCAAGATGAAGTCTCCAAATTCACCATTGATTGTGGGCTTTTTTCATGAAGGTATGATTGTATTCACTTATGGAGTCCTTTTCTCCACATGGTTCCTAAATTCTCCAAATTTACAAGTTAGAATCTCCAATTGAAGTAAGAGTTTTCTTCAATCTCATGGGGTCTTTTCAATTATGATCTAATTGAATTTTTTATGTCTTTTTTTTCATGAATTTAGATATTTGCATTTTTTTAAGTTAAATTCACTTGAACCCATGCATGATCCATCATTTCAATTAACTCTAGATTAGATTGACTACTTGATTTCCCTTCCATGGATAATAAGATTAAGTTAAGATCAATGACTATTCAATGAGATTATTGCTTAGTACCGAGTGGACAGGTGACGATTACCTAATTTAGAAGTTTAATTTTCTTACCTTGGCAAGATAAGACATCTCTTTTTAGTGTGGGACAGACATCAGATTCCGTGTTACAACTCACATGGTCTATGTTAGTGAAAACTAAATCTCCCACTATAATGAACTAAGATTAGTTTATAAAAGTATCTCAAATGTATTTTGAAGATGTTTTGCATTGACCATGGTTATGACTTATGTTTTCTAACATGTTATTTTTATGATTTAGCTTGATGATTTCATGTCATTAAAGTCCTTTTAGCATGATTTCATAATTCCGATGTATTGTTACCATCCTAGGTACATTCCATGTACTAACGCATACTTGTGCCTACATTGTTTCACTAATGTAGGATCTGACGCTCCTACACCCCATACTTGTGGCTAGTGATCCCTTATGGACATTAAAGACTAGTGAGTCCTCATGTTCTGGGGACCGAGACTCTTTTATTTCTTTCATGAATTTTCATTTCAAATTTTGTATGTAATATATGGGTTGCGTCCCAATCAATCCCTTATTATGTAATACATGACTTTGAGACTTATGTTAGACTTTCGCTACATTTATCAAACTATTAGATGTTAATCCTTACGTTTTGTACATGCAAACCATAGAAACCAACTTTTAGCTTTAAAATTTCACTAAGTCTAGGGTGACCTATGAGACTTGCGTACTTGTAACAGGAACGATGGACCGTCCCGTTGAACCATAAAAAGGATACTGGAACTTTATTTTTTCAAAATGGTTTTACCACCTATTGTTGCCACCTACAGCTCGTACAAGCTACTAGGGTCTGTAGGTGGGACCCGTAGACACAGACACAAACCCAAAACTAAAATTTTCATTCTTTTCCAAATCTGAGGTGTTACACTTGGTCGAGTATTTCATGTTTTAATTATGTCCTCTTATGATATAGTTTTCATGTTCTATGCATATCGCTCATTCTTATTACATTCCATGTACTAATGCATACTTGTTCCCATATAATTTTATGAATGTAGGGCATGATGCTTCCTCTCCCTCTGTTTGTGGCTAGTGGATAGCTTTGTAGATTCAAAGACATGATGAGTCCTAATTTCCAAGGACTAAGTGAACTTTATTGGTTTCATATGTTTTAACTTTTCTGATTTTGTACGTCGTGCTCGGGTTACGTCCTGATCACTCCTTTTGATGTATTAGAATTACTTGTCAAGACTATGTTAGACTTTAATTTTATTTTCAAACATTTCCATTTATATGTGATTCTTTACTTTTGTCTATTATACTGTGTATATGTATGTCAAGTATCTTCTGTAGGGCCTCCCGGGGTCTTATACGCCATGTCTCGTCTAGGATGTACTTTGGGTCATGACAGCCCAAACTCTTGTATCTATATGGGTACTGTAGGTTCTCTTATTACAGTTGATGATACACCGAATGTTTTGGGGACTAGTATGGGATTTCAGAATCCGGGTTCCTCTTCAGTACCTCCTTTGGCATCTTCGAGATTTGTAGCTCCACCTCTTTCTTTTAATGCCCAATACTAGGGGAGGCGTAACAGGCACCTAGTATCTCACTTGACTGAGCGAAACGATTAACATATAAAGGAAATGAAACAAGAAGGACGCCAAAATACTATGCTGAAACAAGATACCTTAACCGGCAAAGTGAAAACGACATCAAAGACATAATTAATGTGCCAGCAATGAAAACTTAACTGATAAGTAACAAGCAAGCTGGCAAAGCTATATCTGAAATCAAATATACAATAAGCCGACAAGGCCAATAATGGAAGCTTAGAAGACCCAATATAGTATGTCCACAAGTCTCTACTAATTCTACGATTGAACTAGTTGAGAAAAACACCCAATAATTATACGAAACTTAAGTATGCGAAACCTATAGATACCAAACATCTCCGGGTAGAATGGAGCTTAACAATCCTTAATAAAGACAACGCCCCTATTACAAAGGCGTATTAGGTTCTGTAGCTAAACCTGCACACGACATGTAGTGTACCCAGGAAATGGGACGTTACTACAAATGAAAATGTTCTAGTATGTAAGGTGGAAAGGGAAATCATAAATAGCTACGATAAAAAGGGTTATAGAGATACCACCTAAAAGAAAATCTAATAGCCTTCATGGCTGACATCTGACCTCATAGGCGTCAAACGTGCATGTTATGCACGTATAATTGCATGCTGATGCTCGTATAATTGCATCTTGTGAATATATATGTATATATATATATATATGTGTGTATATACAGTAAATGCATGACATACCCAACCAAATGCTATAAATAGTGGTGCCTTCCAGTAGCTAACTGGCATCATATTCGCTAACTTTGGGCCATATGTGTCTCATACGTATAAATATAGGCAATAGGTCTCATACCTCCCAATTATAGCTCAAGAATAGAATGCATAACATGTCATTTCATGGATTCATAATACACATTTGTTACCATACTCATGTTGCCAATTCTGACCTGTAACTCTTCTGTAATCACTTTCGTATAACATGTAAACTACTCATAGAAACTCATAGGTATTCTCGAAAAAAAACTGAATGCTAAACTTGATTTTTAGAAAGGTATCTTTAACTTTAGGTTATTCATAAGGATATTTAGGTCATTAAGAATCTCCTAGTAACTTTATTAATCTTCCATACGACCATTTAGGTCTATAAATCTCATAATAAACTCGAGGCTCTTGATTCGATTACCATTAGAAAACTAGTTACTTAGGAACTCAAAGGAGACTAACAAGCTCAACTTGATTTATGATAAACGAGTCCAAGTTTGTAATAGTATAAGTTTCTTTAGAAACAATGTTGTTTGCCAAGTATATAACAACAAGAATAAGGTACAAGATTTGGTTTGTCTATAATTTTCAAATAACCTTTTCATGAAAACTTATCCCAAGAAAAAATGGTTTAACAACCCTCTTAGATACAACATAATAAATCTCCATATTTTTTGTATCATTCTTAAGACAATAGTTGACTATTAGACATAAGGAGCAAGGAACTCTAGGGAAAATAACTTAAATTATCAAACATACTTCCCAATAATACATGATTAACAATGTGAATAATTAACTATGAAAGTATAATTTTGTATTCTTTCATGAAGAATATTTATGCAGTAACATTCATGTTTAGGAGAGTGCATATATGTCAACACTTCATGCAACATGTAACATGTTAAATGTAAGAAGATTCTTCATAAAATAAGTAGCATATACTTAATAATTCACATAGTATGTAGTTGCAGACAAGTGATTGGTGTTACAAATAATGTGTAAATTATAAACCTCAAAGGGGCACTTAGTTTGTAAGGTAGTGAACCTACGAAAACTAATTCATGTATACATTTTTGTCATGAAATTTGTAGCATATTTAAAATGTTACAAACAAATATATCGTAACTTATTCATATATAGCTATTTGACGACTTACTCTTATAGGCATCCCATGCCCTAACAAGAAAAAAAACATTCAATAGGATCATCTTAATCGCTATTTATAATATATGAAATATTTCGCAAGTAGCTCAATATATAAGATACAAGCAATTTTTGTATTGAACTCGCGACATGAGAAAAAAATTGTCTAATGTAGTACACCTTACATGGAAAAGTTTCTTGCAACGCAAATATCATAAAATAACGATCTACCGAATCGAGAAGGAAAATAGCATAGATCAAGCAAATTGTAAACAAACAACAAGTAATAGTCAACATATAAAGTATGTAACACACATAATTCTATACACAAATGAACTATAGAAAATAGACATATGCACTCGTTTAACTTAATTCACTAGATAACTAATGCCTATGCAAATTATGAAATCTTTCCTTTAGCCCTGAGAAGTGTAGCCTAACTTAAAACATCATTTCTCACATATACACATACATAGTTCAGCTAATTCAAATAACATTCTTATATATATCAAATTTATCACTTGCTTTCTGATAATGAATAAGTACTACTATATCTTTTATTACTCAAAGTATTTAATTTATGTCGAATCTCCGAATATCATTTGACTCTAACCTTACTGTGAATCATAATAAAGCAGATGTATATATTTCCTTATAAAACAAATGAAGATACATACTTCTAATCTGAGTATCTATAGAATGACTTAGATAAGTCACTATCTATATTTTGAGTACACACATTTTATAGAAATAGACAATATGATTAGGGTTTATGAGCTGGAAACTGTCTTCTTGGCAAAACTAATATTTAGTCTAATATAAGGTCACCTTTAATAGATAGAATTTATATGAGACTAAGAAGAATGTAGACTAGAAGTAAATTCATATGACATAGCTTTATCGTATAATCTAAGTGATGAAAGAATAGTAACCATCTCTAAATGTCTGATAGCCTCCTAATTATAAGAGTGGTGCACAACCCACTCAGAAGTAAGACTCTACTAGACATGACTTGTGGACTCCCTAGGACACGACTTGCTCTAATACCAATTTTCTCACTCCTCAAACTAGGGGAGGCGTAACATGCACCTGGTGCCTCACTTGACTGAGAAAACTGACTAACATATAAAGGAATTAAAAAATAGGGGCAAATAAGGCCGCCACAATGTCGAGAGTAGAATGCATAATATTTCATGTCATGGATTCGGAATGCACATTTTTTACCATACTCATGTTCCCAATCTTGACCTATTGGTACTTTTATTCTCATAATCCCGTAATGACTTTGATGTAACATGTAAACTACTCATAGAACCTTATAGGTATTTTGAATAAAACTGAACGCTTAACTCGATTTTTAGAAAGTTTTGTTAAACTTGAGGTTCTTCATAAGGAACTTGAGGTTATTAAAAGTCACCTAGTAACTTCATCAAAGTTTATCGACCATTTTGGTCTTTAAAACACATAATAAACTCAAAGATCTTGACTCGATTACAATTAGAAACCTAGTCACTTAGGAACTCAAAGGAGACTGATATGCTCGACTTGATTTACTATAAATGTGTCCAAGTTGGAAATAGTATGAGTTTGTAGAAACACGATTGTTTGAGAAGTATATAATAACAAAAATAGGAAACAAGATTTGGTCTGTCTATAATTTTAAAATAATATTTTCAAGAAAACTCATCCCAAGAAAGAATTGGTTAACAACACTCTTAGATATAACATAATAAATCTCTTAAGAGAATAGTTCCCTAATAGAAATAAGGAACAAGGAACTCTACATAAAATAACTTTAACTATCTAGCATACTGCACAATAGTACAAACGCAATAATGATACGATAAAATCAAGAAATCGAATCAGCTGACATCAAAACACTCGTCTCAGAGGATCTTCCCAAAAATGTAATATGAAAAAGATTGTATTTTCTTAGCATATCTTTAATATGGACTTGATTAACTTGATGTAGATAATCGATTTCCTTTTTTTGTCGATCAAATACAACACCAAAATATTTATTAAATCTTCCCTTTTATTCAAAGTGCTTAAGTATGTATCAATACGTCATATATATATATGAAGAGTTGCTGAATTTTATTTGAGAGTGCAATTGATAAAAGAAAGAGAGGTAAAGATGCTTATACAAATATGAATTAGAGAGGCGGTTAGTAAGTGGAAATTCTGATATAAAAAGGAGCACTGATTAATTAGCACACATACATAAACAATTAAAAAACTTTACAATGTTTCTAAATATATATATATATATATATATATATATATATATAGAGAGAGAGAGAGAGAGAGGGATAAGTTCTATCTCACAACTGCATACATATTTTTGTACTACTTCTCCACTTCCACGTGGACGTGGAGTTTTTATCACTCCATTAATCTTTTTTAATTACGTAAGTATCTGGGTATTGCATAGGTTCGTGGTAAAATACATATAACCTTTCATATATACTATAATTAGTAGAAAATTATTTTGAATATAGCACACCTTATATAATATAATTATTCAACACAACGACTATCTCCAACAAAATATTAATATATTATAAATTCCTTAAATAAATACACAACTATGTCGAAACTAAATAAATTATCGTAAATAGTTAAGACATTTTAGGATGGCAATTGAAATGCATATTATTATTATTTATTATTTTCATCAAATTTTGACTTACAATTGCGTTACTGAGACATGCATGATATTATAATAAAACTCATAAAATTGTGGCTCCAAAATCCAAGAAAAAGATTTTGGAGAGATTTGTTAGATTGGCGCTTCTCAGGTTCAACGAAATAGTTGGAGCTATGGCTTTTGACTTCTTGACGGACTAAGATAGGTTGTTCAACTTGGGTATCTTAGAGGCTCATAGGGTGTCTTACACTTTTTAACAGTTTTCAGGAATGGCCAATGAGTGGTGGAGATCAGATTTTGCTCCTAGGCTCGTTGATTCCTCTAGTATGGATTGGTTGCAATTTACATAGGTTTCCCTTGAGAGGTTTGTGCCCTATAGCCTTTGATATTAGTGTAAGGACGAGTTCAATAGAATTGAGTACGACCCTTTATCAGTTTCTAAGTATGACGCATGTTTCCATGAGTTGTCCCATTATCATGTATACCCATAGAGTTTGAACAGTTCCAAAAGCTTGTAAACGGGTTCGCCAATTATCTTCAGGAACCACAACCTTTGTTGTGTTATTAGCTGATACGTTCTAGATTATTATTGACAATGCAATGATGATTAAAAGTGTTCGACATGCTTCACTGGGTAGTGGTAATAAGAAGTTTTGTCGCTAGTGATCATTCATCAAGAGGTAGAGATTATTCACGTAAGGGTTCACATGGTTATAAGGGTAGAGCAGTGTGGGCGGATAATAAGAGTACTAATGGTGTTAGTGGGTCCAAACCTAGTTAGACAAGTTAGGAGGTGCATTTTGGATCATTAGGTTAAGTTGGCATGTAGATTCTTCTCGTTACTCATTGTTGTGTTCAGGTCCACATTGTGTTTTTGTTACGATTTTGGGCACAAGGTAAAGGATTGCCCCAGATGTACTTTTTCTATTGGTCAGGATCACCGGCTACTCATTCTACACCATCTATAAAGGCACGAGGTAATTCACATAGTACTAGAGTGTGTCAACCCAAAGTAGACACTAGGTGTAATATGGCGTATAGAACCCTGAGAGGCCCTATAAAAGTCATTTAGCATACATCATACTAGATAATAGAAGTAAAAATTTCATATAAATAGAGTTAGACAAATGCGTAAGTCTGAACAATAGTCTCAAAGCCATCTATTACATTATACTAAAAGTGATTGGGACGTAACTCATACATCACATACAAGATCTGAAAATGGAAATGGTATGAAAGAAATAGAAAACTCTTAGCTCTCGGATCATGAGGACTCACCAATCATCTAATGCCCAAAAGAGTCAACTAGTCACGAGTGTGGGGAATAAAAGCGTCAAACCCTACATTAGTGAAATAATGTTGGCACACGTATGCATTAGTATTAAGGTTTATGGCCTGATTTTCTTACCGTATTTGAAGTTTATATTTTTCCTTAACCAAAAGCCAAAGTATTACCATAAATGCTTTAACCTTTACTCAAAGAAAATATAACTTTCTTTCATATTTGGTTTATTCTTTATTTATAGGAAATGTTTGGAGATCTACATTTTGAAGATTCCTATTCTCATAATATAACATAATAACATCCACAACGTAGTCCTTTAAGAGTTCTGTTTATGGGTAGATTTTCTCAATACACTTGTTATGCTTTTAATTAGTTTTAAATTATGTAGGCCCATTGGTGATATAGAATAATAATATTATGGCTTTAATGTAGTTTCATGAGTCATCTAATTTATCACCTTATGATTTGCATCTGTAAGCTTTCGCATGACGCACCCTAATCACTTTAACCCAACAAGTGGTATCAGAACACATGGTTCAATGATTCAATGGTTCAAAAATATTGAAGAAAGATTCAAGTGGTTTCAAATGAATTTGCAACAAATTTGGTGATAATGAAGATTTCTGTCAATCTATATGTGGAGAAAAAGTTTCAATCGTATTTTCAACATTCCAGCTGTAGCAATTTTGAAAATTAAAAATGAAATATTTTATAACCACGTTTAACACATATATTTTAAACCATATTTTTAACTATGACAAACAACAGTGATGTAAACTACATGAAGAACAATGATTATCATGCATTTGGAGAAGCCGAATCAAGTTTTATCAAGAAAATTCAACCAAAAAGGGAGATTAGTTAGGGTTTTGCCCTGATTTTCTTACGTTATTTGAAGTTTATTTTTTTTCCTTAAATAAAAGCATAAGTATTACTATAAATTCTTTCAATTTTAGTGAAAGTAAAATATAACTTTGTTTCGTATTTGGTTTATTCTTTCCTTAGAGGAAAAGTTTGGAGATCTATAAATTGAAGATCCCTATTCTTATAGCATAACACAATAACATCCCCAATGTAGTCCTTTAAGAGTTTTTTTTATGAGGAGATCTTTTGTCTACAGTTGTTATGCTTTAAATTTGTTTTTAATTGTGTAGGCCGATTGGTCATATCAAATAATAATATTATGGCTTTTAATATAGTTTTAGGTGTCGTCTAATTTATCACCTTATGATTTGTAATAGTAAAGTTTGGCATGACGCCCTAACACTTTTAAACCCAACAAATGCATTAGTACATGGAATGTACTAAGTAAGAGGCAATATGCATAAACATAGGCATGATAACTGATGAGTCCACGATTTGGACTCTTTTAGGGCTTTATTTTGATAGATTTATTGTCCTCAAATGCATATTTTGTCTCAATAACAGATGAAAATCCTTTAGGTAGAAAGGAACAAGACAGCTAAATCGCCTAAGCCATTAGGCGAGTCGTTGAATGGCTATGGTCTCGCCTAATGTTCCAGTGTGCCAAGCCCTGAAGGAGAAAATCAAGTCGGCGATAGAAAGGAGCAGTCGGCGTGTCACCGAACAGCTCCCTGATGCAGTTCCTTATTGCCCAAAGTTACAGAACCTAAAATTTGCTGAAGGCCAAGGCAGAAAGGTGATGAACCAGGCCCAAGGGCGGATCGTTGAGTGGATCAGCAATCCCGACTAACTACACCGAGTTATCCTCCGCAGCACACTTTTAGAAAAACTATAAATACCTATTTAAATTCTAGTTTAGCATCAAGTTTTACATTTCAGAAACCAATTTTTAGAATTTTCAGTTATTAGAAAATACAGTTTTGGAGACCTTGTTCCTTAGCTTTGAAGATTTGAAGATTTTGATTCCTAAACAATTGGAAGTGGGTATTGAAGATTCTTCATCTTTGACGTGTGTAAAGGAAATATTTATTGTACCCATTTGATGCAAACAATTTCTGGTATCGATTTCTATCTTTTTACTATGTCTAGCTAACACCCCAATTCTTGGGGTGTGATTATGTGAATATGGGTTGAATTTATTATTGGGTATTGCTTATATATAGTTATTTTATTGTTTAAAGGTGATTTCACTTAGTAGTTGTGTTTGAATTTAATGGGGTTGTAGTTGCAAATACAATTTTATCTTCGTGTTTTTGATTTCCTCGAGAGAGAGGTTGTAAAACCACAACCACTGAATCGATAGTCTGTAGTTTTTGCGTTATCATTGGTTTAGCTCGAGAGAGTGAATCCTAAACCCTCTCCCACATATACAGCTCGAGAGAGTGAATGGACTAAGGTGAAGGCTGCGCTTCATTGCCTCTTATCGGTGTTAGAGAGAAACCGATTTGATTTAGGGTAAATTATTTGAGAGAAAATTTACCCCCACTAAAGTCTAGCCTATTTACCGATTTACAGCGATGCACTATAAATAGCATTTACCTGGTTGTTTATTTTATTCCATATTCCTATCAGATCCCAAGAATCTCGTCACCATATTTACATTTTTGATTTTAACTGTTATTTTAGTTGATAGTTGATTATAAACCCCCCCTTTTTATAGTTGACAGTTGTATCACCCTTTAATTTGATATGTTTTTCTTTGTAAATGTCTATTGCTACGATTGACTTGAACACATTTTTACTTTTCTATTGATTCTCAATTAAAAACCACTCCCTTGGGACTCGACCCCAACTCACTAGTTGGCACTTGAACTGGAAGTAGTGTTCTTATACGTGAAATCAAAATGGCACCGCTGCTGGGGATTGGTGTTAGTTGAGAATTTTTAGTTAAGTTGAATTTTGTTCTTGTTAGTTGGAGCCCTACTAACTTAATATTTAGTTATAGTTTTTATGTCGCTGTTTTGAGTAGGAATATGGAATATGTCTGGTAGCAATGGTGACCAAATGGACCTCTCTCTTTTGAGGATGATGTCTCTTAGGGATAAAATCCTAAGTTTTAGAAAATTGGAGGGGGAGTCCATCCATGAGTTGTGGCTGAGATTTAAGACACTCTTCCTGCAATGCCTAGCTCATGGAATCTCAGAAAGCGTGCTATTGGACTGCTTCTACAAAAGTCTTGGGCTGGAAAGTAAAAGAATGGCTGACCAAATATTCCCAGGGGGATACTCGCGACTATCCTATGCAATAGCAGCCCAAATCCTCGATCACATGGACATGACCAATAAGGAGATTGAGAAAGACCATACTTTGGACACACTGTTGACCCAGCTGGATCTAGTTGCCAAGAAGACCATGGAATTGGAAATGCCGTATAAAAGGAAAGACCAGTGGATTCCCCCTTATGAGCGTACAAAGCCCAATGCAAACGAGGGTGGACAAATAGAAGAAAAGACTCTCACTCATTCTCCACAAAGTTGAATGTCACACAAGAGGATTAATGAGATAAAGGATAATGTCTTACTGCTGAATGAAATAACTGCTTCCCAATTCATATATGTTCAACGACTGGAGACCCAAATGGGTCATGTATTGTCTCGTCTCTACTCCACAAATCAAAATTAAGTGGGGAAGTCGTGCCGATGTTAACTAAGGCGCTACTTGGGAGGCAACCCGAGACCTTTTTTTTATCGCTTTATTGTTTCTTTAAGAAATAACGGTGTGTTGTTTGTGTAGGACAAAATGGGAAAGTTGTTGAAAATTGCAGGTTGGCGAGCTAAAAGTTCCAGACGGCGCATCGTCGAAGATGTCGGCGAGCCCGACCTAATCCGCTATGTGACTCAAGACATCTTCAAAATAGAGTTTGTAAAACTCAGCGAGCTCAGGAAATTATTGGCGAATCGCCGACCAGGTCGGCGATCCTGACGTAGACCATCGTTTGGACCCCCACATTAACTGGAGGTTTTGGAAAAGTAGGCAAGGTAAGTGAACACTCGGAGTGTCGCCGAGTGGTTTGGCGAGAATTACTAACGTCACCGAATGGGTGAGAATTGGACAGTTTTAAAGGCCAATGGTTTCAAAGTTTCAAAATCTTCACTTTCCCTCGCTTTCAAAATTCGCAAACTCACACCTAGTTAGTATTTTTAATATTTTTGCATTCCATAAGTATTTTGGTTGTTAATTGGTGCTCGGACTTTGAATTACATTGTCGCCTAGCATTTCAAAGTACTTTAATCGGCATAAAAGGTCTGTTTTCCAAATCCTGAGTTTATTTTATTGAATTTGTACTCATTTGCAATGATCTAATCGTATTTCCGTGTGCTGGGACTCTCTGATAGGATTAGATATTTTAAATGGCTGATTTGAATTATTACTCCTGTCTGGAATGCTTATAGTGTCGATTTCCCATGTTCTATTGCGCTGAAATTAGTTAAATTTTGTGGAGTTGTTCTTGCATGTTGGTTAGATTATTTAGGTGAAGCCTGAGTAGCCCGTATTTGTGCTAAATGACATAAATTGCATAATGATAGAGTGGGTGACACCATTCTTAAGGGTAAAAGTCATCAAATGGCCAAATTTGGCAAAATCAGGAGATGTTTGAGTATCCTGGGGTGATGGGTGTTATGGGTCTGAGCTTAATTTAACTAATACATGCTTTGATTTTGTTTTCGAGGGTTGAGGGGTTGAATTTCAGAAGATGGGTTGAAAATAGGTATGTTGAGTCGTTTGGCGAGCTGGATCGAGCTCACCGAACCACTCGGCGGTTCGCCAATATTCCCCATCTCACCTTTAATTTCATGCTCCATTTGATGATGGGTTCTGTAACTTTCAGAGAGAAGCCAGAAGTCACCGATAGCTCTCGGCAACTCGCCGAAAGTCTCTTTTTTCTCCCTTTGTCTGCATCTGTAAATCCTTGTTGCACTGTAACTTTCGGCGAGCTATCCCTTGCTCGCCAAATGATATTGGCGATTCACCAAAAGGCCTTACCCATTGCCAACTTGTTATAACTTTAAAGACAATCCGTTTTCCAAGCCCGATCTAGCTCACCAAAGTGACTCGATGACTCGCCGATCGGATCAACGAGTTTTCCTGCAACTGCTTTTCTATAAATTTGATGAAGTTATTGTTAAATTTTTCTTAATGTTTTGCAAGTATGGTGAGGACAAACATAGATTAGCTACCTCGAAAAAGAGCACGAGGTATCACTCTAAATGAAGGGGATTCAAATCCTCCAAAGAAGGGAAGGAAATAGCTCCCACCGGGAGTCAAAGGAAAAAGAAGAAATCCCATATATTAGAGAGTGGTTGTTGACTCCCGGGCTAATTTTTCTAAGACTGAGGATGAGCAGCCTTTGCAGTTCCGAAGGGAAGAGCTCCGGACTTGATCTCACCCTACATCTACCAGAGTCACTCCTGCATCTACACTAGCAAAATCACTGCCAACTCTGGCACCTCCTGTAGCTCCCATGCAACTAGTCATTCCTCTACCTAGACTCCTCAACAGGTTGAAGGGAGATGGTTTGCGAACGACCCACATGGAGAAACTACTATCTATAGAGGGTATGGAGGACAGGTACTCCAGTGTAGCAGAACTATTACAGTGGCACCAGTTCAAGATTTTCACCAGGCCCCGAGGTCCGTATATTCCTTCATTGGTCCATGAGTTCTTCACAGCATATGGTGAACTAGTGCTGAAGAGTAAAAAGAAGGCCAACGAGTTCAGACCGGTTAAGTCGGTCATTGTTCGAGGTGTAGAAGTGAGCTGCAGTGAGGAGTACATTAATGTTGTATTAGATAGGCCTCCAATGTAACACCCCAAAAAAAAATAATCAAACTAAGACTTGAACCATCCTTCGTTGTGAGTAGGATTTTACCGAGGAATTAAAATTTCTTAAGTTTTAAGTTCACTAGATGTAGCACCTTGAGTTCGAAAAAGAACTAAATTGGAAATAGCAAAATCTGAAATTTTGCAAGTTATGCTTAAGTATGAGTTTTGGGTCGACTTCAAACGACCATAACTCCTAGCTCAAGATGATTTAGGTGTACTACCAGATACCATAGGAAAGACCTTTGAATTATCTTTCCAACGCCGCCGAGTTTGCTAAGTTTCGAGGTCGGATGAGTGAGATATGGCCTTTTGAAGATAGGCTGCCCAGTTAAAGAAGGTTAGCCGAAAATAGAGAGGGGTATTTTGGTCTTTTCCGTACCCAATCAGATTTAATTCGTTTTTGGTAAAATTTTAAGGGTCTAATCCTATTAGGTTCAGTTTTATAATCCTAAAATTAGCCTAGGGTTTTAGTTGAGAGTTCAAGAAGAGAAAAGAAGAGAAAAGAGGAGGAAAGAGGAGAGGATCAAGCGTTCGTCGAGATTCTTGCGTCTTGTTGCGGATTTTTGCCATGGGTTTAATCCCTAAGAGGTATGTAAGCTTCCATAGTGTTGGGCTCTTTCACCCACACGCCAATCATGATTTATTCATTGTAATTTCGTTCTTGAAATTTATGGATTTAAGTTCTTGATGAGTTCTTGATAAGTGTTCTTGAAGTTTCATTAAGTTTTGAAGTAAGATTCTGCTTAGGTCAACTTTAAACGACCATATCTCTTAGAATATTAAGAGTTATGTGTGCCATAAACTATTCAATTAAAGGTATTTGAATCTACTTTCCAACGCCACCAATTTCATGTCAATCCAATTTCTGAGTAAAAAGTTATGACTATTTTAGTAACATATACAGTGCTGTTACGTATTAACCGACGGGAATATATTGAAAATAATCGTTTTTGTCTTTTTACCTCCAAGAAAACCATCAACGAATTTCTTGACTAATAAAAAGCTCAAAACAAATTAGATTTTCATCTTCACTCATGAAAATCATAATTTTTGGCTATAGAGATTTTAAGAAACTAATTCAAGAATCTCAAAAAAGGTTTTCTTGATTGTTTACCTTCAAGCTAGGGTTTCACGGCTTCTAATCAAGTTCTTCTTCAAGATTCTTCAAGATTCTTAAAGATGCTTATAGATTCTTCAAAAATCTTGTTTCTATGTATGTAAGGCTATCATAGTGTTGGACTAGTTCGTCCTCACGCCCTACATCTACTTTCAGATCAGTAAAAGAGTAATCTAGGATACTTTTCCTAGATCTGAGTATTCTTGAGATAAGTTGGTTTTGAGTTCTTGAATTCACGTTTCTTTTAAAAGTTCTATTCCTAATTATCGAATAGCTATATTTTTATTGAGATCCTTCATATCATGAATCATAACTCTTGAATTCATAATTCAAATTCAAGAAAGAGTTAAGAGTAGAGTTCAAGAAAGTCTTTGAGTTCAATTGTGAATCCTTTGAGATCAACTATTGCTTTGAACTAAGTTTTGAGGAAGTAAGTCAGAGAATGAGAAGAGTCACATACATGAGTTTCATAATGTTATGTAGACCTACGAGTCAAGTCGTTCATGCCCATAAATTCCGCATGAACTCCAGAAGTTGAGTATCTTTGAGAGGAGTAGTATCTTCAAGTTCTAAGTCTTGAGTATTGAGTTCCTAATCCCCTTTGAGATTATATTTCTAAGCATGAGACTATTACATGTTACCCATAAAGTCTTTGAGTTGAATTGTTCATGCCTATAATTCCGCATGAATCCTATAAGTCGAACAGTCTTGAGATGAGAAGTATCTTTGAATCCTTGAGTCAAGTAGTTCATGCTTATAATTCTGCATGAACCCTCTGAGTTGAGCATT
This sequence comes from Solanum okadae, assembly GCA_036553675.1. Taxonomy (NCBI): domain Eukaryota; kingdom Viridiplantae; phylum Streptophyta; class Magnoliopsida; order Solanales; family Solanaceae; genus Solanum; species Solanum okadae. The sequence goes on along the minus strand of CM071687.1, from coordinate 18,370,611 downwards.
CTTGAAATGAGTAGTATCATTGAAGTTCTTGAGTTCCAAGTATTTGAGTTCTATCTATGGTTATTGAAAACCTTGCATTGAGTAGTTCATGTCCATAATTCGGTATGAACCATATTTTAAGAAGTCTTTTACAAACGTTTTAACTTTGTTTTAAGACTTAAGTTTTGAGTTCAGTAAAGAGTAAAGTTTGAAGTCTTTTTCTTCAAAAGTATATGAGGACTAAGTATTCCCAAAGAGTTTATAAATGTTTTCACATTTAATAAGAACGGAAACTGAGATTTCCAAAGAGCTTTTGGGTTAGTTTTCAGAAAAGAGTAATAGCTTTCTAAATGAATCAAGTAGGGAAACTGAGATTTCCAAGATAGCCTTTGAGCTAAGTTTTTGAGCAATTAGCTCAAATCAGCAGAAAGAAGTATGTTTTTAAAACATAAGAGCTAGTATATTTTTGGAAGTAGTATTGAGCACCGATATGGGGGAGAGTTCAGAAAACTCACAGCCCCCATAAACCATGTAGCCATCATGGGTAGAAAAGGGTCATACTTTTTAGATGAACCCTTTCCACATAGATTAGTGGATCCATTAGTAGTTCAGGTCCTATACCTTTGGCCGGGTATAAGATGCGCTGGCAGCGTGAGGTAGATCGCTGTATCATCACTATAGCTCTTATGTGATGGTTGTCGGTTAGAGAAACTCCCACAGAAGTTATTGTATTTTTATATACATTTCAGAGTTATGTTGTATCCTTGCATACACACAGATTTGACAGCATGTTTTTAAACAGTTTGTTTCTTTATATTGCACTTGTTTTAAATTGCTTTATATTGAAATGAGTTCAGTCATATTTAGTTGAGTATTCAAAGTTGAGTATCCAGAGTTGAGTATCTAGAGTAGAATATCATATCTTTGAGCAGAATATCATATCCTTGAGTTGAGTATCTAATCTCGGAGTTGAGTATCTTATCCTTGAGTACTTCTGAGTTGAGAAGTTTGAGTAGTTTTGAGTACCCTTGAGTTGAGTAAGTTTGAGAAGAGGTAAGTATGTTTCATTTCTATCAAGTTTCAAGCTTATGTTTATGTTTTAGAATTCCTCTTACATGCTCGTACATTCCATGTACTGAGCCATTTGGCCTGCATCTTCTTATGATGCAGACACAGGTATTCAGGATCATCAACAGGAGCTTCGTTGATACATCCGAGAGTTCGAGTTAGCTATGGTGAGCCTCTTTTCTTTCGGAGGATTTCATTTACTTTTCAGTTTAGTCAAGTTATCGTGGATCTTGTCCCGACTTCCATCTTTATCAGTTAGAGGCTTCATAAATAGTCAGTATAGTTGAGAAGTTTGTATCATTCATTTATTTTATTAAATGTTTTAAAAGACTTAAGTTTCCTATTTTATGGAAAGTTGTATATATTTTATTATACAAAGTATTCTTTTGAGGTAAAGATTTGTAAAGTTGAGTTCATGAATTTTATTCAGTTTTTAAGCTTTGTATGCTTGAATCAGTTTTCCGCTTGTAGTCAGCCAGGATGAGGGTTTGCTTGGGGACCAGCAATGGTCTTCGAGTGCCGGCCACGTCCAGGGTGTAGGCTCGGGTCGTGACATCCGGGTCTTCACTTTCATATGACGGCCTACCTAACACACAAACTCTGGTGAATCTAAATGGTTGTCTTGTCCACCCTATTTCTAATACCACTCCTAGGTGTATTGAGGCGGGAGTCGAGATCGAGAAGAAGGATTATAATATAGCTGCCCGTTATTGGTTTGGTTTCATCAGTAGTTTACTTATGCCTTCATAGAACGAATCGATCCTCCGACAAGCAAAAGCAGCCTTCCTAGGGTCTATCTTATCAAAGAGGCGGCTCAACTTGGGCCTTATCATAGAGAAGGAGATGGCAATGAGAGCCTAGCAGAAGCTGAACTCTTTGCCTTTCCCAGTACTAATCACAGAGTTGTGTCGGCGTGCTGGAATGCCACGGGATGCTGCTAGAGATCTTGATATTACCCCATCCTCCTCCACTGACATCCTTCACATTGAGGCCGAGTATACTAGAGAGGAGGCTGACAGGAGGAGGGCAAATCCAGTGGACACTTCTCCGGAGATGAATATGGATTCGATACCTGCAGAGGCGTCTTCACCTAGTCCGGCCTCCGGACCTTCATGTACTTCTTCCTTTTCTACTTCTTCACAGGTTTCGGGCACCTGCACCTCATCCCAGCCAGCCAAGATTACTCAAGCGATGATCTTGAAAATGGGGCATCTGGCCCATTCAGCTAACGTAAGGGCGACTCGATTGGAGAGATCCATTCCAGGGATGATTGATAGTGCTATTTTGGCTGCACTGACCCCCCCTCTAGGCTTCTGTTGAAGTTCTAGCTACTAGAGTCACAGTTGGTGAGAGCAGGCAGGGGGAGGCCTCCGAGATGACGATTTTGAAAGCCGAGGTAACAAATTTGAGGAAGGACGACTATCTCAAGTCTATTGACTTCACTTCTTTGTTGGAGGCTGCAGATGATTTAGACCCTCCTGAGACTTCAGGGGTTCCTCTGGCTACCACCAGAGACGTACAGAGAGATGATACAACAGTTGATGACTCAGATCCCTAGACCGACGAGGAGCAGATAGCAATAAGGAAGGAGAACATTTATGGAAACCTGCCAAATCTGGAGGAGACAAAGGTATAGTCAGTGATCCAGACATCACTGACCGAGACTTATATGGCCGCCCCTAGTGGATCTGGCAATGCCATTCCTTATGAGGTGACCCCGGACACTAATACCCAAGTCCAGACAGATGCACCAGGCACTGATGCCTAAACAGATGGGGCGACTGTATAGAAAGGATCCACTCTTTACCTCCGTCTCTGTCTTACTTTTTTTTTTTTTATGGATATTATATTTTTGTTTGCAGTTGAGGAAAAATGCTTTTATTTTGGTGGGGTGAGGCCCACTTTTTGTGTGACTCTTTTTGTGAATATTATTGTTTTGTTTATATATTTAGGCTTTGAGCTAAATTCGTGTTATACACTGCTTTTGTGGATGCTTGAGCGTGTGGCTCCTCGCTTTTAATTGTAAATAATTTTTGACCCATCCGAAATTTTTTTGCCACCTCTTGTATGTGTTGAATGTGGTTGTTCTCTTGCAAATTCGAGTATCGGTTTTGATCAATACCGATGACTTGAATAGTGCTCATAATCGAATAAAAATGAATCCGCGGCTACAACGAGGCCAATTGAAGTTGCATAGACAATATGTTAAATCCTTGCATCTCATTGTGACTAACCAAGTATCAAATTGAGTCTCTTGTGATGATCATTGCACACTAGCGAAAGTGTGGAGTCTTGTTTAACTTTGGTGCCAATGCCTTGTGTGATGAGCTTACAGTAAACCATGTGTGATGACACTTAGAATTTGCCCCGTTGGTCTGGTTGACTAAGTGATGCAATTTCTTCAAATGATCTTAGGCAACTTTAAAGAGTGTGAACCAATTTGAAATTATACCTCTTTTGTGGCTTACCTTGTGAGTGTGTGAACCTCTTTTGAGCACCCTTTGAGCCTAAACCTTTTCTTGGAAGAAACTTGATAACTTTGCTACCTTTTATTGACCCATTACCCATAATCCTCATGATTTGTTGTTTGTTTGAATAGCCAACTTAGGCCTAAAGCCTAAGTTGGGGGTGTGGTGAAAATAGAAGGCGAATCAATTGAATGCATAGAAGTCCCTTGTGCCCATGTTTTGAGAAAAATGGATCCCCTCCATATAAAAAAGAAGAAGATAAAAATAGGAAAAGATTGAAAAGTTGTGAAATAAAGTTGTGGGAATACAAAGAAAATGGGGTTCCCAATGACTCATGGAAGATGAATAAGAGGTGACTTTTTAGCTTGAATGAAAATGATAAAGAGAAGGAAAGAAGGTGTTGCTCACATCACATTTCATGAGGATTTTCAGCCTATAAGCCTAAATGATCATACCATTACACTCAGCCGCATTACAAGCCTTGAAAAGAGCTTTTTGATCTTGAATGAGCTAAAGCAAAAGTCGATTAGAAAATAAGGGCAAACCTATGGGTGAAATCATGCATTGCGTTTATCTTTGTGAGTGTTTGTGTTGATCTTGATTTCGTAACTTTAATTGATTGAACCATTGAGTGAATATTGTATCATTCTTTTTGTGAGGGCATTTGAATACCTTTGTGGAGCTTGAACTTGCATTTGAAGCAAGTATAGTGAGCTTGAGATTTCTTGAAACAGTCCTCCTGGCTTTTGATGCTCAACTTTGACTTGTTGACAATTAGGCTACATAGCAACAAATTCTGCAATATCCTTTTTCATTCCATTCCACCAATAGACCTCCTACAAGTCATGGTACATCTTGGTGGCTCCTGTTGAATGGGATATCGAGAACTATGGGCTTTCGATAAGATTTTCTCCCTCAAATTATCAACATAGGGAACACAAAAACGACAATTATATTGATGCATACCATCTTCCCTTGGGAGAAAGACTCATAGGACTTCTTAAGCAGCACTTCATTAAATTCAACTAAAGCCAGATGAAAATACTATTTGGTTTTCACATCTGATAGAAAAGACGATTCCAAACCATTGTGTATCAGAACATCACCTTCGCTGGAATCAATCAACTAGACACCCAATCGGGCCAATCTGTGAACATCTCGAGCCAACCCCTTTTTGTCATGCTCAATATGAGCAACAATGTGCTCTTACAAATTGATAACCGACTAAGAGAATCTGTCACCACATTCGCCATGACGGGTGATAGAGGACATTCCTGGCATAATTCTTTAGTAACTCAAGACACCTCTTTTGGTAAAGATTTAAATCTTTTTTCTTGAACACATATTGCAAACACTCGTGGTTGGTAAAGACATCAACATGAACACCATATAAGTAATGCCTCCAAATCATTAAGGCAAAAACAACCGCCGCTACTTCCAAATCATGGGTAGGATAGTTCTTTTCATGGATCTTAAGTTTTTGTGAAGCATAAGCAATAACCTTCCCATTTTGCATAAGATTACACATTAGTACGAACCCTGAAGCATCACAATAAAACACAAATCGATCGAATTCTTCTAGTAAAATCAACACCCTTTGATATTGTCCTCGAAGTATGATGTCACGCCCTAAAATAGAGGGCGTAACTGGCACTCGATACCCTAATACATTGAGTTACCCATTGAAACATACTAGCTAAACCAAATTTGTGAGGAAAAAAGATTGGGCAGCACAACCTCTAAAAAGTGAAGCCTGGACCCAGAGGTCATGACTTGAAAGAGAATAACCATACAGACAATGGTAGACAAACCGAAAAAAAATAAGATGTACTATCTAGCCGATGTGGCCACAACTAAAAACATACCTACTTACACACACACCTATATATATATGCCAAGACTATTGGCTGGAGGTTGACACATACAAAAAGAAAACCCAGAATATTGTGTCCACAATAGCCTCTATGAGTGACCTAAGCACTGTCGAGACAAGGCCCCAACTATACCCAAATTGTACAACAAAAGTAAACATCCTCTGATATCCTCACGATAAGATGAAGCTTACCAACTCACAGCTGAACCTAAATCCTAGCGGGTGGGTCGATTAGAGTCCCTGCCTGTACCTGCTCGTACAAAACAAAAAGCAGCGTCCCCAGGCAAAGGGACGTCAGTACGAATAAAAATGTACTGTTATGTAAAGTGAAAATTAAAATGATAAACATTTACTGAAAAAGGGTAATAGAGATACCACCAGAAACTGAAACCCAAATAATCTCCATGGCTGACCTTTAACCCCCTACCACTTAAATATGCATGGTATGCTCGTATAATCATATGTCGTGAATACATATATATATATATATAGATGCGAATGCCTGACATACCCAACCAAATATTAGCAATGGTGGTGCTTTCTGGTAGTGAACCGACATCATATTCGCCAACTTGTGGCCATCTGTGTCTCATACGTATAAATATAGGCAATAGGCCCCCATACCTCCCGATTATAGCTTAGGAGTAGAATGCATAGCATGTCATGGATTTATAACACCTATGAGTTACTGTTGTCATGTTGCCAATCTTGGCCCGTTTGTTGTCTTGTTCTCATAACCCCATAATAACTTTCGTTTAACATATAACAATCTCATGGAAGTTGATATGTTCTTCCAAATAAGCTTGAAAAGTTAGCTCGAATTTTAGAAGGATAACCTAACCTTGTTGATATTCATAACAAGTTTAAAGTGACTTACTTAGTTCCTAACTTGGTTCCTAGATAATTTATAAAAGAAATATTTCAAAAACCTAGTGTTCTAATAGTTTACATTTAAATTATATTTGAGAGTTTTGAAGGTCATGAACTACTTTAAAGTTTTTCTTTAATAATAACCTTAGTGGAGAAAGAGGGCTAGTTACAAGTAGTAAGGGTCTCGCGTGACATTTTAATTCACATCACCCAAGGAAGAATACGAATTCATACCTACAGACATATAATCAAGGAAACTGATAAAATGACGTGTAGATGTTGAACACTCTATTTATCCGAACGAGTGAAATATCAAAATAATAGAATCATGAAAACAATTCAGCTGAGATCACAGCACCTTTCACTGAAGGTCTTTCTATAAAGAGAATCGCAAAATATCACATTCGGCGTTTTAGAAATTTCCCAGGAGTGGTGCTAAAATGAGGGACGTAGCTTCGCCTTAACATACCTTTTCAATGAACGCTCAAATGGCCGTAGCTTCTTCACGAAAGTTGTTATTTACCTCCTAAACTTCGCAAACACTATATACACACAACTGGTACACACCTATAAACAGTTCATAATTGTTGTTAAATCGGCAGATTTGCCAAATGTCCTCAACTTGACGAAATGTCTGTAGAACTTCATAAAAACAATCATAAAAGAGTCTCGAGATGATTACCTTAGTTAACCAAGTGTAAACCTTGAAGAAACAACAATAACTACAAATTTATATTTTCAAAAACTTGCTCCAAACGCAGCTAATAGAAGGGGAAAACGATTGCCACGTGTAGAGATCACGTTTCTAGGCATGGGGGCAATCTTTAATGGTAGAAATCATCAAAAACTGACCTTCATCATGCAAGTACTCCATAGGAACCCTCTCTTAAGCTTTATTTCTTGTTTGGAATTAAAATGAAATGTTTTCATGGCTTAAAACGTTGAGTAAGCCGACATACCAAATTTTTGACCCGACCCGGATTCTGCCTCGGCAGTCCGTAGTAAAACCCTCATAACTTTTTACTCCGATGTCGGTTGGATACGAGGTATTGTGCGTTGCAAACTAGACTCGTAGGCCTTTGATTAAATGGGTGATAGGCCTTCTAACTCTTTGTATATTGGGAGAAAACATCCAACACATTTGACCCAAAGTTAAGAAAATATTATCAGAGAAACTTCGATAACTTTTGCCGACTTTAGTTTCACTAATTTTCTTGACTTCCAAACTTAACATACGACCCTTGTGCTATTGTAATACCTCATAACACACTATTCTTAGCATGTTTTACACTCAGGGGTCGTTTGGTTTGAAAATGAGTTATGATAGGATAAGTTATGTTGGGATAAGTTATGTTGGGATTAGTTATGATGGGATAAGTTGTGTTGGGATTATTTTTTATTGAGTGTTTGGTTTGTTGTGTTCAAAATAATAAATTTTAAGAACAATTTATTTGTTTACAAAAATGCCCTTCATTAATGTAAAAAGTGATATAACAAAAGGGTTGAAAGAGACATTTTTGTCATTTACCTATTTTATCTCGGGATAACTTATCCCGGGATTACTATACCACCCAAGGAGAGGGATAACTTATCCCGGTACTAATTATTAATCCCGGGATAAGTTATCCCAAACTTACCAACCAAACAACAAAATAAGCGGTACTATAATTTAATCCCGGGACTATTTGGTATTATCCCTCACACCAAACGAGCCCTCATAGTCTTATCCACAAGGTATTGGACAAGTTAAACCTTTCAAACGGGCGAAGTTCTACCCGAGCCATTTCTTTTATCATGAACTTTGTTTGAGGGGTCCCTTTGACCTAAAACTTTAGTTTAGTTCTTTGATATTTCCACCTACTTGCAATCTTAATCTCCAATGTACGATACAAATTCATATACACGTCATATAAGCATGCCATACTATGCCGCCCATATTATGCATGATTAGGAAAAAGTACGGGATCTTACATTCTCCCCCCCTTATGAGCATTCGCCCGCGAATGGATCTAAACAATTCCTTGGTTGTATTTTCTTTTTTTTCTCACAGTACTTTATTTGCGAGTCTATTTATTACAGTCCCAAACCTAAAGTCAAATTCTGTAAATTTTAACTATTAAGCTTTGCATAGCTATCTCGTAAGAAGACATATAAATTTCACCTTCAAGCTACTTAAAATATAACTAAGTCGTTGTGAAGAAATAATTGCCAATAATCAAAATGTGACTCACCTTAATTCGTAAAAAGTTGGGGGGTGCTCCTTCCTCATTTACTCTTCCGCTTCCCTAGTCATTTCCTCGACGTTGTTATTTCTCCATAACACTTTCACAGAAGCTACATCTTTATTTCGAAGCTTTATTATTTGCCGATCTAAAATCGCTATTGGTACCTCTGATAAGATAAATCCTCAGCGATACAAATATTTTCAATGGGCATAATACGTGAAGGATCTCCAATGCACTTTCGCAACATAGAAACAAGATATACAGGATGAACTGCTTCCAATAATTTTATACATTCCAACGTATCTAGGAATGAGCTTCCCTTTCTTACCAAATCGAATGATGCCCTTCATAGGCGATACTTTCAGGAAAACCGAATCTTCTACCTCAAACTCTAAGTTCCGTCGGTGAACATCTATATATGACTTTTGTCGACATTGTGTTGTATGAAGACGATCTCTAATAAGCTTAACCTTTTCAATCGCTTGTTGGACTAGATTGGGACCTAGCAAATCTGCTTCTCCGAGCTCAAACCAACTAATTGGGGACCAACAGTTCCGCCCGTATAGTACTTCGTAAGGGGCCATCTGAATACTAGTTTGAAAGTTGTTATTATAAGCGAACTCGATAAGAGGTAGATGTTGATCCCAACTTCCTTTAAATTCCAACACAAAAGCACGTAACATATCCTCAACCGTCTGAATAGTACGTTTTGCCTGTCCATCAGTTTGTGGATGAAAAGTGGTGCTAAGATTTACCTGAGTGCCTAGACCTTTCTGAAACAATCTCCAAAAATGTGTTGTAAATTGAGCTCCTCAATCTGAGATAATAGATAATGGAACTCCGTGAAGGCGAACAATCTCCTGAATGTAAAGCCTACCATAATCTTCAGCTGAATATGTCGTCCTAAGTGGGATGATATGAGCAGATTTTATCAGCCTATCGATAATTACCCAAATGGAATCTAACCTTCGTGGAGTGCGAGGCAAACTCGTGATGAAGTCCATATTTATCATATCCTATTTCCATAACGGAAGCTCAATATACTAGGTTAGGCCTCCAGGCCTCTGATGCTCTGCTTTAACTTGTTGACAGTTGGGACATTCAGCTACCATCTCTACAATATATTTTTTCATGCCATTCCACCAATAGATATGTCGAAGGTCCTGATACATCTTCATCGCTGCAGGGTGAGATTTATATCTAGAATAATGGGCCTCTAAAAGAATATTTGTACGGAGCTTCCCAACTGCCGGTACACATAAGTGACCCTGGTATCTAAGAACTCCATCTCCAGCTAGCTTAAATAAGGGGTGTTGCTGCTGTGGAATCTTTTCTGTAACGACCCTAGAGCACCCCCTAGCCGTTACATGCGTATTCGACCTCTAGGAGGTCTTATAAAGCCTTAGCATTCATTCATCGCATTCGGTAATAAAAATCGTAAGAAACAAGAACACTTTTTAAAACAAATCCATAATACTCATAAAAATCTTTCAAATGTAAAGAAGTAGAATTTCTAAGTCTCCTGTACCATCTTAGACACGAATAGAACATCTTAGGGACACGACCCCTTTACAACAATAGAAAGTAAAAGTCTTATACAATGCCTAAGTGGAAATACTAGAAAGATAACAACTATGTCCTCCAATATATGAGGACATACCAAGCTTCTTGAGAAGAGTCAATATCCCAAGCTTCCTCAAAAGATCTCCTCACTTCCCACCACCTACACTTGTAACAATAGAGAAATATGGAGTTAGTACAATAAGTACTAAGTATGATGACCATGCAAGAAAACATGCACAACGGACTTTTACAAGGAATGTATGCTTTTAAGACCTTTTTTAACAAACCTTTACAACCACAAGCATAAACCCACATTTCAAGTCACCATTCACAATTAAGACCATAGTCACATCATTTACAACTCAATTAATGCAAGTGCACAATACTTAAACAAGATAGCAAAGTAATTCCTTCATTACCATTTAAGCCTCTATCTCAAGTCACCCTAAGCCACACTTAAGTGAATAATGAAGTGACCGCCCATACAACCTCTTCATATACACCTAAGTGTTCCTAAGAGTTACCAAAGACAAGGGTTTTATCATTACATTATAACATACTAAGTCAACATTCTTTATAAAACCATTTAAGAGACACACAAGCATATAGGGGACAATCACATAATAGCCCTAAGGCTTAGGGAACTCACTTTAGCATCGTTTAAGCCTACTCGTGCCATGTGTAAATAGCATCCCATACTACTACCTACATGCTGTAGAGCCTATCCAATACTAGAGTGCTCATCCCACATGATGGAAATAGGCCTTAACCGACATAGACCACACTAACAAGGTATGGAATCTGGAGTCTATCCTACTCCGTGGAGGTTGTTCTACTTGCCAAGGGTAGAACTAAAAGCAACCCATGTTGGCACATGGTTTAAGAGATGTCCAAGGATGTTCATTGTGCCTAATCTCATGCTCAACTAGGCCACCATCCTAATCACATCCACTCGGTGCTTAGCCTTGGTTTCCATAGAGTATTCAATCACATATGTACTAGAGAAGGTTCCTTTTCTAGTTCAACGAACTCATAGTACCTCTTCCCAAGAAAGGCACCATTTCTTAGTCATAGCCAATCTAGGTTCATAAGGATAGCTCATTTGAATTTCTTAGATAAGGATTCTCATGCCGTTCCGGCTCCATCCATCTCCAAGTCTATCATTTCACTCAAGAAGGGAACATCGCCCTAAGGCCCATCCTTCAAGGTTATACATTTCTTTAGGAAAGCTAGACTTGTAAAGAGGCACTATGCTTAAGTCTACCAATTCAAGTCTTGACATAGAATTCCTCTTTTAGCATTTATAGGAAGAGCTCTATTACTAAGTCATAGCCCAACCAAACATTCATATATATAATCAAGCCTCCATGACACAAGACAAGATACTCAAGTCTATCATATGATCTACAACATCATCTTATGAAAACTCATCATAGTCCATCATCACCACCTATCACCATGCTTTCACATTAGCATAATAACACTTTATACATTATCACATTAACACCATTAGAACATCTTCACATTATAGCTTCACACAAACTTTCCATATAGCTTCATATAGGACTTTACATATAGCCTCATATATGTATAAAAACACAACAATATAACAACACTCATATATTGCCCTTCATGGCGTCAATTCCCAATAATACCACACAAGAATAAGATATAACACTTCCACCAAAGGTGGTTTCAACCTACCAACAACAATCAATTCCATAAAGAGAGTTCAAGCTTTCTTACCATAATCCAAAGCCATAGCCAAAATCATCAATACTTCACCCATAAGGCTTACCACCCTTAATTCATCCATTATCAACAATTAATCATAATTAAACATTAAACAACACAAGAGATGTCAATACAATTCACTTTACATATACTTCCATCAACTTTGAATTTATAGAAATAGACCCACTTCATAGCAAATTTAGGGTTTTAGTGAAAACATGGATTCTTGAAGAAAGTTCATATATAATCATCAATTATACTTTAATTCACCAAGATAATGCTTTTGAAAACAATTTATCAATGAACCCATGCTTATAATAGAAATTAGGCTTTTTGTTCTTTGAAAACTTTTGAAACCCTTTTGAATGGACTCCTTGAAAGAAAGGATAATCAAGGATCAAGGGTCACCATACCTTAGACTTGATGAATCCCACGAAAATTTGATGAAGAAAGCTTGAAATCTAAACCCTAGGTTCCACTTCTCCTTCTTCCTTAAGTTGAGAGAAAAATATTGAGAGAGAAGAACTTTGGGATTTGATTTGGGAAAAGAGAGTGAATGACTTGTTAAAAGACTTAAAACCTTATATATTTATCATATAAACCATTTAAAATCAACACAACATAATAAACAATTAAAATGAAATTACTTAAAAACCCTTCTCTTGAGGCAGCCCGTCAGGGACCACGCCCAACTAAACGGGTCGTGAGGGGCACCACGGCTCGTGGTCCTTGAGGCAGTGAGCCTCCTACACTTGCCAAGCCCTCCAAGGCCAAGTCAAGTTCACGGAAGCTCCCACGATTCGTGGTCAACACCACGAGTCGTGGTGATGCTCGTTAACTTGGAGGCAATGGCTTGGCTAAATGGCCTTGCAACCTTTGCCACCAAGTGACCTTCAGGCCACTTTCACGAGCCGGGGTCATGACCACTGGCCGTGAAGTGGTCCGTGGTCATGGGGCAGTAGCTTGGCCAAGGTTGAGCAAGCCTTGTCCCCTTGGCTTGGCACATGCCTCCTCCTTAAACCATCATTTAAAAACACCTTTTTAACTTAGAATCTAGCACGTGCCTTGATGTTGACTCACGAAACTCTTTTAAACAAGACTCGGGACAACCATACTCCATCAAAATACATGTGAAGCTCTAGTTCTTCCTACTTCATTTTGAGGGGCATTACATTTTCCCTCAATTTCCTAAGCTCAGAATCTTCATGTTGCCGCCTTTTCACTTCAGTCACAAAGGATGATTCTTCCATATTCTTAACGACAACACTTCCGCCTCTTGCATCTACTAAGCGTACTTGCAAATTAACTAGCTGGCATATATGTCTTTTGTAATTTCAGCCTTATCAACTTCAACATGACTTAGACTACCCATGGACTTCTGGCTGAGCGCATCAGCAACAACATTAGCTTTGTCGGGATGATATAAAATGTCAACATCGTAGTCATTTAATAATTCTGGCCAACTCTTTTGTCATACGTTCAACTCCCTCTGCTTAAGTAAATACTGAAGGCTCTGGTGATCGGTGAACAAATCTATATGAACCCCGTATTGTTACGACCCGAGAGCACCCCCTAGTTGTTACATGCGTATTCAACTTCTCGGAGGTCTTATACAAGCCTTAGCATTCATTCATTGCATAGATCATAAAAATCACTAAGAATTTAAAACTTTTATTCAATAAAACCATAAGACTTCAAGAGTCATAAACATTTGAAAACATCAATACGCAAGCGAAACTACTAAGTCTCTTTAGCCAATCTTAGACAAGAACTTAAAACGTACTAAGGGACACAACCCTTTACAAATGAAATGAAACTTAAGTGTCTATTACAATGACTAAGAAATTTCTAAACATAGTCCTCGAATCTTGAGGACATACCAAAGACTTGGAAGACTGAAGCAATACAAGCAACTCCAAAGCACAATCTCCTCCTAGTTACCACAACGTACACTTGTAGTAAAACAAAAGAAAGTGGTTAGTACAACACACGTACTAAGTATGAGGATATGCAAAACATTCTAAATAGGACAGTTGTTTGGAGGTTATGCTTTCATGCCATTTTGATAAAATCTCATGAACATCAACATAATAGGCACCTTACAAGTCACAACCAACAATACAAAGTCATATGCTTCACAATACCTCATAAACATACATAACCCATTTACCTTTACCTTCTTGCCTTGGACCTCCACCTTAAGTAACCCTTAAGCAATACCTTTGTGCATTGCATGGGCAACTTCACATACCATCACCCACACTAAGGCACCACCTTAAGGTCACACAAAGTGCACTTACCATGCATACCTCATCCTTCACCTATTAATCACATAAGACATATAAGCACATTAGCCAACAAGTCACTTCATAAAACTAGAACACTCATCAAATGTCATCCCAAGACTCACCTAAGTAAGACATGGTGAGGCAGCCCATACTACCTCTCCATACCACACCCAAGTGATCCTTAAGACTACACAAGACAAGCTCCATTCACATCTCAACATAAATCGTTGATTCAACTTAATGCATTTAGACAACTTCATTCACTAATGACATAAGATCATCACATACATTCAATTCAACATAAGCACTTACATTCAATTCATTATGACTCACTTTCACATTAGCATTCTAAAAGACCAACACTTTCATTAATTAACCCAATAAGATTCATTCATTCATTATCATTACTAAGACACACCAAGATCTCCCTTAAATTTCTACTTGTGCAATGTCTAGATGATGTCTCATTCCACCACCTATCCTAAGTAGTACATCCTTAAGAGACCCTAGTTCATTCATTGATTAATGTGGGGGAAGAGCCTTAACCGACATAGACCATGGAGCTTGACATGGAATCCCGGTAGTAACCCTTACCTGATGAGGGATCCCCACTTGCTTAAGGTAGGGTCATTTTTTAGCCTTTATGTGGTAGAGACCATTAGCTAGTCCTATGTGGGCACATAGTTAAGGGATGGAAGGATTGCTTCTAAATACTCTCATCTCAACTCACGAAGAAGCACCCATCTTAAGGGTTGCTACTAAATACTCACATCTCAACTAACGAAGTAGTATCCAACCAACTTCATATCCTCTCGGTGCTAGATATTACACCCCCATAAAGTTGGACATTCATTTCATTCATTCATTCATTTAGGGATAAGGATTGCTACTAAGTACTCTCATCTCAACTCACGAATGAGTACCTATCCTAGCCCAACATTCATTCATTTAGGGATAAGGATTTCTACTAAGTACTCTTATCTCAACTCACGAATGAGTACCTATCCTAGCCCAACATTCATTCATTTAGGGATAAGGATTTCTACTAAGTACTCTTATCTCAACTCACGAATGAGTACCCATCCTAGCCCAACATTCATTCATTTAGGGATAAAGATTGCTACCAACTACACTTATCTCAACTCATGAAGGAGTACCCATCCTAGCCCAACATTCATTCATTTAGGGAAGCTCTTGGATTCAAAGATGAGAAAACCTTTCATCTAGAAACCCCATTCATTTAAAGGAGTACTTTATGAGACTATCCTTACAATAGACCCAACTTTCATTCATTAGCATTAACTCCCATTCTTTTCATTCATTCTCACATTCTTCCATTCTTTTCATTCATTCTTCACTAGGTGTGAGAGTAGGTAAACATAGTCTATCCTAACCTCACTTCATTATTAGTCATTCAAAGAAGACAACAACCAAGCATAACACATAAACTCTCTACACAAGGTCACCTTTCATACTCTTAGACCATACAAAAATTCACATCATATCACATTACCTTCACATAATCAACATTACTCAAAACAACAATCATCCAACTTTGCCTACAAGGCCATGATCACAACATGCTTATAAAGTAAACACCTCCCCGCTTTCAAAGGGACCAAACCTCACAATTCTAACATCTACAACATATATATATATAAAATACTAGAATCAATAATCTATTCACAACTTCATCATCATCATAAACCTTAGGTCACAATTGCCCATTCAAGGCCAACATCCAATATAACACAATTGACCATCAATTCCTCATAATTCAATATAGAACAATACATAACTCAATAGCCCATAACAATCTACACATTAATATCACTTTATAGCTCATAATCAATAGACCCACTTTAGACCCAAAATTAGGATTTCAAGATATGCAAGGGTTCATGGAGTTTTTGATCTTAAAACCATCAATATTAACATAAATCATCGTTTGAAATACTTTCATGCAAGAACCCAGGCTTAGAATTGAAAATGGGGTTTTTAGTGTTTTGAAAACCACTGAAATCACTTTGATTTGACTCTTTGATTGAAAGGACAATCAAAGATAAAATCCCCATACCTTTGTGATTAATTTCCTTAGGAATTTGAAGGAGAAATCAGTAGGAACCCATCACCTAGCTTGAAGCTCCATCAATGTCTTCCATGGAGTTATAGAGAGAATTTATTTGAGAGGGAAGGTTCAATTTGGATAATGAGGTCTAATTCTAGGTGTTGGGGTTTTAACCAACTTAAAATACACTAAAGTAGGTAGAATAACCGTTTATAATAATTCCCAAAGTACCCAAACCACCCCTCACTTAGTTGGACCTTTTAGACAAGTCAAACTTGTGTTTTATTTTTGCAGATTTTGTCGGGGAACAAGTCTGCGATGCGGGGGTGGTCCCACAGGTTTTTGGAAATTAAATTTAGAGACAGAAGAATCCGCGACACGTCCATGACGAGGACCAAAAATTTGGCCTTGGCAGCTTGTTTGGCCAAGGGTTGGTGTCCTCCTCAAGAACCCTCAGGGTGGTCCAGGGGAGTCATTCCCGAACGTTTTGACCGTAAAAACATGTATTAAGACACTAGGGTAACCTCCACTGATTTTAGACTCCAAAAACACATAAAAACATGAACAACATACTAGAACACACCAACACGTAAAAGACTAGTTTTCGAACGTCTTGGTCGTCCCTTTGACGGTTGACTTCAAACTCAACTAAACTGACCTATAAACTCATTTTCAAACATTTATACAAGTTTATCAACTACTAATACGCATGTGAAGCTCTAATTATCCTATTTCATTTTGAGGGGAGTTACACGTATAGATAATGTCACCAATTTTTTAGGGCAAAGACAACTGCAGTCAACTCAAGATCGTGTGTAGGATAATTCTGCTCAAGCTTCCGCAACAGTCTAGAAGTGTATGCAATAAACTTACCATGCTGCATAAGAACACAACCTAGGACAATTCTTGAGGCATCACAATAAACAACATAGCCCTCATTACCATCTGGAAGAGTTAGGACAGGTGAAATGGTAAGCCTTTTTTTTAATTCATGAAAGATCTACTCGCATTCCTCGGTCCACTGAAACTTCGTTGCCTTATGTGTCGATTTTTTTAGTGGTGCAAAAATAGAAAAGCATCCCTCCACAAATCTTCGGTAATACCCCGCCAAGCTTAAAATACTGCGAACCTCCGTCGCATTCAAGGGCCTCGGCCAAACCATCACTGCTTCAATTTTTTGTCCTTCAACCTTAATACCCTCACTTGTAATAACATGACCAAGAAAAGCTACTCAGGTAAGCCAAAAATCACATTTAGAGAATTTAGCATATAACCTTCAATCTTGGAGAGTCTGCAATACAGCTCGCAAGTGGTCGGCATGCTCTGCTTCCAACCGTGAATATTTAAGAATATCATCAATAAACACAATCACAAATTCATCCAAGAATGGTTGGACGACCCGATTCATAAGATCCATAAAAGATGTTGGGGCTTTTGTAAGCCCAAAAGACATGACAAGGAACTCAAAATGGCCATACCTCGTCCTAAACGCTATTTTTGGGATATCAACTTCCCTGACTCGCAGCTGATGGTAACCAGACCGCAAGTCAATCATGGAAAAGCATTTGGCACCTTGTAATTGATCTAATAAGTCATCAATCCGTGGAAGAGGATAGTTATTCTTTATAGTGACTTTATTTAGTTGTCTATAGTCAATACACATCCGCAAGGATCCATCTTTCTTTCGAACAAAGAGCACTGGGGTATCCCATGGGGAAGTACTTGGCCTGATAAAGCCTTTATCGAGCAAGTCCTTCAGTTGTTCATTCTATTCTCTTAGTTCTGCAGGTGCCATTCTATAGGGAAGAATCGATATAGGTTGCATATCAGGAAGCAAGTCTATAGCGAAATCAATTTCCCTTTATTGGGGAATTCCTGGAAGATCATCAGGGAATACCATTGGAAATTCATTCACGATAGGAATTAACTGAAGAGTCATGGGCTCCTTATCAATATCATGTACATGAACCAATATTAGCATAGCAAGCAGCCAACCAATCCATACACATGATAACATCAAAATCTAGCATAATCAACTCAACTAAATCAACAGAGGTTGGATGATCATTAATTAATATCGTACAACCCCGATAGACACGACTAGCTAAAATAGAATTGCCAACCGGTGTAGACACCTCAACTGGTTGTGGCAACAACTCAGATTTCATGTCAATCTTACTAGCAATAAATAGAGTGATATTTGAAAATGTACAGCCAGGGTCTATCAATGTGTAAATAGCTTCAGAAGATATCGTCAATATACCTATAACAACATCAGGAGATGCCTCTGAATCCTGTCATCCTGTGAGTGCATAAAAGCAATTTTGACCACTGCTCTAACCTGTATCTCCTTCACCTCTCTCTCTACCATGACCCTAACTAGACTGTGGTCCTAGTCGTGGGGTACAGACTGAGGGTGAAGATGTTGTTGTGGATCCTGAGGCTGAGCTAGATCACCTCTACTCACCTTCGAGCACCGACTAATAAAATGTCTTGTCTGCCCACAATGATAACATGCACCTGAACCCTGTCTACAATGCCTAGTGTGCGGCTTACTGCACTGTGTACAAAGAGGAGTGGGATGTCTTACCTGTATCGAACGATCCTGTCGACAACCTTCAGGCTGGCCTGAGCTGTGACCTGGTCCTGACTGACTATAACGATCAAACCGCGGTCCCTGCACCTGTGGTAAGACACTACCCGCTCGCCGAGGTGGATATTGAGGAAAGGGGGCCTAAAATCACCATGTGTCTCCCTATAAGACCCCATAGTATGGGCCCTCTTACTCTGCTTCCTATCCCTGCGGGTATCAAGAATCTGTTTAGAAAGGTCCTCTGTAGTATGAGCGAAAGCCTGTATGTCGGAAATATCTACATCATCTGATAGGGATTCTACCCTACAATCTCTGATCAAATGATATGCTAAACCATTAACATAACGATGAACTCTGGATCTCATGGTACGTACAATATCTACTGCATATCTTTCCAAAGAATTAAACATGTGGCTATAATTCCTCACACTCATGGTTCCCTACTTCAGATTGATAAACTGGTCAAGACGGGCCTCTCGAACTTCCCGTGGAAAATAGTGGGCAAGGAAGGCCTCAGAGAAGTCCTTCCACTGTGCTGGTGGAGCATCATGTCCTCTAGATCTCTCCCATGCCTCATGCCAAAGGATGCCTACATCACGTAGCCAAAAAGAAGCCAACTCCACAGCCTCTGTGACAGAGGCATGCATCACCCGCAATACTCTATATGTATGGTCTATAAAATCCTGGGTATCCTCAGTAACACTAGATCCTGTAAATAATGGAGGGGTCAAATGAAGAAACTCTCGTACCTTCGAACTTTCCGACCGGTCTCTCTAAATATCTACTATTGACGCCGGTTATCGCTCATGAATAGAAACCATCCTAGTCAGTAACTGAACTACCTCTCTCATCCCCTGCTCCCCAGAGATCTCTGGTGGAGAAACAATAGGTACTGGAGGTCCTGTGTCCGTAGCTTCCTTAGGTACCAATGGAACTGGTGAGGCTACGGGTATTGCATCTCCTCGGGATTCAATAGATGTCGGGGAGGCTGGTACTAGGGGTACTGGAGATCCACCCTGTGCCTCCTTGGGAAATCTATCTCTTTGACACAATGGGGAACGACTAGTACCTTCCCTTGGATCCATACCTGTCTCTTGATCTGCCATATTCGTAGCGAGTGTAGCCTATTTGATAAGAAACATAAAGCACGACTTAAATTTCAAATGTTCTTATACTTTTGCACTATATTACGATTTATCAGCTTAAAGAAATGTAACCATTCCTAAATGCCCTGTAGCCTCTTGATTATAAGTGTGGTGCACAACACATCCATAAACAAGACTCTACTAGACACGACTTGTGGACCCCCCGGGATACGACCTGCTCTAATACCAAGTTTGTCACGCCCTGAAATAGGGGGTGTAACTGGCACTTGATACCCTAATACATCGAGTTACCCACTGAAACATACTAGCTAAACCACATTTGTGAAGCAAAAAGATTGGGCAGCATAACCTCTAAAAAGTGAAGCCTAGACCCAGAGGTCCTGACTTGAAAGAGAATAACAATACAAACAATGGTAGACAAACCGACAAAAAATAAAGATGTACTATCTAGCCGACGAGGCCACAACCAAAAACATACCTACTTTACACACACACCTATAAATACATGCGAAGACTATTGGCTAGAGGTTGAAACATACAAAAAGAAAACCAAGAATATTGTGTCCACAATAGCCTCTATGAGTGACATAAGCACTATCGGGACAAGGCCCCGACTATACCCAAATTGTACAACAAAAGTAAACATCCTCTCATAGCCCCAGGATATGATGGAGCTTACCAACTCACAGCCGACCCTTAATCCTAGCAGGTGGGTCGATTAGAGTCCCTGCCTGTACCTACTCGCATAAAACAAAAAGCAGCATCCCCAGGCAAAGGGACGTCAGTACGGATAAAATCATAAACATTTACGGAAAAAGGGTAATAAAGATAGCACCTGTAACTGAAACCCAAATAATCTCCATGGCTGACCTTTAGCCCCCTACCACTTAAATATGCATGGTATGCTCGTATAATCGTATGTCGTGAATACATATATATATAGATGCAAATGCATGACATACCCAACCAAATACGAGCAATGGTGCTGCTTTACGGTAGCGAACTGTCATCATATTCGCCAACTTGTGGTCATCTGTGTCTCATACGTTAAATATAGGCAATAGGCCCCATACCACCCGATTATAGCTCGGGAGTAGAATGCATAGCATGTCATGTCATGGATTTATAACACCTATGAGTTACTGTTGTCATGTTGCCAATCTTGTCCCGTTTGTAGTCTTGTTCTCATAACCCCATAATAACTTTCGTATAACATATAACAATCTCATGGAACTTAATATGATCTTCCAAATAAGCTTGAAAAGTTAACTCGAATTTTAGAAGGATAACCTAACCTTGTTGATATTCATAACAAGTTTAAGGTGACTTACTTAGTTCCCAATTTGGTTCCTAGTTAATTTATAAAAGAAATATTTCAAAAACCTAGTGTTCTAATAGTTTACATTTAAATTATATTTGAGAGTGTTGCAGGTCGTGAGCTACCTTAAAGTTTTTCTTTAATAATAACCTTATTGGAGAAAGAGGGTTGGTCACAAGTTTTAAGGGTCTCGCATGACATTTTAATTCACATCACCCAAGGAAGAATACGAATTCATACGTGTGGACATATAATCAAGGAAACTGATAAAATGACGTGTAGATGTCGAACACTCTATTTATCCGAACAAGTGAAATATCAAAATAACAGAATCATGAAAATAATTTTGCTGAGATCCCGATACCTTTCACTGAAGGTCTTTCTAGCAAGAAAATAACAAAATATCACATTCGGCATTTTAGGAATTTACCAGGAGTGGTGCTAAAATGAGAGACGTAGCTTCGCCTTAACATACCTTTTCAATGAATGCTCGAATGGCCGTAGCTTCTTCACGAAAGTTGATCCTTACGTCCTAAACTTTGGGAAGACTATATATACACATCTGGTACACACCTATAAACAGTTCGTAATTGTTCTTAACTCGGTAGATTTGCCAAATGGCCTCAACTTGACGAAATGTCCGTAGAAATTCTTAAAAACAATCATAAAAGAATCCCGAGATGATTACCTTAGTTAACCAAGTGTAAACCTTGAAGTCACACCAATAACGACAAATTTATATCTTCAAAAACTTGCTCCAAACGCAGCTATTAAAAGGGGACAATGATTGCCACGTGTAGATATCACGTTTCTAGGCATGAGGGCAGTCTTTAATGGTAGAAATCGTCAAAAACTGACCTTCATCATGCAAGTACTCCATAGGAACTCTCTCTTAAGCTTTGTTTATGGTTTGGAAGTAAAATGAAATGTTTTCATGGCTTAAAACGTTGAGCAAGCCGACATACCACATTTTTTGCCTGGCCCGGATTCTTTCCCGGCAGTCCGAAGTAAAACGCTCATAACTTTTTACTCAGATGTCGGTTGAATATGGGGTTTTGTGTGTTGCAAACTAGACTTGTAGGCCTTCGATTTAATGGGTGGTATCCCTTCTAACTCTTTGGATATTGGGAGAAAACATCCATGAAATTTGACCCAAAGTTAAGAAAATATGATTAGAGAAACTTCAATAAGTTTTGCCGACTTTAGTTTCACTAATTTTCTTGACTTACAAACTTAACATACGACCCTTGTGCTATTATAATACCTCATAACACACTATTATTAGCATATTTTACAGTCATAGTCTTATCCACAAGTTATTGGACAAGTTAAGCCTTTCAAACGGGCGAAGTTCTACCCGAGCCATTTCTTTTATCATGAACTTTGTTTTAGGGGTCCCTTTGACCTAATACTTTAGTTTAGTTCCTTGATATTTCCCCCCTACTTCCAATCTTAATCTCCATTGTACGATACAAAGTCATATACACCTCATATAACCATGCCATACTACGCCACATATATTATGCCGAATTAGAGAAAACGTATGGGATCTTACATATGAGGACACATGATTTGACGTATCAGAGAAACCTCATCCAATTCTAAGTGCCAACGGTCGTTCAATAGTAATATAATCCAACTAGTGAGTTGGGGTCGAGTCCCAAGGGAGTGGTTCGTACCAAGAATCAATAGAAAAACGTAAATATGCTCAAGTCAATCATAGATAAAAACATTTATGAAGAAAAACATAATTCAAGTTTAGGGTGACACAAGTGTAAAATATCAAAGTGGGTTTGTTTTCAATTATCAAATAAAACAACAAATAGTACCAAATCACGAATATGGAGACGGGATTCTTGGGATGTGATTGGATTATGGGCTAAGGTAAACAATCGGGTAATTGAAAATAAATAGTAAACACTAGTGAATCAGTCAATAAGCTAGACTTTAGTGTGGGTAAACTTTTTCTCGAACAATTTACCTCGAATCAAAGTAGTTTCTCTCAAACACCAATAAGCAGGAACGAAGCAGAGCCTTCGCTTTAGTCTATTCACTTTGTCGACCTGAATGTGTGGAAAAGGGTTAGGGTTCACTCTCTCAAGCTGAACCCATGACAACCCAATACCCACTAAACATCAATTCAGTAATTTTGGTTTTAAAACCTCTCTCCCGAACAAGCCAAAAACACGAAGTTAAGATTGTATTTCCAACTACAACCCACTAAATTCAACCACAATTACTGAACAAAATCACTTTTAAACAACAAATAAACTATGAATTGACAATACCTAACAATTAAATGAACTCATAATCACATAATCACACCCCAAGAATTGGGGTTTTAACTAGACATAGTAAAAAGGTAAAAATCGTTACCAAGTTGTGGTTTCATCAAATGGGTAGGATTGATATAGTCTTTACAAAGGTCTTGTATGAAGCATCTTCAACATCCACTTCCAATTTCTTAGAAATGGAAATCTTCAAAGCTAAGGAAAAATATCTCCAAACTCAGTTCTAAACTCTAAACTTCAAAAACTGAATAATATTATGAATTAAACAAAGATCAGATACTAAGCTAAAAATTTCAACAAGTATTTATAGTTGTCAAAAATTATGTTGCGAAGGACTAGTTGGTGCATTAAGTTGGGATCGCCGATCCACTCGGTGATCCGCCCTTTCGTCATTTGTATTACAATTTTGCTTTTGCCTTCAGCATCTTCAAGTTCTCTAACTTTGGGAGATATGGCACTGCATCGTGAAACTACTCGGCGACTTGCGGACTACTCCTGTCTCTTGCCGATCTGATTTTCTCTTCCGGGTTTGTCACTCTAGAACATTAGGCAAGACCATGGCCGTTCAGCGACTTGCCTAATGGGTTAGGGGATCCTCAAGCCTTCTTTTCTTCATTCTTTCAGCTCCCTTGTTCCCTTTTGCTCAATAGTGTCCATGCTTTGTCCTTCAAAACACAATACCTGAAATTCAAGGATTTACATTAGTTATTGAGACAAAATATGCATTTTAGGACACTTAATCTATTAAAATAAAGCCCTAAATGAGTCCAAATCGTGGACTCATCAACACCCCCAACTTAAACTTTTGTTTGTTCTCAAGTAAAACTCAAGTTAAGCAGTTCGAAAAGGATATCTCAAATAGTGCTACCCAAGACTCAGTCATTAATGCACACAAGAAGACTCAACTTACTCATGCAAGGATCAATTGTGCACTCAAAGATTGAAGTTGCGATTCACCATTACCAAAGAATCTCAAGCTCGCATTACTTGCTTCAAATGAAAGTTCAAGCTCAACAAAGGTGACAAATGCCCTCACAAAAGGAATGATTCAATATTAACACACAATGGTTCAACAATTTAAAGATCTGGAATCAAATGTCACACTCACAATCACCAAGATGAACACAATGTATGATTTCACCCATAGGGTTGCCTTTATGTTCCAATCGACTTTTGTTTTAGCCCATTCAAGATCAAAAATGTATTTTCAAGGCTTGTAATTGGGATTATTGCAAAGTTATGGTCATTTAGGCTCATAGGTTGTAATCCTCATGAAATGTGATGTAAACAACACCTTCTTTCCTTTTGTTCATCATTCTCATTCAAGCTCAAAATTCACCTCTTATTCACTTTTCATAGACTCTTGGAAACCCCATTTTCTTTGTATTTTCACAACTTTATTCAACAACTTTTTCTTTCTTTTTCTTTTTCATTCTTTTATTCTTTTTTTCTCTTTTTTTTATACGGAGGAGTTCCATTTTTCTCAAACTATGGGCAAAAGGGACTTCTTTTGCATTTTCTTGATCTACCTTTTCTTTTCACCACATCCCCAACTTAGGCTTTTGACCTAAGTTGGCTATTCAAACAGGCCACAAATTATGAGGATTATGGGTAATGGATCAAGAAAGGTTATGTTTTCATCAAGTTTCTTCCAAGAATAGGTTAAGGATCAAGGGGTGTTCAAGAGGGGTTCACACACTCACAAGGTAGGACACAAAATGAGGTGTAATATCAAATTGGTTCACACTCTTTAAAGTTGCCTAAGATCATCTCAAGAGATTGCCTCACGTAGTTAACTGGACTAACAGGGCAAATTCTAAGTGTCATCACACATGGTTCACGGTAAGGTCATCAAAGAAGGCATCGACACCAATGTTAAAACAAGACTCCACACTTTTGCTAGTGTGAATGCTCATCACAAGAGACTAAATCCGATACTTGGCTAGTCACAACAAGATGCAAAGAGTTCATATATTTATTATGCAACTTCATTTGGCCTCATCGTAGCCGCACATTCATTTTTTTTTATTATGAGCACTATTCAAGTCATCGATATTGATCAAAACAGATACTCAAATTTGAAAAAGAAAAACCACATTCAACACAAACAAGAGGTGGTAAAATTAATTTTTTTTGGAAGGGTCAAAAATCATTTACAATTAAAAACACGGAACCACAAGCTCAAACCTTCCACAAAAAGTAGTGTACAACATAATTCCAGCTTAAAACCCAAATATATAAACAAAACATTAATATTCGCAAAAAGTCACACAAAAGGTGGGACTCACCCCACCACAGATAAAGTCATTTATCCTCAAATGCAAACAAAATAAATTATCCACAAGTCAAATTAAAGAAAGACAGAGAGGGAGGTAAAGAAGGGATCTTGTCTACTCAGTCACTCCATCTATCTGGGCATCTGTGCCCGGTGCATAAGTTTGGACTCGGGCCTCAGTATCCAGAGTCGCCTCAGAAGGAACAGTAGTACTAGATCCACTAGGAGCTTCCACGGACGTCTCGATCAGTGATATATGGATCATTGACTGTATAATCATCTCCTCAAGATCTGGCAAGTTTCCATATATGCCCTCCTCCTGTATCTCTATCTACTCCTCGTCGGTCTCAGCATTCGATTCATCAACTACTGCCTCATCCTTGTGTATCTCTCCGGTGGAACTCAGAGGAATCTATGAAGTATCAGGGGCATCCATGTCGTCTGCTGCCTCTAACAATGAAGTGAAGTCGGTAGACTTTGGATAGTCTACGTCATTCCTAAAGTCAGCTACCTCGGCATTCAAAGTCGTAACCTCGGAGGTCTCCCCCTGCCTGCTCTCACAAGTTGTGACTCTAGTAGCCAGATCATTAACAGAGGTCCGGAGGTGAGTAAGTGCATCTAAGATAGCATCCTTAATCATCAAGGGGAAGGATCTCTCTAATCGAGTCGCCCTCACATCAGGTGAATGGGCCAGATTCCCCATCTTCAGGATTATCGCCTGAGCAATCTTGGTCTGATAGGAGGAAGTGGATGTGCCTGGAGCATGTAAAGAAGAGGTAGGGGAAGAAGTACATGAACGCCCGGATGCCGAAGTAGGCAAATATGCCTCTGCAAGTATTAAATATATATCAACCTCTGAGGATGTGTCCACCAGAGTTGCCCTCCTCTTGTCAGCCTCCACTATAGTATAGTCGGCCTCAATGCGCCGGATGTCAGTTGAGGAAGACGGGGTCACAATAATGTCTCTCGTGTCATACCGAGGCACTCCAGCACGTCGGCATAATTCAGTGATCAGGACTGGGAATGGCACGGAAGTCTACCTCTACTTGGCCCTCATGCACATTTCCTACTCAATAAGAAGTCCCAGTTCGATGCTTCTCCGGGATATGATAGCTCCAAGGCATGCTGCCTTAGGATGGCACAAAATAGATTCATCCCGGGATGGCATTATGGTGCTACTAATGAAGCCAAACAAGAAACAAGCAGCAATGCTCAAGTCTCTCTTCTCTATGGGAACTGCCTCTATCCATCTCGGGGTGGTGTCGAAAATAAGTGAAGCCAACTAGCCCTTCAAGTTATCTAAAGACTTAGCCACAGGTAACCCATCATAAGGACATGTAGAGTGCAGCGCTCTATCAAATACATCGTTGATATGCTCACTGCTGCACCAAACTTCCTTACCCTTGACCATGACTGGCTTTATCGGTCTTAACTCGCTGGCCTTCTTCTTACTCTTTGGCACGAACTCCTCATAGGCTGTATAGAACTCCCAGACCCATGAAGGAATGTAAGGGCCTTGGAGCCTGGTAAACCTGTCAAACCTATGGTAATGGAGGGTGTCCCGCACATTGGAGTATTTACCCTCCAGGACCTCTATAGATAAAATCTTCTCCTCGAGGATGGTTCGCAAACTATCTCCTTTCAACTTGTTGAGGAGTCTAGGTGGTGGGATGACTGGTGGCACAGGGGCCACATGAGGTGCTAGAGCTGCACTGAGTCTAGTGGTGTGGGATTTGGAGGAACTCTGGCAGAAGTAAGGTGAGATCTAGCTCGGATCTCAGCCCTCCGAGACGGTAAAGGCTGGTCATCCTCAGGCTCAGATAGAACAGTGTGGTAGCTAGCAGTCACCTTATCAAAAATGGGCCTCTTCCCCTTGTCTTTATCACCCGGTGGAGGTTCTTGTCTTTCTTTCTTTGGTGGATTTGGACCCTCTCTCATTTATCATGATACCCCGTGCTCTTTTCCGGTATGGCATGTCTATATTTGTTCGTACCATATCTGCAAAACATCAGGAAAAATTTAGAATCAATTCAACTAAGATCACATAAAATAGTTGCATAAAGACTCGCCGATCCACTTGGTGAGTCGCCGAATCGCTTTGGCGAGCTGGATTGGGCTCGCCGAAAGGATTGGCAATAAAATTTTTGGCTAGTTAGCGATGGTAAATGCCTTTCGACGAATTGCAGACAGCGTTTGGTGAGCAAGGGTCGGCTCGCCGAAAATTACAGTGCAAAAAGGCTACAGAGGTGCAGATAAGAGGAGATCAAGAGACTTTTGACGAGTCGTTGAGTTCCTTTGGCGATCTCAGGCTTCTTGCCGAAAGTTACAGAACCCAACAACACATAGAGAAAGAAATTAAGGGCGAGATGGGGACCTTCGGCGAACCGCTGAGTGGTTTGGTGAGCTCGATCTAGCTCGCCAAATGAAACAACATGCCTACTTTCAACCTAACTTCTCCAATTCTACGCAGCAACCCCCGAAAACAAAATCAAACCATGCACTACTCAAATTAAGACTACACCCATATCACCCATCACCCCGAGATACTCAGACTTCTCCTGGTTTTGCCAAATTTGGCTAAAATGATGACCTTTTCCTTTAAGAGTGACATCACCCATTTTATCATTGGGAAAATTACATCGTTTGGCACAATTACGGGCTACTAAGATTTCACCCAACTAAATTAAACACATGCAAGAACAACCCCACAAAATATAATTTATTTTACAGCACAAAAATATGGGAATTCAACAATATACAAATTTACGAGAAGTATTTTCAAATTAAAACACGCATTTAAACAAACTAATTCTAACAGAGAGGCCTAGCACACTTTAACAAGATAATATCGATTACATAAGAGGACAAATACCAAAAGTATACACGGGGTTCTAAAAACCAACCTTTGATGCCGATTAAAAAAAGATTGAAATGCTAGGCGGAAAAGTAATCCAACTCCGAGCACAAATCTACAACTTAAATACAGTAACAACGCAAGAAATATAGAAAATAGTAAGAGGGTATGAGTTTTTGAAGGTCGAAAGTGAGGGAAAGTGAAGAGTTTGAAAGTTTAAACCTTTGGCCTTTTAAATATCGTCCAGATCTCGCCCATTCGGTGACATTAGTTGTGCTCGCCGACCCACTCAGTGACACGGCGAGTGGTCACCTACCTCACCAAGTTTTACAGGACATATAGTAAACCTGGGGGTCCAACTGACAGACTAGATCGCGATCGCCTAGTTTTACAGACTCCACTTTAAAGATGTCTTTAGTCCAATGACGGTCTAGGTCGGGGTTCTTCGGAGATGCGCCGACTGGACCTTTAGCTCGCCAACCTGTACTTTCTGAACAGTTTCCATAGTTTAACCTGCACAATCAACACATCACTATTTCAACTAAAAAAAGAAAATAAAACTTGGGTTGTCTCCCAAGCAGCACCTTAGTTAACGTCGTGGCACGACGGAAGTTCACCTTCAAACCTCATTCTTGGGGTTTGCCATAGTATCACTAAGCAACCCCACTTGTTGTCTCGAGTTTAGATGAGACGAGATATGACCCATTTGTGTCTCCAACTGCTTGATCGACACTGAATGGGAGGTGACGATCTATATAAGGGTAGACACATCTTCTTTCATTTCTTTCAAAATTTTGCCTGACCCTTCAACTTATTTTAGGATATGAGAAAGCATATCCTCAGACCGACCACCTTCTGAATCCATTGGCTTTTGGAGCTCATGGGGAGGCACATACTTATCCTTCTCCCCATCCTTCCAATTTGAATTTTGGTCCCACCATTCACGATCTCGATATTTCCAACCTTCATCCCTATTCCAACCTTGGTTACCACCCTGCCTCAGGTAGTTTGAACGATCACCACCGCCTTGGTTGGCTAAGAAATTAACCTCTTCATTATACAAGGCCTCAAATATAGACTCATCCGGATTAGCACACCCGACACTCACGACATTGACACTTCGACCACCAGCTCCCATGACATTTTTAGAGAAAATGTCAAGTTTTGTCATGATATTGACCATGTTCTGGTCCCTCTCTTTGTCTTTCTCCATATGCTCTTTGGTTAGTTTAAACGTGAAAGGGGAGACCTGGTCTTCACGGGTTTACCATGCCCTATTTATGCTAGTCATGCCATCCAAGAGCTGAGTCGCTATGACATAAGGTTGCACACAACCTGTGATGTAACTTAAGATGCACACAACTTGTGATTTTGTAACTTGTTCATTATGTTATCAAAATTAAATTCAATCTATTATTTACAACTTACAATATGTTATTTATAGATGTTTTGGTAAATTATAAGATGCACACAACTTACAATCTGCTAATAACAATCATTTGGGTAAATTTGTCGAGCTTGAGTTTTACAAGAATGAAAGAATATGTGGTGAAACTATAAGAACGTTTCTTCTTGAAATACCTAGAGTTTGTCAAGTTTCAATCCCAAATAGAACTATCAGTGTTTCTACCTTCTATATATAGAACCACAGAAGGTGTAAATGTAAGAACACAGTTGCATCTTTAACCTTTTAAAAGATAATTATAGTCTGTTATTTAATTTTTTTCTATAAATTTGTGGTGATTGAGTTTGATAGCAATGGACAAATATATGGTGCAACTATAAGAACTTGGCTCTCGAAAGATCTCGAGTTTGCTAAGTTTGTAACACAAATTAAACTATCACTATTTCTACCTTCTATGTACAATACCACATGAAGTAATTTGTATCCGTTTTGTTGATTCTTACATCTTTTTTGAGTTTGAGTTAATTTGATTGTTAAAAAATATGATCGATTCCTTAGACACACACAAAACACTATGATGTGATCCAGTTATAATAGATAATAATTCAATGGTTCTTTTGCAATTACTAATTTAGTTTAGTTAGTTAGAAATATTTTAGGAATTAGTGGCACGTGGTTACTTCTTTGTATCAGTATTCATATCTGCAACCACTTTTACGCATGTATGATCCCCATCTTTTTGGGATCTTATCACACTATAAACTTGAATATACTTCAAAAAAAATTGACCAGTTAATCTCAGAAAATAACATTAATTCAAACAAGTAGTGTAACTCAAACAAATAAAATATAGAGAAGAAGAAAAAATCAGCTGCCAAAAGAGGAAGCTTACCAGAAAGTTGAATAAAACAGAAAATAGCTAGTGATTCAATTTTACAAGAACGGAAAAAAATGTGGTGCAACTATTAGAATGTATCTTCTTGAAAAATCTTGAGTTTTCCAAGTTTTGAAACCTAAATGAAACAATCATTGTTTCTACCTACTATGTATATCATTTACAAGAAGTCATTTGCATCAGTTCTATTGCTTTCTTCATCTTTCATCATAAAAATATGATCGATTCTTTAGGCGCCCACTATACACTTTGCTATAAGAAGAAAACAATCAACAAATCAAATTTAGAGAAGGAAAAAAAAACCCACATAAGAGGATGCATAGATGAAATACAAGTAGGCAGAAATCAAAGAACCAATTAGAAAAATTTGAAAGAATGCTTTAAACAACTATTAGAATGTAACTTCTTGAAAGTTATCGAATTTTCGAAGTTTTCAGACACAAAAGAAACTATCAGTCTTTCAATCTTCTATGTGCAGCACCACAAGAGGTCATTTGCATCAGTTCTATTGTGTTTTACATATATATATTTCATCAATTTCAGACCCAAACGAAACAATCATTTTTCACTTATTTAGTTGTAACGTACTACAATCACGTGTCTAACTTGCTCTGTTAATAGTTCACTTGTTAATTATAACAGATTTCTCAACTTGAACAGAACTCTCTCTATATTATCTCTTAGGGTGTGTTTGGTATGAAGGAAAATGTTTTCCTGGTAAACAAGTAGATTTTTGACTTATTTTCTCATGTTTCGTTGGTGAGTAGAATATATTTTCCGGAAAAGTTTTTAGTGTTTGGTTTTTGAATGAAAAATATTTTTGAGAAATATATTTTATTTTTACTAGAGTAGAAAATAATTTTTGAAATTAAAAATATCTTTTAAGAACAAACTTAATTTTTTTTCGGGGGGGGGGGGTAATTGAGGGTAGGGGTGCAAAAGTAAAAATTTGAAGTTGATTTTTTTTTAAAATAAACTTAATTTTTCTTTGGGGGGGGGTGACTTGTAGGGGTAGGGGGTTGGTGGGGCGAGGGTACGGGTGAAACACTAAAATTTTGAAGTTGAAAATATTTTTTAACAACAAACTTAAAAAAAAAAGTTGGGGTGGAGGGGCTGGTAGGTGGGTGGGTGGGCGAGTCGAGGGTATGGGTGGAAAAATGAAATTTTGAAGTTGAAAATATTTTAAAAAAACAAACATAATATTTTTTTGGAGGGTGGGGGGGGGGGGTCGAGGGAATGGGTGAAAAAAAATGAAATTTTGAATTTTAAATTACTTTTTAAACAAATTTAATTTTTTTTGGGGGGTGAGGATTCGAGGGTTTGGGTGAATATCGAGGGTATGGGTGAAAAACATAAATTTTGTATTTTAAATTATTCTTAAAAACAAACTTATATTTTTTTGGGGTGGTAAGGGGTGGTGGGTGGGTCGAGGGTAGAGGTGAAAAAAAAATTGAAGCTGAAAATATTTTTTAAAAACAAACTTAATATTTTTTTGAGATGAGGGGGGGGGGGTTCAAGAGTAGGGTGAAAAATGAAATTTTTAAAAATAAACTTAATTTTTTTTTGGGGGTGGGTGATAACAGCAAGGTTAAGGGATATCACAAATAGAGAATTGAATATTAGAATGCGGAAGCACAAAGAAAAGAAACAAAAAAACTAACTAAAGATATGAGAAATTCGAAGGAAAGATCCACGAATTTCCAAGGATTAGATGTTCTAAGGCCTTGAAAAGATCCAAGTAACAACGTATAGATTTATGGTACTTAGGAGACCATAAATAGACTAAGGAAAATATTAATAACCTATATATAAATAAAGAAATAAGGTAAATCCCAACTAGCAAAAGAATCTGGACAATCTTGGAAAGTTTGACTAGTCTTCTCTCAAAACTTGGGCAGAAAGCAACTCTTGTTGTGGCTGATTCTTGGACTTTTCTTGACCTTATTTGCACGAAATTGGACCTTAAAATTTCTCATCTTGGGCTTGAATTTGGGCCACCAAATAATTGTAGCATTTGGACAATTCCTCTCCCTTGGGCTTGAGCTCTTCTTCCCCAATAAGAAACCTTTCGATCAGCGATTGAAGCCCATTGACCTTATCATTGAACTCCTTGGTTTGAGATCTTGTTATGGGCCTCCTTGGAGTTTCTAAAGCTTTATACTTGTCCTTCAATGGAGTAGAGCTTCCTTGGATGCTATCATTCCCCTCTTCATGAAGGGAATTCGTCCTCGAATTCAAATCTGCATCAAAATGGGAAAGATCAGAAACATTAAAAGTAGCACTTACTTGGAACTCACCTGGAAGATCAAGTTTATAAGTATTGTCTCCAATCCTTTCAAGGACTTTGTATGGCCCACTTCCTCTAGGATCTAGTTTGGACTTTCTTTTGGAAGGAAATCTTTCCTTTCTCATATGCACCCAAACCAAGTCGTCAGGTTTAAAAACAACATATTTTATGCCCTTATTCCTTCGCAATGCAACTTCCTTATTCTTCTTTTCAATTGCAAGCCTTGTTTGTTCATGGATTTTCTTCATCAGATCAGCCTTCTTCTTACCATCAAGATTAGCAAAATCATTAGTAGGCAAAGACAATAAATCAAGGGGGGTAAGGGGGTTGAATCCATATACAACTTCAAAAGGAGTCTTACCAGTAGAAGAATGGAAGGTCCTATTATAAGCAAATTCTACAATAGGTAAGTAATCTTCCCAAGAAGTCAACTTTCCTTTCAAAACAGCCCTCAACATGTTACCTAAGGTTCTATTAACCACTTCCGTTTGCCCGTCCGTTTGTGGGTGACAAGATGTAGAAAATAGCAATTTAGTTCCTAAATTTCCCCAAAGAATTCTCCAAAAGTGACTTAAGAACTTGGCATCCGTATCACTAACAATAGTTCTAGGTATTCCATGCAATTTAATCACTTCCTTTACAAACAAGTCAGCCACATGAGATGCATCACTAGTCTTTTTACATGGGATAAAACGAGCCATTTTAGAAAATCTATCTACTATCACAAATATACTATCCTTACCATACTTAGTCTTTGGCAGCCCCAATATGAAATCCATAGAAATATCAATCCAAGAGGAATTAGAAACAGGTAAAGGAGTATAAAGACCATGCGGCAATGTTCTAGACTTAGCCTGTTTACATTCAAGACAATAAGAACACACTTTTTCAACATCCTTTCTCATGCTAGGCCAATAAAAATGTTCAGAAAGTATTTCAAGTGTTTTGGGTACACCAAAATGTCCCATTAGCCCTCCACAATGTGCTTCCCTAACAAATAGTTCACGCAACGAGCAGTTAGGAACACATAATTTATTTTCCTTGAATAGAAATTCATCTTGAAGATTAAATTTCTCAAAAGGACCTAACTTACATTCAGCAAAAATCTCACCAAAATCAGAATCTTTAGCATAGAGGAACATGATTTGGTCAAAACCCAACAACTTTGAAGTAAGAGTAGAGATTAAAACATACCTTCTTGAGAGTGCATCAGCAACCACATTCTCCTTTCCTTGTTTGTAAGCAATTACATAAGGAAAAGTTTCAATAAACTCTACCCATTTAGCATGCCTACGACTAAGTTTACCTTGGCTCTTCAAGTATTTTAATGACTCATGATCAGTCTTGACCACAAATTCTCGGCCACAAGTAGTGCTGCCAGGTAGCTAACGCCCTTACCAAGGCATATAGCTCTTTATCATAAGTTGAGTAGTTCAATGTTGCTCCACTTAGCTTTTCACTAAAGTAGGCAATTGGCTTGGAGTCTTGCATCAAAACTGCACCTATGCCCTTACCAGAGGCATCACACTCAATTTCAAAAGACTTAGAAAAATCAGGCAATTGCAAAAGAGGAGCAGAACACAATTTATCCTTCAGCAAGTTAAACGCATCATTTTGTTCCTTTCCCCATGTAAAAACCTTATCTTTTTTAATAACTTCAGTTAAAGGAGCAGCAATGGTGCTAAAGTCTCGCACAAACCTCCTATTAAAACTAGCAAGCCCATGAAAACTCCTAACTTCAGTTACACTATTAGGTTTAGGCCATTCTTTTATTGCCTTGATTTTCTCATCATCTACTTCAACTCCCTTAGAACTGACTACAAAACCTAAGAAAACCACACGATCCACACAGAAAGTACACTTTTTGAGATTAGCAAATAAGCGCTGATTTCTAAGAACTTCAAAAACTTGTTTTAAGTGCTCTAGGTGTTCATCCAGATTTTGAGAAAAGATCAAGATGTCATCAAAATACACCACAACAGATTTTCCATGGAAATCTTTAAAAACATGATTCAGTAGTCTCATAAAAGTGCTTGGTGCATTAGTCAAGCCAAAGGGCATAACTAACCACTCATAAAGTCCATATTTGGTCTTAAAAGCAGTTTTCCATTCATCTCCAGGATTCATACGAATTTGATGGTAACCACTCTTTAGATCAATTTTAGAAAAGATTTTGGAACCATACAGTTGGTCCAACATGTCATCAAGACGAGGGATAGGATGACGATACTTTACCATTATCTTGTTGATAGCTCGACAATCTACACACATCCTCCATGTTCCATCCTTTTTGGGGACCAATAGGACTGGAACAGAGCATGGGCTCATACTCTCTCGAACAATCCCTTTTCAAGCAATTCTTCAACTTGCCTTTGTAATTCTTTGGTCTCTTCAGGATTCCTCCTATAGGCAGGCCTATTAGGAAGCTGAGACCCAGGCACAAAATCTATTTGGTGCTCAATCCCTCTCAAAGGTGGCAATCCCTTTGGAGTGTCATCAGGAAAAACATCTTCAAAATTCTGCAAAAGAGAGGAAACACTATTTGGCAAAGAAGGAGTTAGTTGTTCAAAATTAATCAATACTTCTTTGTAAGTAAGTAGTATTATGGGCAGCCCCTCTTTCCTAGCATTCAAACACTCTTTGGCTTTTATATAAAGGCTCTCATTTTTCTTTTCCTTAGCCTCTTTCCTCTCACCAAAACATTTTATTTTTTTACTCACACCCTCTTTTACCTCTTTACTTAGATCGCTGCCCTCTCTCTCTTTCTCTCGGCCATCTCTCTTTTTTTCTATCTCTTGGCCTTTTTCTTTTCCCTCAAGCTCACTTTTTACCTCTCCCTTTTGTTTTCCCATTGTTTCCCTCAATCGTTTTTGATCTTCAAACACTTGAGAAGGAGATAATGGTGCAAGAGTATACTTCTTACCATTATGCAGAAGACTATACCTATTCTTTCTCCCATGATGAGTAGTATCCCTATCATACTGCCAAGGTCGGCCAAGTAAAACATGACATGCTTGCATTGGGACTACATCACAAAGAATTTCATCTTCATACCTACCAACATTGAATGAAATCATGCATTGTTTGTTTACTTTTACTTCTCCACAATCATTCAACCATTGGAGCCTATATGGGGTAGAGCGCTTCATGCATGCAATTCCTAGTTTATCCACAAAGTATGAACTCACCACATTTGCACAACTTCCTCCATCAATGAACATAGAATAAGTCTTTCCTTTTATCCCACACCTAGTATGAAACAAATTCTCTCTCTGCCCTTCATCAACACTACCCAAATTGATAGTCATAATTCTCCTAACCACCCCAATTATACCATCATTAAGCAGTTCCAAATCATCTTTCTCACTTACACCTTCTCCCTCTTCTTCTTCCCCCTCACTTTTTTCACTCTCATATTCTCCATTCTCTCTAAGTAGGATGGTTCTTTACTTGGACATTCATGCATCATATGCCCCCTTCCATGACATTTGTGACATTGAATAGAACTTGAAGGTTTAGAAGATTTAGGATAAAAGGTTTTACCTCCCTCCTCAACTTTACCTTTACCTCTATCATCTTGAGGTTTGGAAGGAGCTTTCCCCTCTTGAGTTGACCATGGCTTCTTCGAGATAGTGTTTGGTCGACTTCTCCATGAGTTATTTTGCCGTTTTTTCTCAATTTGTTTTTCAACTTTTACAGACAAATCAACTAACTCATCTAAAGTTACATATTGTTGTATCTCTACTACATTAGTTATTTCTGTATTTAAACCATTTAAAAATCTAGCTATTGTAGCCTCTTCTTCCTCCATGCAGTTAGCTTGGATCATAGCCATATCCATGCTTTTGAAGTACTCATCCACTGACATGGAGCCTTGCTTCAAGTGTTGAAGGCGAGACTGTAGATCTCTTTGGAAGTATGATGGAATAAATCGCTTCCTCATTACCCTCTTCATCTCTGCCCACGTAGCAATAGGTGGTAGCTCCTCTTGCAATCTGTCTCTAGCAAGCTTTTTCCACCAAGAAGCAGGATAATCAGAAAACTCAACAACAGCAAGTTTAACTTTCTTACCCTCAGAGTAGTTATGGCAATCAAAGATGGCTTCAACTCGTCTCTCCCAATCAAGGTACAAGTCTGGATCCCTTGTCCCCTTGAAAGATGGCATCTTCATCTTTATACTATTTATATTATCATCTTCTACTCTACCTCTTTGTCCCCTCCTATCTCTTCTTTCTAGATTAAATTCAACATCAAAATCATCATTATCATATTCAGGATTTACAAAAGGGATATGGGGTACATTCCTTCTAACTTGGGGTCTAACATTATTTGGGGGTACAACATTATTCTCCCTCCTAATTGCAGCTGTGGTGTCATTCTGCTCGATAATCATATCCCTCATCTCTTGAAATTGAAGGGTCCATCTCTCAAATTGTTGGTGCATAGCTTGAAGGGTGAAGTTGTTCCTTCCTTTGACCTCGGCTTCTAAACGAGCCCTTTCCTCATCACCACCTGAAATAGACATCTAAAAAAAAAGAATAAATGATCAAGTATCACACTTTTAATATGGCTTTTACCCTCTTTTAAACTCACCCACACTTGCCTTTTTCCACTAAAAATAACCTTTGAACGAGAATACTTTGTAGATTTATAATTAAACCAAAACGTGTATCAAGTTCGTAGTAATAAAGTATGGAATCTTGGGGTACAAAAAGAAAGTAAAGAACTATTCCTAGAACAAGTAGGATTTAGTTGAAACAAAACACGAATAAAAAGGAACTTATTTTAGAATTATAAGAACAAGAAAGAAAAAAAATTTCCTCTAATTCTTAAAGATCTAGAATTCCCTCTTCTTGATACCTTCTTGCTTGGAAATAAATTAATGCAAAACTTGGAGAGCAAGTAGTAAGATTTCTTGAATAGCAAGTAATAAGCTTTCTTGGGTATCAAGTAATCAAATTTCTTGGAGGACAAGTAATTAGATTTCTTAGAGAGCAAGTTATAACTTTTTTTTTTTTCCTGTTCACGCTACTGTAAAAAAAAAATTTATTTTATTTTATTTTTTCACGCCGCTACTGTTCACGCTACAGTTTTTTTTTTTTTTTTTTTGCTCTAATATAAGAAGAAATCCCAAGATTTATCAAGAACGGAATCTTGATAAAACCGCTCTGATACCACTTGATAACAGCAAGGTTAAGGGATATCACAAATAGAGAATTGAATATTAGATTGCGGAAGCACAAAGAAAAGAAACAAAAAAACTAACTAAAGATATGAGAAATTCGAAGGAAAGATCCACGAATTTCCAAGAATTAGATGTTCTAAGGCCTTGAAAAGATCCAAGTAACAACGTATAGATTTATGGAAGAAATCTAACGCCTTTACTTGAGAAAACGAATCAAAACGATAGATTCGGATCTTGACCGCTTTATGACTAACTAAAGACAATAATTAGTATGTAGAAACTAATCACCTTCTAAAGAATACCAAAAAGAAACCAAAGATATCACAAGAAGAAATTACTTTATACCTTAAACTATGAAACTAGTAAAGGTTTAAAGATAAATTCTCAAAGAACAAGTCACAAAGGTTCAAAGAACTCTCTCAAATATTATTAATATCAATCTAAATTGTCTTTAATGAATAAAAAGGACTCCTATATATAGGAGAAGGGGGGAAAAACGTCCAAGACCCCTTATGCCAAACCCTAAAAGACAATTACAAGGAATCCTACTCTAGAAAGGAAATAAAGTAACCTAACTAGGAACAAATTTGGCACTTCTAGGAAAGCATTAAATGGTACTTAGGAGACCATAAATAGACTAAGGAAAATATTAATAACCTATATATAAATAAAGAAATAAGGTAAATCCCAACTAGCAAAAGAATCTGGACAATCTTGGAAAGTTTGACTAGTCTTCTCTCAAAACTTGGGCAGAAAGCAACTCTTGTTGTGGCTGATTCTTGGACTTTTCTTGACCTTATTTGCACGAAATTGGACCTTAAAATTCCTCATCTTGGGCTTGAATTTGGGCCACCAAATAATTGTAGCATTTGGACAATTCCTCTCCCTTGGGCTTGAGCTCTTCTTCCCCAATAAGAAACCTTTCGATCAGCGATTGAAGCCCATTGACCTTATCATTGAACTCCTTGGTTTGAGATCTTGTTATGGGCCTCCTTGGAGTTTCTAAAGCTTTATACTTGTCCTTCAATGGAGTAGAGCTTCCTTGGATGCTATCAGTGGGGGCAGGTAGGATAGGCAGGTGGAGGGGTGGGTCGGAAGATAGTATTGGAAAATGTTTTCCTTAAGTTTTGAAGGGAAGTCATTTTTCCTTAAATTTGAGGAAAATGAGTTGATTTGGAAAACATTTTCCAAAACATTTAAACCAACCAAACGTGAGAAAATAAAAAAATATTTACCGGAAAATGTTTTCCTTCATACCAAACACACCCTTAATATTGTTTTAGCTCATTGAGTTGTTAGTGCCTCTTTTCAAGTTTAGTTCATTATTTTTAATCTTTAGGAACACTTACATCTTTATGGAGTAATCGATTCCCTTCATTTTTGGGATCAAATCACATTACAAAACTGAATCTTCTTTAGGAAATAATCAGTATCTAGTCTACGAGAACAAGAGCTCAAACAAGAAAAGGCACAACTAAAACAAAACAAACAACAAATCGACTTTATAGAAAAAAAAAACAAATCAACTCGTAGAAGTGGAGGCATAGTTGTGATCTAGGTTAATAGAATATAAAGATTTAGTGGAGGTCACTGCTAAGCAGACCTCTGCTTTCTCTATTCTGAGAAAAAAAAGATGAAACACTGATCGATGAGACTTGGGTTGTGTTTGCTACTATAAGAAGATTTGTGTTTTCTCTGTTTTGAAAAAACACCAATTTTTAGTTGAGAGCTTCATTGAGATCGTTGTAAGGGAAGATGGTTGTTAGGGAAGATCGTTGCTGGGGTTGTTTGATTTCACGATATGTTTTTAGAAACAAACTGAAGCGTCTTTATTTTTTCCTTTTAGAATTTTAATCAGTAATGAATTTTTAGGCGCCTAATTATGGTGAAACTTGATGATTTTTCTTTTATATTTCATCAGTTCCCTCCATTGAATTTATTTCTCAAGACACCCTAAATTTTAATTTCAGACCAGTTGCTACTTTTTCTAGACACCAAATTTAGAACCTTGACAATAACATACGGAATGAAAGACCGAAATGAAATCTCGTCCCAATATATTTACTTTTAGAGACGAGATTAGTAACTCATCCCTAAATATTGGTCTTAAATAGAGCTTTTTCTTGTAGTTCCACTAGAAGGATCTTGCTTTCCCTCTCTTCCTTTAGCCATAAGTATAAGGCAATCCCTCATTTTATGACCACTTTTATCACAACTATAACAACCATTTGTGTCGGCTAGGAACTTACCATCGTGGTTCCTTCAACACTTAGGAAAAGTAGACATGGGCAACGAAGATCCACTACCATTACTTCCTTGAGGCTTAGACTTAGACACCCTATCTTTGTTGAACTTAGGAGGAGCATTGGAGGAACCTTGACCGGAAAACCTTTATCGAAATCCATGTAGACCTTCTCTATCAGACCATGCATTAGAGAAACATCCATCTCGGGTCGAAGCCCTTTTTGCCCCCAGAGACTTTTCTTTAAGTTTTTGCTCTTCAATTTGTTGTGCTTGCACCATGAGACGAGAGATGTTCATGTCATGAATGAGCATTGCGGTTCGGCACTCTTTAACCACCATTTCAGACACGCCCAGTACAAACTTACTCATCCTAGCACTCTTGTCAAAGGTTAATGAACTCAATCACCTTGGCTTCCCTCATCTCACGGTGAAACAACCTATCGAGAAATTCGGCCTTAAACTTCTACCAATAAAAAGGACCCTCATCTTCCGTCCTCGCTTCTTTCCATTGGTTATACCATATTTGAGCCACACCTTTAAATTGATAAGCGGCCAGCTCCACTTTTTCCACCAGCATAACACCCATGATCATCAAATTCTTATAGACCTCATCAATAAATTCTTTAGGATCTTACACAACTTAGGAACCATGAAACTCTTGAGGGTTCATTCTTATTAAGTCCCTCACTCTTGAAGTCCTCGTACCCACATTTGGGTTCACGACCACTACCTCCCTATTTTCTTGGGCCATCATATCTTCGACCAATACTTGGAAAGCCTCCCTAAACTCCGTATTTGACGGCCAAAGGATCAACCAGAACTTGAGGAGCTTGGGGAGTAGCTTTTTGTTCCAGATTCTCCCTCGCATCCTTGTAGCATAAGCTCTTCGGGTAGCCATATCCTGATGAACAGAGTATAAGGTCTTGGAGAGACACCTTATAAAGTTAAACACTACCTCACGGCTTAAGAGTAATGAAAGAAGTGGAGTTTACTAATCATCTTGTAGCCGCTTATTCATAAATGTGGCGCACTTCACATTCATGAACAAGACCCTACTAGACGTTGCTTAGGAGACATCCTAGGACCATTCTAAACCTTGTGCTCTAATTACCAAGTTTTTCGCGACCTAGGGATACCCCTAGATGTAACATGGCATATGAAACACAGAAGGACTCCACACAAGCCACTTAGCTCTCATAACATAAGAAATAGAACAATAAGAATAAAAGTAGTACAAGTTCAAAATATTTTATAAAAGCAAAGAAGAAGTCTAATAGACTTGTTTCATTATAGCCATCTAATACAATATAATGAAATTGGGCCTAGCCCATACAACATGTCCAAAAGAGAAATTCATGAAAGAAACTAAAACAATAAAACTTTGTCCTCCAATAATGAGGACTCACCAAAGCTCGGGAATCAATGAGATCACCAACAAGCCACGAAACTGAGCACCCTAAATATCAGACCCTACATTTGGGAAAATGTAGGCAAGAGTATGTGTTTGTACAAAACAATGTACCAAGTATGATAGACATGCATAAAACATTTAAAAACATGCTAAAAGGGACATTTCATTTCATGACATGCAACTGACCAAGTTAAACATGATATAAAAGAGTTATAAAACGTAAGTCACAAATCATGGCCAATGCAAGCTAACTCCTTCTTTTAAAACTTTGAACTCATATGTGATACTTCTTGAAGTAACCTTGTTCATTATTACTTTTGGGGAGTTAGCCTTCACAGACATTGAGACTATGTGAGCTATAAAACAATCCCCTGGTGTCTCCCACACCGAAAAAGGTTGTTCTACTTGCCGAAGGTAGAACCTCAAACTTTTAGCTTAAGTGGATCCACTAGCTAATCAACCTATAGGGGAACATAGTTAAGGGATAAGGAGATGGCTACTAGAAACAGTGACTTTATTGACGTGAGGGCTTCAATCTTATGAGATTATTTTGGAAACCTAGCTTGTACTACGGGATAGCTTCCATCTCATATTCAATATCCACTCGGTGCAAAGCATAAAATCCATGGGATAGTTATTACGTCTTGATATATCTCACAATCCATGGAAAGGTGCCTTTGACAACCAAACCAAGCTAGTTTCATTAAGATTACTCCTTGTCTTTATTCAATTAGGTAAGAAAGCCTTTTAATCTAAGAATCCTTTCTATGTGAGAAAAACTTTCACATCATTCTAGTTATGTGTTTATGAGAATGTCCTTTCAATAGCACAACAACAACATCATCATTGGTACTTTATTCTCAAAGCATCCTTGAAAGGTTTGCATAGATTTCATAAAACAGTGCATAAGTCCATAATTTACCTCTAGGGTTCAAAATCCACTTTCAATCATAAACTATTGGAAAATATGGGATAGATATGGATTTCATCATAAATACATGTAAAGCTTGCAATACATGCGCTATTTCATAAAAGTCTTCCCTGAAAATCAAAATTCCACATCATACGATTCATACTTGAAAACATGGGGATTCCATGGGTTCATGGGGGTCATCATCATAAAATCATTGTAATTCATTAATTCATGCATTAGAGATCATAATTCAATCATTTAAATTAATAATTTAGTGAACCCATGATAATTGAAGAAAACCCTAACTTAATTGGGGAATTCTAATCTTTGAAATTGAGGAATTTGGGAACTCCATAGATGAAAAGAATCCATAGATGAAAACTATCATACCTCAAAGCCCAAAGCTTAACTTCAATGGAGGAATTGAGGCTTGACCTTGATCCTAGCTTGAATCCTTTTTTCTTCTTCAAGTTTCTAGAGAGAGAAATACTTTGGAGAGGAAGATCTTCGATTTTCTTATGGGTTTTGAAACTAATGACTTGAATTGGTGAGGTCTGGGGTTAAAATGACTTATATAGGGGTCCTAGGCTTAGGCAAAACGACATGGTATTAATCTCATTAAAACCCGTAAAAACCATTTAACCCTCACCCTTCAATGGTCTGCCTAACCCTTCACAAGGGGTTCCACGAGACGTGGTCCTAACCACGAGCCGAGGTCCCTCTCATTGTACTGATCTAGTAGCTAGGTGATTTAGGGTTTCAAAGTAACTTCATCCAATTATAAGAGTCAACGATCATTAATTAGTATATAACCCAACTAAATAAGTTGGGGTCGAATCCCACAAGGAGCGGTACGTGTTTCAGATTCAATTGGGAAATGTGAACATGTTCAAATCAGTCATAGGAGTAAAAGTTATCAAATAAAGACATCTTTCAAATTAAGGGGTGACACGAATGTCGGATGGGTTGTTTTGGTTTGGAACAACAGCTACAAACAGTCAAAAACAATAAAAATTAACAATAATGAGACGAGTTCATGGGATATGATCGATTATAAGCCATTATAGACATATGGGCAATTGCAACTATTAGTAAATAGCTACATATTAGTGAGTAAGCTAGGCTATAGGAGAGGTAAACTTTCTCTCGAATAATTTACCCCGAATCAACTTATTTCTCTCGAACATCAACAAGAATGCAAAATAAGAACAACCCACACCTTAGTCCATTTACTCTCTCGAGCTGAATGTGTGGGATTGGGTTTAGGATTCATCTCTCGAGCTGAACCCAGGTCAACCCAATACCCACAAACCAACAATGAATAATCTTAGCTCTAAAACCTCTCTCTTTCGCGAGCCAGGAACACAAACAAAGAACTGCATTTGCAACTACAATTCTTAAATTAAACCACAATTAATGATTAAACTCATTGCTTAACAACATTTAAACTAACAATTACCAATAACCATAAACTAAATCAGCCCATATTGACATGACCACACACCATGAATTGAGGTTTTAGCTAGACATTATAAAAAGGTAAAAACACTTAACAAATTGATTATCCATGAACTGGGTAAGTTTAGATTTGCCCATACAATGCTCCAATTCGAAGACTCTCAAAGACCCACTTCCAATTTCTCAAAAGTGAATTTCTTCAATCCATCAAAGCTAAGGGAAAACTATAGAAAAACTATCTCTAGATGCTAAAAACATAATAAAAAGTTCAAAGATTAAAAGATTCCTCCTAAACTAAATGTTCAAAAACATATTTATAGTCGCCAAAAATGGGCTACAAATGATCAATCGACGAAGTAAGATGGGCTCGCCGAACCATTTGGTGAGCCGCCCATTTCTATCTTC
The DNA here is from genome assembly GCA_036553675.1 of Solanum okadae. Classification (NCBI taxonomy): domain Eukaryota; kingdom Viridiplantae; phylum Streptophyta; class Magnoliopsida; order Solanales; family Solanaceae; genus Solanum; species Solanum okadae. The sequence continues at coordinate 18,325,835 of CM071687.1, read as the reverse complement.
CATCACTTTTTCTCCTTTTCATTCAACATCCTTGGGTCCTGTAACTTTGGGTGATCTAGCACTGTATCACGAAACTACTCGTCGATCCACTCGCCGACTTGGTTTCTTACCTCAGGGCTTGGCACCATGGAACATTAGGCGGACTGATGAGCCACTCGGTAACACGCCGAGTGTTCTTGGCGATCCTCGAGCTTGCCCTTCTTCATTCCTTTAGCTTGTTTGTTCCTTTTTGCTTGTTAGTGTTCTTGCTTTTTTCCTTAATATATATACCTTAAAATCAAGGATTTAACATCAGTTATTGGCACAACATAAGCATTTGAGGACACTAAATCTATGTGAACAAAGCCCTAAATGAGTCCAAATCTTGGACTCATCAACACCCCTAAACTTAAACTTTTTCCGATCCTCAAGTAAATCTCAAGTTCAGCAGTTCGAAAAGGATGTCTCAAACAGTGCTACCTAAGACTCAATCATGAATACACATAACAAGACTCAACTTACTCATGCAAGGATCAATTGTGCACTCAAAGATTAAAGTTGTGACTCACCATTATCAAAGATGCTCAAGTTCACAATAATTGTTTCAAATGCAAGTTCAAGCTCAACAAATGTACTCAAATGCCCTTACAACAAGATGATTCCATATTCACACACTATTATTCAAAAAATTCATAGTTCCAGAATCATATATGACTCTCACACTAACAAATATGAACACATGCATGACATCATCCATAGGTTTGCGCTTATTTTCCAATCAAAACTCGTTTCAGCACACTTAAGATAAAAAAGGTCCTTCCAAGGCTTGTAACGGGGCAGAGTGTAAAGGTATGGTCATTTAGGCTCAGGGGCTGCTATCCTCATGAAATGTGGTATGAACATCACTTTCCTTCCTTTTCTTCAGCATTTTCACTCACGTTCAAAATTTACCCCATTATTCACTTCTTATGGAATACCGGACACCCCATTTCTTTTGCAACTTTCACAAATTTTCTTTATTTTTATTTTTGCTTCTTTCATTTATTTCTCTCCTTTTTTATATGGAGGGGTTCCATCTTTTTCAAGTTAATAGATCAAGGGGCACTTCTTCACACTTGTTGATTTTTTTCCTCTTTTCACCACACCCGCAACTTAGGCTTTTTGCCTAAGTTGGGTATTAAAACAAACCTCACTTCATGAGGATTATTGGTGAATGGATAAAGAGGGGTTACAATTGCATCAAGTTTCTTCCAGTAGGAGGATAAGGCTCAAAGGGGTTAAAGAAAAGTTCACAGATCTCACAAGGTTGGCCACAAAAGAGGTATATTGTCAAATTGTTTCACTGTCCAAAATTGTTGCCTTAGATCATTTCAAGAGCTTGCATCACTTAATCAACCGGACCAACGGGGAAAATTCTAGGTGTCATCACACAATGTTCATGGTAAGCTCATCACAGAAGGCAATGACACAATTATCAAACGAAACTCCACACTTTCGCGAGTGTGCAATGTTCATCACAACAGACTCATTCAATAATTAGCTAGTCACAACGAGATGCAAAAATTTCACATATTGTCTATGCAACTTCATTTGTCCTCATTGTAGGCGCGCTTTCATTTTTTTTCAATTAAGAGCAGTATTTAAGCCATCGGTATTGATCATAACCGATACTGAATTTGCACAAGAGCATCCACATTAATCTACAACAAGAGTTGCAAAAATTTTCAGATGGGTCAAAATCCATTTCCATTCATAACAAGGAGCCACAAGCTCAAAAATCCACAAGATAGAAATCAAAACACAATTTAAACAAAAAAATCCCTATAGTATATAAAAAATATAGTCGCAAGAGGTAGGTTTGGAAATACCTCACCCCACCACAAAAAAAAATGCAGTTGTCCTCAAATGCAACAAAATAATAAAAAGTCAATAAAAATAACAAAGAGGGAGGTAAAGAAGGGTCCTGTCTACAAAGTCGCTCCATCTGTCGGGGCATCAATGACTGGGGCCACACTTTGATCCTGGGTATCATTGCCCGGTGTAACATCAGTACTAGCTCCACTCGACCTAGCCATGGTTGTATCTACTAATGAAATTTACACGATTGACTGTACCATGGCTTCTTCAACCTCTGTAAGGCCCTCATAGGTAGGCTCCTCATGGACACCAAGCTTCTCCTCATCAGTCTCAACCTCTAACTCGGCAATAACCATCTCCTCAGCACGTACCTAATCTATGGTGGTAGTCGGAGGGACATCATCATCAGCTGGCATGTCGAGGATCTCCATAGTCCCAAAAATCATGGACATATATGTGGACATCAGTTGGTCCACGTCCTTCCTCAACTCAGAAATTGCGGCCTTTAGGGCCTCACCTCATCAGTGGCCCCCTAGCCTTACTCACACACTGCTACCTCGCCGCAAGGGCATCAATAGACACATTAAGGGGTGTCACAAAGGCAGTAAGGCCCCCTCAATCATCCCCAAAACTATGGCCTCAAGCCTAGAGGCACGCCTATCAGCCACATGGGCTACCTGCCCCATTTGTAGTATCACAGCCTGAGTGAGTGGAGGTCGAGACGTAATGGCACTAGTAGCAGACCTAGGAGGCAGGGGAGCTATAGAGGAACTAGGAATCACAGAAAGGACAACACTAGATATACCTGAAGGCCCACGGGCCGGAATGGGAAATACTACCTCTACAAGTAGTGTCTCAGTATCAACGACCAGGGAGGAATCCACCAGGGCTGCCTTCTTCTTCTCAGCCTCATCCTTGAAACAATCAGCCTCAATGTGCCGAATATCTGTAGAGGAGGTCGAAATCATTTCCACGTCCTTCATCTCATCGCGGGGGCACTCAGGCTTGTCTACATAGTTCAGTGATCAACACTTAGAACATAAGCGATGTCTGATGTTGCTTGGCTGTCATGGTTATTTCTCGTGCAATGATCATGCCAAGATTTATACACTTCCCTACAATGATGGAATCAAGAGAAGTCACCTTTGTGTGGCGGAGGAGAAATTCATTTTGAGATGGCATAATGGTGCTGCTGATGAAGCCAAACCAGTACCTTGCTACCACGTTGAGGTCCTTATTCTCAGTCTACACTCTATCCTTGACCCACCTAGGATTACCATTGGACAACAGAGGAGACAACCATTCTTTCATAGTATCCAAAGACTTTGTCTTGATCATGTATTGGTAGTCATTAACAATGTTGGCAGTGCATTCCTACACAACATTTATGTCACTGTTGTCATACTTCACCTTCTTACCCCGAACGACCACATAATCTACCGTCTTGAATGTGGTATCGTTCCTCTTCCCTTGAGGCACTAGGGCTCCATATGCAGTGTAAAACTCTAAGACCCAATTAGAAATGTAAGGGCCACGGGGTTTAGTGAATATTTGGAATTTGTGGGACTTTAAGCAGCTCCAGATCTCAGGGTATCTGTATATCACTCCATCAGTAGAAAGCTTGTTCTCCTCAGTGATGGTCCTCAATCCCTCGCCCTTTAGTCTGTTCATAGACTGGAAAGGAGGACCCTCTACAGGTGGTGCTGGGACCACAACCTGTTCTGGGATAGGAAGAAGTGTAGCAGCCTGGGTTACCCAGATCCTAGGGTTCTGGTGTTCATCCTTATTCTAAGAAGTGGTCAGGTAAGTGGCGTACACGCCCTCACTTTGAGAGCTGATATCTGGTGACTCAGGATCAAGTTCCTTTCCTTTGCCTTTACGCTTCCCACCTGTGGTAGGAAGTTTTGTAGCCTTTACCCTAGTTGCGGCTACATCCTCATTGATGGTGATTCCCCTTGCCCTCTTGCGGGGAGGCATGTCTCGACCTGCTACTTTTGGTCTAGCCATATCTTCAAAGTACAACGATATGAGTTAGAACAAATCAAGAAAAATGTGGAAAATAGGTTGCAGGCTCGCTGAACAGATCGGCGAGTCACCGAATCACTTAGGCGAGCCAGATCGGGATTGCTGAAAGGATTGGCTTTATAAATTTTTAAGAAAAATGAAAGGTGTGCGATTCTCAAGACCATTCAACGAATCGATGACACCATTCGGCAGGCTTAAACAAGCCCACTGAAAGTTACAGTGCTTTTTAAGGGTTAGGGACACAGAAAGGGAGATCACATGAGATTTTTGGCGAGTCGCCAAGTGAAATTGGCGAGCTCAGGCTTCTCGCTGAAAGTTAAAGACCCAAACTCAATCAAAACATGAAATTAGGGGCGAACAAGGGTAACTTCACCGAACCTCCGAGTGGTTCGGCGAGCTCGACTCAGCTCGCCAAACTGCCCAACGTGGATTTTTTCAACCCCGACTCCCAAAATCAAACCCGAAGCCCTTGAAAACAAAATCAAACAACACAAAACTCAATTAATCCCACACCCATTATACCCATGCCATCGGGGTACTCAAACTTGCCCCGGTTTGGCAAAAATTATCCATTCGACCACTTTAATCCTTAAGAATGATATCAGATGCTCTATCATTGGGCAAAGCATGTCATTTAGCACAATCGGGGTTAATCAATCTTCACCCGACTAGACTCAACAAAAATTTGACACAACCCATAAGATTACGATCAAATTTAAAACACGAAATTCGGGAAATCAACAACTTAGGCAATGAGGGCATGATCTGGAAACTAAAATCGGCAAACTAGCACACATTTACGATTTGAAACTGGCCCAACCCATATAAACACAATCTATAACAATGCATTTGAATTTTACCTCTAATTAAGAGTTTGGGGTTAGGAAAACCAACCTTTATGCCGAAAATATGAATCTATAAAGCTACGCGGCAAAGAATTCTACTCCAAAAGAGAACAACAACCAAAAAGCAATAAAATGAAAAATAATAAATATTTAAACTGCGGGCATGATTGTATGAAGCTAAAAGTAAGGGAATGTGAAAGTTTTTTGAAATTTTTAAACCTTTGTCCTTTTAAAAACTGTCCAGTTCACTCCCAGTCAACGATATTAGACATCTTTTTCAAATAACTCAGCGACACGCCTTGTTGTTTCCTACCGCGCCAAGTTTTAGAGGACCTCCAGTTAATTTGGGGGTCCAAACAGCGGACAAAGTCAGGCTCGCCAACCTGTTCGACGAGTCGTTGACTTGTCCATGGGCCCGCCGAGTTTTATAGACTCCATCATAATAATTTCTTGAGTCCAATGGCAGTCAAAGGTGGGCTCTCCGACCTCTTCGGTGAGTCGATGATTGGCATCTTGGCTCGCCAATCCTGCACTTTTCAAACACATTCCACTTTTTCACCTGCACAATCAACACATGTTTTTTCACAAAATCAATTTAAACAATAAAGACTTGGGTTGCCTCTTAAGCAGCACCTTAGTTAATGTCGCAACACGACGCAAATACCCACTCAACATTCATTCTTGGGGTTTTGCCATTGTATCACTAGGCAACCCCTCTTGTTGTCTTGGGTTCAAAAGAGAACAAAGCTGAGCTATTTGGGTCTCCAACTGCTTGATAGAGATGGAATAAGAAGTCATCGTCTGATTGAGAGCCAACCCATCTTCCTTCATTTCCTTTAACACTTTATTTTACCCTTCAACCTTGCTGAGAATGTGCGAGAGCATATGCACAGTCTGGCCACGCTCATAATCTTTTGGCTATTGATGCTTATGGGGAGGAATGATTTCACGTATCAGGACACTTCTTCCAATTCTAAGTACCAACGATGGTTAGTTAGTAATATAACCCAACTAAACTAGTTGGGGTCGAATCCCACAGGGAGTGGTACGTGTTTGAGAATAACAAAAAAGCATGAATATGTTAAAGTTAACCATTGGAATAGATATTTATGAATAAAAATATAATTCAAATTAAGGGTGACACAAGTGTCAAATAACAGGGGATTTTTTTTATTGTAATTATCAACTATAACAGCAGCAAATTACACGAATTAACAAGTAATGAGACGGGTTCTTGTGATGTGATTGAATTATAGAATAAGATAGACAAATGGGTCATTGCAATTAATAATAAATAGCTATAAATCAGTGAATAATCTAGACTTTAGTGGGGATAAACTTTCTCTCGAACAATTTACCCCGAATCAAGTTGGTTTCTCTCAAACACTAACAAGGAACAATTAAGAACAATCTACGCTTTGGTCCATTCACTCTCTCGAGCTGAATGTATAGAAAAGTGTTTAGGATTAACTCTCTCAAGCTGAACACATAAAAACCCAATACCCACAGACCATCAATTCAGTAATCTTGCTTTTAAAACCTCTCTCGAGAAGCAAACCACAAACATGAAGGTAGAGTGGCATTTGAAACTAAAACCCATTAGATTAAACCACAATTACTTATTGAAATCACTTTTAAACAACATTTAAACTACCAATTAGCAATACCCAACAGCTAAATCAACCCATAATCACATAATCACTCCCCAAGAATTGGGGTTTTAGCTAGACATCATAAATAGATAAAAATCATTACCAAATTGTGTTTCCATAACTTGAATAAGATTAATTCTTCTTTACAAAGGTCTAAATTGAAGAATCTCAAAGATTTACTTCCAATTTCTCAAAAATGGAAAACATCAATTCTTCAAAGATAAAGAAAAGTAGTGTCAATACTCCATTCAAACTCCAAAATTACTCTAATGAAATGTTTAGAATAAAATTTTTATTGCTAAACATAATGTTTGAAAATTTATTTATAGTCGCCAAAAATATGCTGCGAAGGACCAGTCGGCGCAGTAAGTCTGGATCGTCGATCTACTCGGTGACCTGCCTTTTGGTTAGCTCCATCGCCTTTTTGCTTTAGCCTTTAGCTTCCTCAAGTTCTGTAAATTTGGCACGATCGAACACTGCATCGCGAAACCGTTCGGTGACTTGTCGACTGCTCATTTCTATCGCTGACTTGATTTTCTCCTTCAGGGCCTAGCACACTAGAATTTTAGGCGAGATAGTTGCCTTTTGGCGACTCACACAATGGGTTAGGCGATCAACAACCCTTCGTTTCTTCATTCTTTGAGCTGCCTTGTTCCTTTTTGCACATTAGTGTGCATGCTTTCTTCCTCAATCCAAATACCTAAAAATCAAGGATTTTACATCAGTTGTTGGCACAAAATAACCATTTGAGGACACTAAATCTATCCGAATAAAGCCCTAAATGAGTCCAAATCATGGACTCATCTACACCCACAACTTAAACTATTGTTTGTCCTCAAGTAAAACTCAAGTTCAGCAGTTAAAAAATGATGTTTCAAATAGTGCTACACAAGACTCAATCATGAATGCACACAAAAAGACTCAACTTACTCATGCAAGGATCAATTGTGCACTCAAAGATTCAAGTTGTGACTCACCATTGCCAAAGATTATCAAGCTCACACTACTTGCTTCAAATGCAAGTTCAAGCTCAATAAAAGTGTTCAAATGTCCTCGCACAAAGAACGATTCCATATTCACACACAATGGTTCTACAATTTAAAGCTCTGGAACCACAATCAAAACTCACACTCACAAAAATGAACACAACGCATGAATTCACACATAGGTATGCCCTTATTTTCCAAACAACACTAGTTTCAGCTCACTCAAGATCAAAAAGGTCTTTTCAAGGCTTGTAATGGGGCTTAGAGTAAAGGTATGGTCATTTAGGTACAGTGACTTCTATCCTCATGAAATGTGGTGTGAATAACACTTCCTTTCCTTTTCTTCACCATTCATATTCAATGCTCAAGAGTCACCCTATTTATTCACTTTCCATGGAATACCAGACACCCCACTTTCCTTGCACTTTCACAACTTTATTTCAAACTTGTTCATTCTTTTACATTATTTTTATTTTTTATTTTTCTCTTCTCTTTCTCTTTATATTTGTATGGAGGGGTTCAATCTTTCTCAACATCATGGGTCAAGGGGACGTCTTTGCATTTCTTGATTTACCTTCTCTTTTCACCACACCCCCAACCTAAGTTGTCTATTCAAATAAACCACAAATCATGAGGATTATGGTTAATGAATAAATATAGCTCACACATTCATGATGGTTCTTCCAAGAAAAGGTTAAGGCTCAAAGGGTGTTCAAGTGAGGTTCACACACTCACAAGGTAGGCCACAAAAATAGGTATAATGTCAAATTGTTTCACACTCTTCAATGTTGCCTAAGATCATCTCAAGAACTTGCGTCACTAAGTCAACTGGACCAATAGGAAAAATTCTAGGCGTCATCACACATGGTTGATGGTAAGCTCATCACACAAGCCATTGACACCAATATCAAACAAGACTCCGCACCTTCGCTAGTGTGCAATGTTCGTCACAAGAGACTCAATTCGATACTTGGCTAGTAACAACGAGATGCAAAAAGTTCACATATTGTCTATGAAACTTCATTTGGCCTTATTGTAGCCGCATATTCAGTTTTGTTCGATTATGAGACCTATTCGAGTCAATGGTATTTATTAAGATCGATACTCAAATTTGCAAAAGAATAGCCACATTCAAACACAAACAAAAGGTGGCACAATTTTGTTTGGAAGGATCGAAAAATAATTTACAATTAAAAAAAAGGAGCCACAAGCTCAATCTTCCACAAAATGCAGTGCAAAACACAATTATAGCTCAAAAACCCAATATATACACACAACAATAATCACAAAAGGTGGGCCTCACCCCACAACAAATAAAAACCATTTGTCCTCAAATGCAAGCAAAATAATATCCAAAAGTCAATAAAAACAAGACAGAAAGAGAGGTAAAAGGGAATCTTGTCTAAACAGTCACTCCATCTGTCATGGTATCAGTGCCCGGTGTAGTGCTTGGAACATGGGCATTAGTGATCGGACTCACATAAGAAGGACCAGCTCCACTTGACCCACTCATGGTGGTGTCTCTCAAAGAGGTCTGGCGTGCAGTCTCAAACATAGCATCCTCCAGGTTAGCCCGATCATCATACACCTCAAAATTTCTCAAATCTATTTGCTTTTCGTCGGTCTCTGATTCTGACTCATCAACTGATGTATCATGCCTATGTACATCTCTAGTGGTAGCCGGAGGGATATCTGAAGTCTCAGGAGCGTCCACATCATCTACAACCTCTAATAGTGAAGTGAAGTCAATGGACTTTAGATAGTCCACATCCTTCCTCAGATCTGCTACTTCGACTTTCAAACCCATAACCTCAGAGGTCTCTATCTGCCTACTCTCACAAACCTCAACTCTCAGAGTGAGAGCGTCAATGGAAGAACGGAGGGGGGTCAGTGGAGTAAGAAGGGCCCTCTCGATCATCCACGGGACTGCAGCCTCCAGACTGGTAGCTCTCAAATCAGCTGAATGGGCTAGATGCCCCATATTCAGGATCATCAACTGGGTAATCTTGGCTGGCTAGGAGGAGGTAGAGTTACTCGGACTGTATAAAGAAGAAGAAGGGGCAGATCTACATGAAGATCCGGAGTAGGCAAAGATGCCTTGGTAGGTATCGAACCAATGTCCACCTCCAGGGATGTATCCACCGGAGCTTCCCTCCTCCTTTCGTGTGTACTCGACCTCAATATGCTGGATGTCAATGGAGGAAGAAGGGGTAACCTCAATATCTCTGATATCATCTCGAGCTACTCCATCACGCCGACATAACTCCGTGATCAGAACCGGGAATGGCAAGGAAGTCTGACTCTGCTTGGCCCTCATGGCCATCTCTTGCAATATGAGGAGTCCCAGGTTGATACTCCTCCGTGATATGATAGCTCCAAGGCAGGCCGCCTTAGGGTTGCACAAAATGGACTCATTATGGGATGGTATTATGGTGCTGGTAATGAAGCCAGACCAGAACCGAGCAGCAATACTCAAATGCCTCTTCTCTATGGGAACTCCTGCCTCGATCCACCTCGGGGTGGTATCCAAAATAAAGGAGCCAACCATCCCTTTAAGTCATCCAAGGACTGCGTAACCGGCAAACCCTCACATGCCTCTGTAACTCCAAGACCCCTGCCAAGGACAATATTAATGTACTCATTATTGCATCCAACTTCTTTACCCCGGACCATGACCGACTTAACCGTTTTGAACTCGCTGGCCTTTTTCTTGATTTTCGAAACTAATTAACCATACGCTATATAGAACTCCCGGACCCATGAAGGAGTATAGGGGCCTCAGGGTCTAGTGAACTGCTCAAAGAGGTGAAAATAGAGGGTTTCCCTCACCCCGAAGTATCTACCCTTAAATCCCTCTGTAGATAATAGCCTCTCCTCAAAGATAGTTCGCAATCCATCACCTTTTAACTTATTGAGAAGCCTGGGAGGAGGGACTACTGGTGGCACTGGAGCCGTAGAAGGTGCCGGAGCTGGTACTGAGTTTGCTGGGGTGGAAGCTGAGGGGACTCTAGTTGAATCAGGGAGAGAACTAGCACAGATCTCAGCCCGCCAGGATTGGAATAGCTGGTCATTCTTAGGCTCAGTTAATACAGCCTGGGAGTCAGCAGATACTCTATCCCTGTCGGAGTTGTGCTCCAAAACTTCAGATGCTGGCCTTATGCCTTTGCCCTTACCTCATGTTGGAGGCTCAGTTCTTACCTTTTGGGGGGATTTTCACCCCCTTCATTTATCAGAATACCTCGTGCTCTTTTGCGGGGTCGCATGTCTAGGTTTGTGCTTTCAATATTTGCAAAACATTAGGAAAAGTTAGGAATATTCAAGCAAAAGTGTAGAAAAATAGTTGTAGACAGACTCACTGAACCAGTCGGCGAGTCATCAAATCTCTTTGGCGAGCTAGATTGGGCTCGCCGAAACGATTGCGTCAGAAATCTCAGAAAGTTTTGGCATGTCAGCGATGGAAGGGCCTTTTGGCAAATCGCCGACAGCATTCGGCGAGCAACAATTAGCCCGCCAAAAGTTATAGTGCATTTTAGGGTCAGGTGCGCAATCAAAGGGCGATGAAGGAAGACCTTTGGTAAGTTGTCGAGTGCAGTCGGCGAACTCAGGCTTCTCGCCAAAAGTTACAGAACCATTTTCAAGACAAAGCATGAAATTAAAGGTGATATGGGGAACTTCGGTAAACCGGCAAGTGGTTCGGCAAGCTCGACCCAGCTCGCCAAACGACCAAACGTGCCTACTTTCAACACAACTTCCCAAATTCAACCCCGCAGCCCTCAAAAACCAAATCAAAGCATCCACATTTACAATTAAACTAAGACCCATTACATCCATTCCCTTGGGATACTCATACTTCTCTCGCTTTGGCGAAATTTGGCCATTTGACGACTTTTGCCCTAAGAAATAACCTCAATCGCTCCATCATTGGGAAAATTACGTCATTTGGCACAAATGTGGGTTACTTAGACTTCACCTGACTAGACTCAACAACATGCAAGCACAACCTCACAATTTTTAACCAATATTATGGCACAAAATCTTTGGAAATTAATAATATCGGCATTAGAGGCAAAATATTTGAATTAAAACAAGAATTCTAGCGTAAAAACACTCTAATAGAGACCCATCACACTTCAATAAGATAAAAAAACTAGCAAATGAGTACAAATTTCTAAAAATAAACTCGGGGTTTGGAAAACTAACCTCAGATGCCGAATAATCAGGATTTGAAAAACTAGGGGGCAAAGTAATCCACACTGAACACAAATTCAATGACTAAAATACTCTTAGATGAAAAAGGTATGACAAATATTGTGCGGTGTGAGTTTGGGAAGTTTGAAAGTGAGGGAAAGTGAAAGAATTTAAAAGTTTAAACCTTTGCCCTTTAAAAACCGTCTAGTTCTCACCCATTCGGCGACGTTAGTTTTACTAGACGACCAACTCGACGACACGCTGAGTTGGTGCTTACCTCAGTAAGTTTTACAAGACCTCCAGTTATTGTGGAGGTCCAAACGGAGGACAAAGTCGGGATCGCTGACCTGGTCGGCGATTCATCCATTTGCTCCTGGGCTCGTCGAGTTTTATAGACTCCATTTCCAAAATGTTTTGAGTTCAATAACGGTCACTGTCCAATTCGGGCTCGCCGACCTCTTAGGCGATGCACCTACTGGACTTTTGGCTTACCAACTTGCACTTTTCAAACACCTTCCACACATTGACCTGCACAATCAACACACCATTATTTCAAACTGAAAAAGAAAGCAAATAAAACCTGGGTTGCCTCCAAAGAAGCGCCTTAGTTAACGTCATGGCACGACGGAAGTTCTCACCTAAACCTCATTCTTGGGGTTGGCCATAATGTTACTAGGCAACCCCCCCTTGTTGTGTCGGGTTTAAATGAGATGAGATATGACCCATTTGGGTCTCCAAATACTTGATTGTTACTGAATGTGAGGTAACCATCTAGTTAAAGGTCGACACATCTTCTTTCATCTCTTTCGAAATCTTTTTCAACCCCTCAACTTTGTTGAGGATACAAGAAAGCATATCCTCCGACCGGCCACTTTTCAAATCCGTTGGCTTTTGGCGCTCATGGGGAGGCACATACCTATCGTTCTCTCCATCCTTCCAATTTGTATTTTGATTCTTCCATTCTCGATCACGATCTCTCCAAACTTCAACCCTTCTCCAACCTTGGTTACCAGCCTGCCTCGGGTAGTTTGAATGATAACCACCCCCTTGTTGGCCAGGAAATTCACCTCTTTATTATACAAAGCTTCGAACTTGGCTTCTTCGGGATTCGCACACCCAACACCCACGACATTGACACTCCGAACGCTGGCTCCCATGACATTGTTAGACAAAATGTCAAGTTGTGTCATGATCTTGGCCATGTTCTTGTCCCTCTCTTTGTCTAACTCCATTTTCTCCTTGGTCAATTTGAATGTGAGAGAAGAGACTTGGTCTACACGGGTGTACCACGCCCTGTTGATTTTATTCATGCCATGCAAGAGATGAGCTGCTATCACATAAGGTTGCTGAATCAAACCTCCAGGAGAAAGTTAATCAGCAACACCCTTATTTACCGAATCAAGGCTCCAGTAAAAATACTGTAGCAAGATGTTGTCAGGAAAACTATGAGTTGGGCATTGAAGCACCAACTTCTTGTATAGCATCCAAGTTTCATGAATTGGCTCGCCTTCCAGACACTTGAAGCTCTGAATGCTAACCCGAAGTGTCATAATCTTCGAGGAAGGGAAAAAGCGCACTTGAAATGCGGTAACAATCTCTTCCCATGAAGTGATTGAGTCTCGTGGCAATTCAGCCAACCACTTAGACGCTTCTCCAATCAGAGAGAATTGGAACAATCTTAGCGGGACCGATTCTTGGGATATATTTGAAATGACCCAAAAAGTTCCTAAAAGTGTGCTTCGGAAGTTGCCGGAAACTTGTTTTAGCTCTATCTAAAAATTCGTTTTGTTTTTCGAAAATCCGACTTCATATTCTTGTTTAGGGGGTCAAATTGAGTGGGAAATAGGTCTAACCCAAATTTTAGAGCAACCGTATCAAAATCCGAAATTTCCAAGTGAAGCCTTTTTCAAGGGTCTACTTTGGAGGGTCATATCTCCTAGAACACAAATAATTGGGTGGTGCATAACATATCCATGGAAAGCCCTTTGAGTTAGCTACCCAACGCACTGCGTTTCACCTCATTCGGAGTTCGGACGAAAAAGTTATGCCCATTTTCGTAAAATCTGACCGGCAGGAAATGCAATTTCCAGTGAGCGTTTTTACTGTTCACCCACCTCATTTTTTTTTCTAAGTGTTGGACCTTTTTTTTCCAAAGGGCATATGTTATTTCCTATATACCATTAGTTCAATTCCCATCTCTAAAACATTTTCCCAAAACACCTCTCCCATACTTAGACACAATTTCTCTCAAGTTATCTCAAGAACCCTAATCCAAAACCTTCCTCAAGATTGAAGAGACTCTCGCTCCAAGTTCCAAGCTTCCATTGAAGACACTCTCAAGACCTTCATAAAAACTCAAGGTATGTGGTGTTGAACTCATGGGTCCTTCCACCCATAGTGCCTAGACTCTATTCTACTCACTAATTCATGGTTTAAGTTAAGATTCATAAATTAGTCTTGTTCTTTGTAATAATTTCCTGCACATTGAATTTTAAACATGAAAAGTGATTGTTTTGAGCATGTTGTGACTCTAGAACTTGAATCTAAATTTGGAATGGATGTGGAGATTTTCATGTGGTCTTATGGGTGTTAAAATGTGTTGTTGTAGGTTGTTCACTGGTTTGGCTGCATAATTACTACCCTATTTTCCGTGCTCTTTGATTCCATTACATGCCTTCAAGGTGTTTGACAAAATGTCCAACTATGGAGAATTGGTGAATTGATGCTTTAAAGATTGAGTTATGAGATGTATGGCATTCCAGAGATGTGTTGATGACAACTAAGCTTGTGTATATGTTCATTCCATACATGAGATTGCATTAGAGCCTAATGGGAATTTCCTATATAAAGTGTTGCATGACCATGCCCGGTCCGGGGGAAAAGAACCGGACAACCATGTGAGAGGTTTATATCTCACCACCTAGGATGCTTGGGGTGTGACCAACATCAACCATGTGAGAGGTTTATATCTCACCACCTAGGATGCTTGGGGTGTGACCAACATCAACCATGTGAGAGGTTTATATCTCACCACCTAGGATGCTTGGGGTGTGACCAACATCAACCATGTGAGAGGTTTATATCTCAGCACCTAGGATGCTTGGGGTGTGACCAACATCAACCATGTGAGGGGTTTATACCTTGCCACCAGGGTGTCGGGTGTGAACGGCATCCCCCATCCTAAGTTGGGGTTATAGATTGGTTGGATCATGCATACACATATGATATCTACTATTAGTATAGATTTACTCAAACATGTTTTGACTTCATTTTGATCATGCATCCTCATATTGTTATTCATTATGCCTATGAAACTATTTCTTGCATTTCGATTGTGTCCTTGTCTATTGTTGTATTGCACCCCGCATACTTAGTACATTCCAAGTACTAACGCATATTTTGCCTACATGATGTCACCATGTAGGGAACAGAGCTATTCTTGATCCTTCTCTCAATTCACGTGGCTAGTACGGTGCTTATACGAGTTTGTTGGTGAGTCCTCAATGATTCGAGGGCTATTGTCACGACCCGAGAGCACCCCCAAGTCGTAACATGCGTATTCGACCTCTTGGAGGTCTCATACAAGCCCTTAGCATTCATCACATTAGGTATGTAAAATAGTGCGGAATTTAAAAATTCTTTAAATAAAATCCCATAAGATTTAAAGGTCACTTTTAAAAACATCATTCAAAAGTACATAAGCGGAATACTAAGTCTCTTAGCCATCTTAGACATAAACGTGAAAACATACTAGGGACACGGCCCTTTACAATCAAAAGAAGTCTATTAAGTCTATTACAAGAACCTTATCATAAAACTAGAATAGAAAAGTCTTGCCCTCGACATATGAGGACATACCACAAAATCTAGGAAGAACTTCAAATCCCAAGTTTACAACAAAACCCGCTCACTTGCCGGAACCTACACTTGTAGAAAATAGAGAAAATATGGAATTAGCACAATTAAGTACTAAGTATGATGACCATGCAAAAACATGCTAAAAAAAGGACATTTATTTGAAATATGTGCTTTCATGCCATTTTTGATAAAACCTTCATATCACAATTATAAGAGACACATTTCAAGTCATCATCCACATATAAGACAATACCCACATAATAGACATACTCAACTAGTACCAATATACAATACATGAATATAATTGACAAGTAAGCCTTTTCATCATTTCATGACGTCTATCTCAAGTTACCCAAAGCCACACTTAAGTGAAACATGAAGTGAACGCCCAATCTCTTTATATACACCTAAGTGTTCCTAAGGGTTACCATAGATAAGGAATGTACCATTACAATATAACATGCTAAGTCAAAATTCTTTAATGAACCACTTTAGGAGACATTTAAGCACATAAGGGGACTTTCACATAATAGTCGTTAGACTTAGGGAACTCACTTTAGTATCTTCAAAGCCTACTCGTGCCATGTGTAGATAGCATCCCATACTACTACCTACACGTTGTAGAACCTATCCAATAACTAGAGTGCACATCCCACATGATGGGAATAGGCATAACCGACATAGACCATACTAGCTAGGTATGGAATCCGGAGTCTATCCTACTCCGTGGAGGTTGTTCTACTTGCCAAAGGTAGAACTAGTAAGCAACCCATGTAGGCACATGGTTTAGGAGATGTCCAAGGAAGTTCATTGTGCCTAATCTCATACTCAACTAGGCCACCTTCCTAACCACATCCACTCGGTGCTAGCCTTATTTCCCATAGAGTATTTCATTCACATATGTACTAGAGAGGGTTCCTTTTCTAGTTCAACCAACTCATAGTATCTCTTCCCAAGAAAGGCCCCATTTCTTAGTTATGGCCAATCAAGGTTCATAAGGATAGCTCATTTGACTTTCTTAGATAAGGATTTTCATGCCGTTCCGGCTCCATCGATCTCTAAGTCTATCATCTCACTCAAGAAGGGAACTTCGCCCTAAGGCCCATCCTTCAAGGTTATATATTTACTTAGGAAAGCTAGACTTATGAAAGGGCACCATTTCTTAGTTTTGCCGATTCAAGTCTTGGCCTAGAATTCCTCTTTTAGCATTTATAGAAAGGGCACCATTTCTTAGTTCTAGCCCACTTCACACATTCATGCATTCAAGACTTTAAGTAACAAGGAGGGACACTTTAGTCTACCAACCAAGTCACAACATTATCATCTAAGGATACTCCATAATCCAACATCATTTCATATATATACATCATGAGAAAAATCATACTTTAAATCACAATGCTATCCACTTTACATAGGATCATCACAAGATCACATAAACTCATTCACATCATACCTTCACACATAAAGCTTCACATAAAACTTTACATATAGCTTCATATAAGACTTTACATATAGCCTCATTTATATATATAATATACAATACAATAACACTTTGTACAAGATCACCTTATAACCATAAGAATACCTTCACATAGTACAATAACATTTCATAACTTGATAACACTTTAATTCAATAGATAATGCCTTCAAGTTCATGTTCATAATACATTCTATAATTAAACACCTCCACCATAAGTGAATCAAACTAAGGAAGAACAATTTTATCCATAATAAGAGATTAAGCCCACTTACCATCCTCCAAAGCCATAATCAACAACACTCAAGTCCCAACCATTTTACTTACCACAAGAGAATTCATCATAACTTGCCCATAAGGCCACAATTTTCAATTCATCCATACATCATCAATTCATCATAGATAGATGTAGAAAATCATAAGAGTCACTAATACAATCCAATCCAAACACAATCTCATAAACTTTGAATCATAAGCAAAAGACCCACTTCATCAGCAAATTTAGGAATGTAGGGAAAACATTGGTTCTTCAAGGAATTCCATATGAAATCATCTTAAAAACATTAATCAAAAATTAATTCATCAATATAATGGCTTAGAAAACGTTTTGCCAATGAACCCATGCTTAGATTAGAATTTGAGATTTTTGTTCTTTGAAACACTTTTGATTGGACTCCTTGAAAGAAAGATTGATCAAGGATCAAGGGTCACCATACCTCTAAGTTGAAACCCACGAAAAATTGAAGAAGAAAACACTCAAAACCTTCAACCCTAGCTCCAACTTCACCTTGGCCTTCAATGGTGTTCCAAAGAGAACCCTTCCTTACTTCTTTTAAAATGGAACAAAATGATCCACAATCAGCCTAACACAATAATATAACCTCAAAAGAAAAGATTTGTGAAAAGACCAAAATGCCCTTAAATTTCCGGACGGACTCCTTGCCAACTGCCCAACTTTCAAAGGGCATAACTCGCTCATACGAACTCGGAATCGAGCAAACTCGGTGGCGTTGGAAAGATTGTTCCAAGGGATTTCCAAACATAACTGGAAATACTCCTGGATCATCCTGAGCTAGGAGTTATGACTGCTCAAAGTTGGCCAAAAACTCACTGATTTCCACACTTGGCAGAATTTCCAGATTTTGAACTTAGCCAATTTCCAGATTCTGAACTGTTTTTTTTTTCCAAAAGTGACTACTTCCAATTTATGCTTAAACTTTAAAAATTCATACGTTAGGCTCTAGTTTCACCTATCTATTTTTAGGGTCGCTACAGCTATGTTATGTTTCCTACTCCTATGTTTTGAGACTTTAGCTTGCAAATGTATTTTGACTATGAGGGGAGTCGGTAGTATGTCATGGCCCCCGTCCTATCTATGTATGTAGAGGTGTGCGTTGGAAAAGTATTTTGTAAATGAGCTTGACTCTTGTTCTATGATGTCATTTTGAAATGGTTTGCCCTTAGTCCCTATTTCCCGTTATTTAATGTTAAATGTACTTCCGCGACTGATGAAGTGTGATGACAAGTTTGAGAGGCTTGTTTGGGGTTCCTTCGGGTTCCTCATTCGCCATGTCACGTCTAGGCCCTAGGCTTGGGTCGTGACAAACTTGGTATCAGAGCACTAGGTTGTTAAATCCTCGGAGTCCAACACACCGCGTTGAGTAGAGTCCTAATCATGGTTGTGAAGCGCGCCACGACTATGAATGGGAGGCTACAAAATGTTTTAGGAAAGGTTTCCCTTCTTATGTTTTATGTCGTGCTTAGAGTGCAATAAGGTGATTCCTCCCTAACGCTTGTTCTTTGGATTGCTAGATCATCATGCCAAACATGAGGGGAAGACGGGCCCGATCACCGGAAGAGCCACCCACCAATGGTCAGCTCCGTGATGCACTCACCATGCTTGCACAAGTGGTAGCTAACCAAGTGCAACAAGGAGTCCAAGCTCCTCGAACTACCACCCCGGGGGAAAGGGTGAGAGATTTCATGAGGATGAACCCTCCAGTCTTCCATGGTTCAAAGGTGGATGAGGACCCGCAAGAGTTCATCGATGAGGTATGCAAAATCTTGACCATTATGGATGTTGGTGCTTGTGAGAAGGCGGAATTGGCGGCCTACCAACTCAAGGGGGTTGCTCAAATTTGGTTTGATCAATGGAAGGGTGAGAAAGGTAATGGCTATGTGGTGTTGTGGGAGGAGTTTAAACTTGCTTTCCTTAATAGGTTCTTCCCTCTTGAGCTTAGGGAGGCAAAGTTGGTGGAGTTCATGAACTTGAAGCAAGGAGCTATGAGTGTGAGGGAGTATGCCCTCAAATTTGTCCAACTCTCCAAGTATGCACCTCACTTGGTGGCCAACTCTAGGTCGAGGATGAACAAATTTGTGATGGGTGTATCCGACCTGGTTAGTGAGGAGTGTCGGTCCGCTATGCTCATTGGAGCTATGGATTTGTCTCGGTTGATGACTTATGCCGAGCAAATGGAGGAGGAGAAGTTGAGGAAGAGAAGGGGGCACGAGGCCAAGAGGGCCCGATTGGAAAATAGGTTCCCTAAGGGTGCTAGATTTCATCAAGGCCGTGGAAACCCTCATGTCAACCGGGGATTTGCTATCAATGTTCCTAGACCTCAAGGGGGAGGTGAAGTGGGTTCTATGGATGTATTCCCTAAGTGTGGGAGGAAGCATGGTGGTCCTTGCATGAAGGGTTCGGGTGCTTGCTTTGAATGTGGAGAAGTGGGTCATAATAGGTTTGAGTGTCCCAAGATCCGCAACAAGGTCCGTAGTGCTAACACTACTCCTTTGGGTAGAGGTGCTTCTCAAAGTGGTGCCCCAAGGGACAATCGATTTTATGCTTCGCATGGTAGACAAGGTGTTAATGAGACTCCGGATGTGGTGACCGGTATGTTGCAAATCTTTGATCTTGATGTTTATACTTTGATTGATCTGGGTGCCACCCTTCCCTTTGTTACCCCCTTAGTTGCTAGAAAATTTCATGTCGAGTCGGAGTTGTTGCATGAGTCATATGAAGTATCTACTCCCATTGGTGTCTCTATTGTTGCTAGAAAAGTGTATAGAAATTGTCCGGTTTGCATATTGAATAAGTTGTTGCCTTATGATCTTGTTGAGTTGAACATGGTGGATTTTGATGTTGTTCTTGGGATAGATTGGTTGCATGCATATTATGCTTCTATTGATTGTAGGACTCGTAAAGTCAAGTTCCGATTTCCTAATGAACCCGTCCTTGAGTGGGAGAGCCGGGATGTTGTGGTGAAGGGGAAATTCATTTCTTTCATTAAAGCCCAAAGGTTGATTTCCAAAGGGTGCTTGTACCATATTGTGAGAGTCAATGATGTGGAGTCTAAAGTCCCTCCTATTGAGTCTATTCCGGTTGTTAATGAGTTTCTAGATGTCTTCCCTGAAGACCTTCCCGGTGTCCCTCCTGAAAGGGAGATAGATCTTGGTATAGACCTCCTTCCCGATACTCAACCTATTTCTATCCCCCCTTACCGTATGGCCCCGGCGGAGTTGAAAGAGTTGAAAGAGCAATTAAAAGATTTGTTAGAGAAGGGGTTTATTAGACCTAGTCATTCTCCCTGGGGTGCTCCGGTTTTGTTTGTGAAGAAGAAAGATGGGTCTCTTAGAATGTGTATTGATTATTGACAACTTAATAGGGTCACCGTCAAGAATAGGTATCCTCTTCCAAGGATTGACGATTTATTTGACCAATTGTATGGGGCTAGTCACTTCTCTAAGATTGATCTTCGGTCAGGGTATCATCAAGTGAAGGTGAGGGAGTGTGATATTCTCAAGACGGCCTTTCGTACTAGGTATGGGCACTATGAGTTTGTGGTGATGTCTTTCGGGTTGACGAATGCTCCGGCTATCTTTATGGATTTGATAAATAGGGTTTTCAAACCCTACCTTGATTCTTTTGTGGTGGTGTTTATAGATGACATCTTGATCTATTCTCGGGGTGTGGAAGAGCACAAGGGTCACTTGAGGGTTGTACTCCAAAGATTGAGGGAAGAGAAGTTGTACGCTAAATATGAAAAGTGTTAGTTTTGGTTGAAGGAAGTTGCTTTCTTAGGCCATGTGGTGTCGGGGGATGGTATTAAGGTGGATCCTAAGAAGACCGATGTTATTAGGAATTGGCCTAGACCTTTGACCCCGTCGGATATAAGGAGTTTCTTGGGTTTAGCGGGTTATTATAGGATATTTGTGGAAGGGTTTTCTTCTCTTGCTTCTCCTATGACTAAGTTGACTCAAAAGAAGGCTAAATTTGTGTGGTCGGATGAGTGTGAGGAAAGCTTCCAAACTTTGAAAGAAAGGCTTGTGTCCGCTCCTATTTTGTCACTTCCGGATGGGTTAGAAGGTTTTGTTGTTTATTGTGATTCTTCCCGTATTGGTTTGGGTTGTGTGTTGATGCAAAGTGGTAAGGTTATAGCCTATGCTTCTAGGCAACTTAATGTTCATGAAAAAAATTACCCAACCCATGATCTTGAATTGGCCGCCGTGGTTTTTGCCTTAAAGACTTGGCGTCATTATTTGTATGGGGTGCATGTTGATATCTTCACCGACCATAAGAATCTCCAATATGTGTTCACGCAAAAAGATCTTAACTTGAGACAAAGGAGGTGGTTAGAATTCCTTAAGGATTATGTTATGAGTGTTCAGTATCATCCGGGGAAAGCTAATGTGGTGGCAGATGCATTGAGTAGAGTGTCCATGGGTAGCTTGGCTCATGTGGAGGAAGGTAGTAAAGAGTTGGCTAAGGAGGTCCATCGGTTGGCCAAATTGGGAGTTAGGTTAGAAGGGGTGGATAGTGGAGGAGTAGTTGTTGTTGATGGTTCAAGGTCTTCCTTGGTTGATGAGGTGATAGTCAAGCAAGATCTTGATCCTTCTTTGGTAGAATTAAAGGCTTCGGTGAGTAGTGGTAAGGTGGAGGTTTTCTCCCAAGGGGGAGATGGTGCCCTTAGGTACCAAGGTAGATTATGTGTTCCTTGTGTGGATGGTGTGAGGGAAAGAATCCTTGATGAGGCTCATAATTCTTTTTATTCTATTCATCCGGGGTCAACAAAGATGTATAGAGGCTTGAGGGATGTGTATTGGTGGGGCAGTATGAAGAAGGACATTGCAAAATTTGTTTCGGGTTGCCATAGTTGTCAACAAGTCAAGGCCGAACATCAAAGGCCGGGTGGCCTAACTCAAGACATTGAGATACCTACTTGGAAGTGGGAAGAAATCAACATGGATTTTGTAGTGGGCTTACCCAAGGCTAGAAGAGGCTTTGATTCGGTTCGGGTGGTGGTTGATCGGATGACAAAGTCGGCTCATTTCCTACCGGTTAAAACTACTTACGGGGCTGAAGAGTATGCCAAGTTTTACATTCATGAATTGGTAAGGTTGCATGGGATTCCTTTGTCTATCATCTCGGATCGTGGTGCCCAATTCACTTCTCACTTTTGGAAGTCATTCCAAAGGGGTCTTGGTACAAAGGTAAAGCTTAGCACGGCCTTCCACCCTCAAACGGATGGCCAAGCCGAAAGAACAATTCAAACCTTGGAGGATATGCTTAGAGCTTGTGTATTGGAGTTGAAAGGTAGTTGGGATGATCATCTTCCTTTGATTGAATTCGCATACAACAATAGTTATCATTCTTGTATCGGTATGGCTCCTTTTGAGGCACTTTATGGTAGACGGTGTAGGTCACCGGTTGGGTGGTTTGAAGTTGGAGAGGTGGCCTTGTTGGGTCCGGATCTGGTCATGGATGCTCTTGAGAAGGTAAGGATGATTAGGGAGAGGTTGAAAATCTCACCCAGAACTTTCTCATAAGAGAGACTTTCATCAACTGCCAACCCTTCTAGGGAAATTATGGATGTCGGATCTCCATCACACTTCCTAAGCATAGAGACATGAAAATCCGAATGCACCGATGCCAACTCATTTGGCAACTCTAATTCATAGGTGACTTTACCGACACGTCTCAAAATTTGATATGTGCCTACACCGGGGTCTAAGCTTCCCTTTCTTACCAAAAATCATCACTACCTTCATAGGTGGTATTTTTAAGTATACCCAATCATGAATATCAAACTTTAGATCCCTTCTTCTAACATCGGCCAATGACTTTTGGTGACTTTGAGCCATTCTCAACCTCTCTCTAATGAGCCGAACATTCTCAATAGATTCATAAACTACGTTAGGACCTATCAAACCAACTTCACCAACCTCAAACCAACCTATAGGATAGCTACACCTCTTACAGTAAGGAAACTCAAATGGAACCATACCAATACTCGAGCGATTGCTATTATTATAGGTAAATTCACTAAATTGCCAATGGTCATCCCAATTACCCTTCAAGTCAATCACAAAAGCCCTTAACATGTCTTCTAAATTTGGGATAGTTTGCTCCGCTTGCCCATTGGTTTGGGGATGAAATGTCATGCTAAGCTTAACCTTGTTACCAAGTCTTTTTTGGAATGACTTCCAAAAATAGGAAGTGAATTAGGTACCACGATGGGAAATTATAGACAAAGGAACACAATGCAGTTTCACCACCTCTCTCAAATACATATTGGCATAGTTCTCTGCTAAATATGAAACCTTGATGGGAAGGAAGTGATCCAATTTTGTCATCCGATCTACTATCACCCATATAGAGTCATGTTGTCTCTAGGTGCGGGCCAATTCACTATAAAGTCCATATTCAAGTCTTCCCACTTACAAGTAGGAATAACAAAGTCTTGGGACAAACCTCCCGGCCTTTGGGGCTCATCTTTTACTTGTTGACAATTAGGACATTTGGCCACAAATTCCGCAATATCTTTCTTCAGTACATTCCACCAATAGACTTCTTGTAGCTCACAATACATCTTGTTAGCTCATGGGTGAATAGAATACAGAGAACTATGGGCTTCCTCTAGGATCTGTTCCGTCAAGTCTTCAACATTAGGAACACATAAACGACCTCGATACCTGAGAACCCCATCTCCCCTTGTGACAAAGCCTCGACGGATTTCTTAAGTACTGCCTCTTTCAACTCAACTAAAATGGGATCAATTGCATGCTTGCCCTTCACATCAATCAGAAAGGATGATTTGAAACCATTATGGACTATGACACCTTCCTTAGTGGAATCCACTAGTTGAATACCTAGTCGGGCCAACCTATGAACATCACGAACCAACTATTTTTTCTTCATCAATATGAGTTACACTACCCATTGAAAATCTACTATGAGCATCTACTACCACATTAGCTTTTCCGGGGTGATAAAGGATACTCATGTCATAATCCTTCAAGAAATCCTACCTTCTATGGCCAAAATGCATGTTTTTTTGACTAAACACATATTGTAGACTTTTGTGATCAGTGAAAACAACAACATAAACCGCATACAAGTAATTCCTCCAATTCTTAAAGGCAAAAACAATCGTTGCTAAGTCAAGATCATGGGTAGGATAATTCTTCTCATATACTATAAGTTGCATTGAAGCATAGGCAATGACCTTATCGCTTGGAGGAGCTTGCTTTTCCTCTCTCCCCTTTACCTTGAGCATCGAGCAATCTCTCATCTTGTGTCCACTCTTCCCACAACTAAAGCATCCTTTTGTGCCAGCTAGGCACATACCATTCTGTTTCTTCCCACATTTGGCACATGTAGATCTAGCCAAACAAGAATCACCTCTATTTCCTCCTTGAAGTTTAGGGTTAGACACCCTTTTCTTATAAGACTTAGGAGGAGCATTATATGTATCTTGACCGGAAGACCTTTGTCTAAATCTAGGGCAACCTTGTCCCTCAGACTTTGCATTAGAGAAATTGCCATCACCGGTTCTAGCCTTTTTTACTTCCCTATTCTTCTCCCTAGTTTCGATTTCTCAATTTCTTGGGTGTACACCATAAAACATGAAATGTTCATATCATGGAGGATCATTGCCGTACAACATTCTTTTTCTACCATGTCGGACACACCTAACATAAACCTACTCATCTTAGCCCTTGAGTCTGCCACCATAGTTGCACCATACTTGGATAGTTGGGTGAATTTTAGAGCATACTCCCTAACACTCATACTTCCTTGACGAAGGTTAATGAACTCTTGCACCTTTGTTTCCCTCAATTCGAGGGGGAAAAACCTATCAAGAAATTCTGATTTAAACAATTCCTATTCTACAGGACCTGCTCCTAAGGGTTTCTCTCCCTTCCAGTGATTGTACCACACTTGAGCCACATTTTTTAGTTGGTAGGTGGCTAAATCCACCTTCTCTTCCGGAGACACCCCATAATAGCAAGTACCTTATAAACCTTGTCAATAAACCTTTGAGGATCCTCCTCTACTTTGGAGCCATGGAATTTCGGAGGGTTAATTCTTGCAAAATGACTCACCCTTGAAGCGGTTGTACTCACAATTTGATTCACAAGGGCAACCACTTCTATATTGGCTTGTGTCGTCACAGACTGTGACAATATTTCGAAAGCCGACCTAAACTCCACATGTTTCACATTCTCAAAAAAAGGATCCATTGGATCTTGGGCAGCTTAAGGAGGAGTTCCTTGATTCACATTGTCATCCTCCATCCTTCTAGCACTCCTTCTGGAATTCATATCCTTAAGACAGAGGTCAAAAATTAGGAGAGAGAAATCTTTTAGATTTAAACTCTAAGGCACAACTTAAAAGTAATGATGAAATAGAATTTCCTAACATCTTGTACCCTCTCATTCATAAGTGTGGTGCACTTCACACTCATGAACAAGACTCTACTAGAAGTGGCTTATGAGACATCATCCTAGAATCATTCTAAACCGTGTGCTCTAATACCAAATTTGTCATGACCCAAGGGTACCCCTTAGATGAAACAAGGCGTATAGAACCCCGAAGGACTCTATACAAGCCACTTAAATTCCATAACATAAGAAATAGAACGATAAGAGTAAAACATCTTTCAAGTCTTAAAAAGTTTTTCATAAAGGAAAATGGAAGTCTAGACTGTCTCAATATAGTCATCTATTACAATACTTGAATGAAATTGAGCATAACCCATACATCATGTCAAAAAAGGAAAATACAAGAAGTGAAAACTAAACACAACAACTTCGTACTCGAACCATGAGGACTCACCATGCTCTAGCCACTAGAATGGAATCCCTATCTCTCAGACCATACATTGAGGAACAATGTAGGCAAGAGTATGTGTTAGTACAATAATGCACTAAGTATGATAACTATGCATAAAAACATTTTAATACATGCTAAACGGGACATCTCATTTCAAAGAATGCAATTTGCCAAGTTAAACATCATATAAGGTATTGGAAGTTATAAGTCATATTCATGGATAACATAGGTCAACATAATTTTTAAAACCTTTGAACTCATATAAAAAGCTTCCACAGTAACTATAGTTCATTAGTTATGTTCTTATTGTGGGAAGAATAACCTTAATCCACATAGAGACCAAGTGAGTTATAACACGATCAGTCGGTGTTTCCCACACCGAAAAGGGTGGTTCTATTTGCCTATGGTAGAACCATGAACTCTTACCTTAGGTGGATCAACTTGCTAGATAACCTATGGGGGCAGATAGTTTATGCGATATGGAAATTGCTACTAGAAACCCAGACTCAACTAACGTAGAAGGTTTCCATCTCATCAGACATACATCAGAAGCCCAGACTCAACTAACATAAAAGACTTCCATCACATTTCAATATCTACTCGATCCTAAGCATAATTCCCACGAAATACTTACTAAGTCTTTCTTGACTCATGCCTCATGGAAGGATGACCTTGACAAACAATCCAAGTTAGTTCATTAGAATAGCTCTTATTCATAGATTCAATTAGGTGAGAATAGCCTTTCAACCTAATAATCCTTTCAATGTGAGAAAACCTTCCACATCATGGTTGTAAGTATTTCATGAGATTTATCTTTCAACAACACAACAACACAATCAACATCAGCACTTTACTCTAAAAGCACCCTTAAAGCATTTACATATGCTTAATAAGATCATACATAACTCACACTTTGCCCTTCCAAGGTTCAAAGCAACTTTCAATCACCAAATCTAGAATTCATGCATTAGATAGGGATTTCATCATAAACTTCATGTAATTCTATTACTTCATGCTTTAGATCATAAAACTACTCTTTCATACTCAATAACCCACATTATGAGATAACAATTTGGAAAAAAACATGGGGGTTATATGTTTTCATAGGGATAACTATATAAAAAATTGTAAATCATCAATTCATGCATATTTAGACATAATTAAACCATTGAAATCAATAATCAAAAGAACCCATGGTGAATGAATAAAACCCTAGCTAATTGGGAATTTCTACCATTTGAAATAGGGGAATTTGGGGAATTCATGGGTGAAAAGAACCCACAGATTAATGCTATCATACCTCAAGACCAATTGCCTATCTTCAATGGAGAATTTTAATCCTTAGCTTCAAACACTAGTAGAATCATCTTCTTCTTAAAGTTCTAGAGAGAGAATATTTGAGAGGAGGTTTTGATTTTTATTTTGGGAATTTGGAAGATTGAACTAAACAGGGTGAATTTGCGGTTAAAGGGCTTTTATAGGGGTTCTAAATGAAGGCAAAATGACAACACTTTATTTTAATTAAAATTGGAAAAGACATTTAAGACCCTAAACTTAACCATCCAGTCACAAATCCTGGACCCCAACCGACAAACCGTCGATTGACCTACGGTCCATCCTGGTTGGTCGCGGTTTCTTATCATAGACTTTGGCAAATCGACGGAGCCTTGGACCACGAGGCATGGACCGACCTACACCTAGTTCAAGTGGACATGGGAAACGAAGATCCACTACCATTATCTCTTTGAGGCATAGGGTTAGACACCCTATCTTTTTTGAACTTAGGAGGAGAACTCGAAGAACCTTGACCGGAAAACC
This sequence comes from Solanum okadae, assembly GCA_036553675.1. Taxonomy (NCBI): domain Eukaryota; kingdom Viridiplantae; phylum Streptophyta; class Magnoliopsida; order Solanales; family Solanaceae; genus Solanum; species Solanum okadae. Next base: position 18,298,038 of record CM071687.1, on the reverse strand, counting down.
TTTGTCGAAATCTAGGACGACCTTGTCCATCGGACCTTGCATGAGAGAAAATATCATTATTGGTCTTAACTCTCTTTACCTCTCTAGACTTCTCCTTATGATTCTCCTCTGAAATCTGTTGTGCATGAAACATGAGATGAGATTTGTCCATTTCAACAATGAGCATGGCAGTAAGGCACTCTTTAACAACCATTTCAAACACACCACAAACTAACTTACTCATCCTTGCCCTTGAATCGGCAACCATTGATGGAGCATATTTAGACAATTGTGTGAACTTAGAGCATATTCCCTCACACTCATTGTTGAAGGTTAATGAACTCAAGCACCTTGGCTTCTCTCATCTCAAGGGGAAAGAATCTATCAAGAAAAACGGTCTTAAACTTCCCCAAATCAAAAGGACCTGCATCTTCAAGTCTCCCTTCCTTCCATTGGTTGAACCAAATTTAAGCCACACCTTGTAGTTGATACGCGAAAAACTCCATCTTTTCTACCGGCTTCATTCCCATGATCATCAAAACCTTATAAACCTCATCAATAAAATCTTGAGGATCTTTCTCAACCTTAGAACCACGAAACTCCGGAGGATTCATCCTAGTGAACTCCCTCACTCTAGATGTCATCGTGCCCATATTTGGGTTCAAGAGCACTGTAACCTCCTTATTTGCTTGGGCCATCACGGTTTAAGCCGATACTTGAAAAGCAGCCCTAAACTCCGCATTAGTCATCTGCTCAGCCAAAGGATCGACAAGAACTTGAGGACCTTGGGGAGGAGCTTTTTGTTCCGTATACTCCCTCACCTTCCGTCTAGCATAAGCTCTTTGAGTAGCCATATCCTTTAGAGCATCGGATAAGGGTTAGGAAAGAGACCTTATACAGTTAAACTCTATGGAATGAGTATAGAGTAATGAAAGAAGTGGAGTTTCCTAATCATCTTGTAGCCTCTCATTCATAAATTTGGAACACTTCACACTTATGAACAAGACTCTACTAGACGTGGCTTATGAGACATCCTAGGAACATTCTAAACCTTGTGCTCTAATTAACATGTTTTTCACGATCCAGGGGTAACCCCTAGATGTAACATTACATATGAAAACCCTGAAGCACACCATACAAGCCACTTAGCTTTTATAACATAAGAAATAGAACAATAAGAGTAAAACAATAGTGCAAGTCCAATAGTTTTTATAAAAGAAAAGCGAAAGTCTTGTAGCACCTCGTATTCAAAAAAGGGAAATGAAGCAGGTTTTGGGAAGTTGCAGGATCCATCCACGCTAGCTATAGGTTGGTCCGTGGGTTGGCCATCCTACCTAGTAGCTCAAGGTCTAAGACCACGACCAGACCTATAGACCGTAGGTCAGACCACAGTCCGTGGTTAGGGCCCATGGTTCAAAGACCAAAAATCAGTTTCTGATGACCAACCACATTTCACCGGGATGCAGCGTAGGTCAAACCACAGTTCTTCGACTAGGGTTTGTGGATGGTCAGTTTACAGTTATTTTCAGGTTTAGTAAGGTCTTTTCCTAATTAAATAATTCATATACTATGTCATTTTGCCTATATTAGGAACCCATATATAAGCCTTTTAGACCCCAATTAACCCCATTTATTTTATTTTTCCAATTTCACAAAAAGAAACCAACTCCTCCACCAATATTCTCTCTCTAGAAACTTGAAGAAGAACAAGAAGAAGGAGGATTCATCTATTGTTTCAAGTTAAGGTTCCAATTCCTCCATTGAAGGCTGGCATTTGAATTCAATGTATGATAGTTTTCATCCATGGAGTTACTAAATCTCTCTATTTTAAAGGTAGAATTCCCAAATTGAGTTAGGGTTTTCATCAATCATGGGTTCTCTTTATTATTGACTTAAATGATTTAATTATAATTTATTATGCATGATTTTATGATACATAATGATTTTATGATGATTTCCCCATGAACCCATGCAATCCTCCATATTTTCAAGTTATGAATCATTTGATGTGGGATTTTGATCTTCAAGGAAGAGTTTTGTGAAATTGAGCATGTATTGCAAGTTTTACATGTATTTATGTTGAAATCTATATCTAACCCATGTTTTCAAAGAGTTTATGATTGAAAGTAGGTTTTGACCTCAAGAAGTAAATCATGGACTTATGCATTGTTTTATGAAATCTATGCAAATGGTTTAAGGGTGCTTTGAGAGTAAAGTACCAATGATAATGTTGTGCTGTAAACGGATGTTCTCACTACAACACATACTAGCATGATGTGAAAGGTTTTCTCACATAGAAAGGATTATTAGTTTGAAAGGTTTTCTCACATAGAAAGGACTATTAGTTTAAAAGGCTGTCTCCGCTAATTTAATCAAAGAGAAGGAGTGATCTTAATGAAACTTTCTTGAATTGGTTGTCCGAACGAACCTTTTCATGATTAATGAAGTCAAGTAAGAAATGACTATTCCATGGGAATTTTTGCTTAGCATCGAGTAGATATTGAATATGAGATGGAAGCTCTCACGTTAGTAGATTCTGGGTTTCCCAAGTGATCTCATGAGATGGAAGCCTTCACGAAGTAGAGTGTGGGTATCTAGTAGAAATATCCTTATCCCATAACTATGTGCGCACATAGGTTTATAAGCTTTGGATCCACTTAAGCTAGAAGTTCAAGGTTCTACCTTCGGCAAGTAGGAAACCTGTTTTAGGTGTGGGGTATACACCAGATTCCATGTTTTTAATACCCCATAAACTAGTAGACTAAATTAGAGCCTTATGTTACGGTTCTAGATTTTGATATAAGGGTTAGAGTCGGAGATAAGACTTTCCGTACTTAGAATGAAGGGAGGTTTTGCGGTTAAACCTCAAGGTATGTGTTAAACCCCGTAGTTTAGTAGACCAGATAAGGTTTAGTTGAGGGCTACAAGGGAAAATTCCAGGGCAAAGGGGCAAAGCCCAAGCCAAAGGCCAAGGCTTCCCCACCTTTGGCAAACACTGTCTCAAGTTCACGACCATCACCACGACCAGTGGTCTTCACCACGGTTCATGGGAGGTCTCGTGAAGGTCCCTTAGACTTATGGACGGAATTCCTTGGAACATGGACCACGAGCCACTTCACGGTCAATGGTCTTGACCACAGTTCGTGGGAAGGCTGGTGGTTATTCCATGGAATTGTGGAGGACAAAACTAGTGTCCTAGCTACTGGTCCAAGAAGCACAAGTAGGACAACATTCAGGGGAGAAGACCATGACCCGTGGTGCCTCTCGTGGAGCCTGGACAGTAGGCTGCCGAGTGAAGGAGTTTTTAGGAAATTCCAAATTAGGTAGTTATTGAATGGGGTCATTTTTCCTAGTCTTAAACACCTATATAAAATATTTTCAATCTTTAACCACCCATTTATGTCATTATTTTCACAAGACCCAAATCAAAACCCCAGAATGTTCTCCACTCAAATATTTCTCTCTCTAGAAAACTCAAGACTTGAAGAAGAAGAAGTAGAAGAGAAGGAAGCTAGGACAAAAATTTTCCATTGATACAAGATTGGTGAGAGCTTTGAATGAAGGTATGCTAACTTATTCATCTATGGGCTCTTCCATCCATAGACCCCCCTAAATTTCCCCACAATTGTGAAGATAAAACCCAATGTTAGCTAGTGTTTCTTCCTATGTTGTGGGTAGTGTTAGATATGATTCTAATTGAGTGGATAATACTTAATTATGATTGATTTAGCATTAAACTATTACATTATGATGAATTTATGTGATTTCCATGGTTAACCCTAGTCTAATTGAAAATATTGAAGAATGTGGGCTTATGCCTTGTGAAGTGAAATTTAGGATTCATAGGTAATCTTCTAGAATTAATGTCATGTTTAGTAATTGTTCAATATTAAGAACATATAGACATGAATTGAACTAGATTTTAGTATATATGATGGATCTTGACTAGTAAAGTTTAAAATGAACCTTAATGATGATTTATGACTAGAATCATGTACTAATGAAGAATAAGATTAGAATGCCTAGAAATATAGGTATAATGGTGATATTAAGAAGTACATATTTTAGAGTAAGGCTTGTGATTATGAATGTTACGGCTCTGAGAGTAAAACTAATATAATGTGATCTTGTTGTGTATTGTTGAAAGCATGTTCTCACGTACACACTTAAGCATAAATATGCTAGGAAATGCAAGGTTCTCTCACATAAAATGATTCTAGGTTGAAAGGCTTAGTAACCTAAAATGAATCAAAGAATGTTAAACTAGATTAGCTTGAAGTTGTGACATATGATCCCTTCATGTATAACTTAACTTGGCAAGACAAGACCAAGATTGGTAGCTTAGGATTGAGGATCTATACTCTACTAAGGGTAGCTTGACATAGCATTGTAAGATGCATTTAATGGTATCTTGAGTTAGTAGTAGTTATGGAAGCCTAGGATTGAGGACATATGCTCTCCAAAGAGTAGCTTGAACTAGCATTTTAGAATGCCTTCATGATAGCATGACTTGGTTAGGGCAATACCATTTCATGGTAGCTTAGGATTGAGGACCCATACTCTCCTAAGGGTAGCTTAGGATAGAGAAATAATACTCTCCTAAGGGTAGCTTGCATTAGCATCATAGTGTGCTTGTTAGGGTAGCATGATTTAGTTGGTCTAAGACTATTTCATGGCAGCTAAGATGGAACACTTGTACCGTTCCGAGAATAGCTTAGACTTGCATGATAGTATGCGTTACAAGGTAGTTAGTTTAGAATAATATAGTTATGTTAGTAAGATGATAGCTTAGTCTAGACTAATAGGGTGCTATCCCTTGGTAGCCTTGAATTAAAAAAATAGAATTCATTCATGTGTTGTGATTTTCCTTGTACTAAGTAGAGAAGTACCCTAAGTGACTAATGGAAAATAGAAAGGAGGGACTTATTTCCCCAAATAATGAGCATGTATGATAGCCTAAGGTGGTACTTAGTATGAGTTGTATTATAGGATGACATTCATGCATTGCACAAATATGACTACTTATGAAGTGTTCTCTTATATGATGTAAGTTTATCTTTGGTTGTTGCTATAGTTGTCTTCCATGATATGACTGACTAAAGGTAATAGTTCCCTTGCCTATATGAAGTAAGCTAAGAATGAGACCAAATGAATGGTAAGTATGTGTATGGTGACTTCAAGGTTATGCTTAGTGTGAATGGTATAATGGGATGCTATTCATGCATTGCACAAGTATGTTTTGAGTTTACTTGGGAGTATAGTGTCCTTATGATAGGAAAGCCTAAGACTTGACTATGATTATGGACTATGTTTAAGATGACCAAAAAGGGATAGTTACCTAGAATGGTATTATGGGATGCCATTCATGCATTGCACAAGTATACTCTGAGGTTACTTGAGAGTAGTCCTATTATGATATGAATGACTAAGAGTTGAATAATGCTTATGTGATGTTGATATTGGAGCCTTTACTTATGATTATGATAATGTATCTTATTGATGAGTCCGCATATTGGACTCATTCAGGGTAATATTTTTAATAGAAATTGTGTCCTAAAATGCTTATTTTATCTCAATATCTGAAGAAAACCCTTAAGTATTAGGTATTTGAAGTTTTGAGGAGAGCATGGACACTACGTCGCAAAAAGGAATGAAAAGGCTGAAAAGAACGAAGAAATAAAGGCTGAGGATCATCGAGTCCACTTGGCGAGTCACTGAAGGATCTTACTTCACCTTTTGTTCCAGTGTTTTGATCCGTGAAGAAAAGGATCAGGTCGGCGGAAAAAGGGAGCAGTCGGTGCATCGCCGAGCAGTTTCGCGAAGTAGTACCATGTTGCCCAATAACCCAAAGCATGACGATGTTGAAGGCTGGTACAAGACGTCGATGAATTACACCAAAGGGTGAATTGCCGACTTTATCGACGATTCCAATTAATGACGTCGAACGATTTGCTGCAGCACAAATCTGTGATAACTATAAATATTAGTTAGAGTTTAAGTTATAGTGTGGACCAATTATTATAGTTTTCACTTAGAGAATAGTACTTTTTGATATTTTTGCTCTAAGTTTGAGAGTGTTTTGAATACTTGAAGAAGAAGAGGGTTTCATCTCCACGGATTTGGACTTGGGTCTCTTGGATTTTTCATTCTTGGCCTGTAACAGGACTTAAACCTTCATACCCATTTGAATGCAAGCTCTTTTAGGTATAAATTTCTATCTGTTGATGTGTGGCTAAAAACCCCAAATCTTAGGGTGTGATTTAGCGAATATGGGATAAGAGATAATTGTTGGGTCTTGCTTGCTGATAGTTTAATCGTAGGTTAATTGTGAATTCATTTAGTGGTTGTGGATGAATTTAATGAATTTTTAGTTGCAAATACAAGTTTATTTATATGTTTTTGGCTTGCTCGAGAGGGAGGTCGTAAAACTAAGACCACTAAATTGATGGCCAGTGTGAGTGGGTCGACATGAGGTTCAGCTCGAGGGAGTGAACCCTAGTCCCATGTCCACACATTCAGCTCGAGAGAGTTAGTGGGTTAAGCTGTAGGCTGGTCTTCATTCGGCAAGTGGGTGTCTGAGAGGAACACATTTGAAATGGGCAAAGTTTCTCGAGAGAGAGCTTATCCCCCTTAAAGCTTAGCCTAGGCACAATTACTCTATGAATTTTCTATAGAAAGCATGTACCGAATAATCTAGCTTAACCCGTATTCCCATCACATCCAATGGATCCCCTCTCATTACTTAGAAACCCTTGTTTATTTTGCTGTTTTTACTTACCAGTGACACCTCCCCCCCCATTGTTAATTTACACTTTTGTGTCGCCCTTTAATTTACAATGTTTTTATTCGTTAATGTCTCCTGCTACGACTAGTTAGAACAAACTTTTATTTTTCTATAAATTCTCAAAACCCCTCTCTTGGGACGATCCCAACCCTTGGTTAGGTTACTAAACTATCGTACGATCATCGACACCTGCATCGGAAGTTGTGTCTTTATTACGCTAACATCAAAATGGCGCCGCTGCCGGGGAGTGGTGTTTTTTTAGAATTTTTAGATTATTAGAAATTTTATTATTCTTAATTGTAGTTTACTTACTTAACTTTTAGTTTTGTCTAACGTGTTTGTGTGTTGAGACAGGATAAAGAGTATACATGATGGAGATGGTGAACCAATGGAGCACCTACCAGTAGAAGTGATGAGGTTCAGGGATCGCATCCTGAGCTTCAAGCATCTAGAAAGAGAACCTTTTCATGAGTCATGGATGATCTTTAAAACACTATTGACAGAATGCCCAACTCATGAGATCCCCAATCTAGTTCTACTGGAATGCTTCTATAGGAGTTTAAATCCCGGCAACAGAGGATTAATCGATCGACTTATCCTAGGTGACCTTGAGAGATACTCCTATGAGACCATAGCAAAATTCCTTGACCTCTTGGCTAAACCCAACAAGGATACGGAGAAGGAACAACAATTGATCATTTTGTTAGGTTAGATGGATAACATGACCCAGAAGGTCGAGGAACTGGAGTTGATGTCCAAAGAGAAGAGCAAATGCATACTACCAATAGAGAAGGGAAGATCTATGGACATTGAAAATAGACGTATCAAGGATATGCTATTAACCATTCTTTAAAAGATAAATGAGCAAGATAGAGAGTTAGAGGAGATTAGAGAAAATGTAGAAGTGCTAAATCAGATGAGAGGTTCTCACTCTAGATCTATCCAGCTAATTGAAACTCTCTTGAGTCATGTAATGCCGCATCTCCATCAGGCAGGGGGTTGCCAAATGATGTTTTGGCTAACCCCAAAAAGGAAGTTTAGGTGTTCACTAACATCATGCCACGACGTTAACTAAGGCACTGTTTGGAAGGCAATCCAAAACCCTTAACTGCTTTTATTATGTTATTTTTGAAATAAAGTTGTTTTGATTTTGTAGGATTGGGCACGAAATGTTTGTGAAAAGTACAGGATGAATTACACAAGTTCAATTGGCTAATCGCCGACTAGATCAGCGACCTCGACAAAGACAGCCGTTCGGATCTTTACTTTGATTGAGGGTCCTATAAAACTCAGGGAGGTAGATAAACACTCGGTGGATCGCCGAGTAGCGGAGAATATTCAACTAATGTCGCCAAATGGGTGAGATCTGGATAGTTTTTAAAAAGGAATGGGTCTTGACTTTCAACATTTTTCATATTCTCAATTTTTGCAAAATCGCACCTACTTAGAATTTTCAGAATTTTTGCACCTCGTAAGTATTCTAGCTGCTTTAGTAGTTCTTGGATCTATACAAACCTACTACCTAGCATCACAATCTTGATTTAATCTGCCTGAAAGGTTGGTTCTCCAAACCCTGCATTTAATTGTGATATTTATACTCTCATTGCAAGTAATTTTATCCTATGTCGTGTGTTATGCCATCTAATAAATTTAGACTATTTGGCGTGATGAGGCGAGCTCACCGAATCACTTGGTTGTTCACCAAATGACCCCATCTCGCCTTTAATTTCATGCTACTTGTGATAAGGGCTATGTCATTTTCCGTGAGAAATATTTGATCGACAAAAACATTCGGTGACTCGCCTAAAGTCTCCTTGGTCGCCCTTTGTCTGCACCCCTGAACTCCTTTTGCACTGTATCTTTCAGCAGATAAAATCCTTCTCGCCGAAGCAACTTCGTGACTCGCCAAAGTAACTTGGTGACTTGCCGATCTATTCGGCGAGTTTTTCTGCAATTGTGCCCTTCTGAATTTGATCTAGTTGTTTTAACTACTTCTGAACTCTTTGTAGAGATGGCTAGATCTAAAGTTGTAGGAGGAAGAACGCCACCTTAAAGTAAAACAAAAGGTATTACAATCAACGAGGATGCAGATGCATTCAGATGCAAGGTTGCTAAACTTTCCACAACTGGGGAAAATGGCAAGAGCAAACACAAGACCCTTGAATTATCACATGCAAGCACTAACAGTGATGGCTTTTATAGAAATGACCCCAACGAATCTGAAAGCAAAGGTGTGGGTTTTGATGAGGATGGTCTATTAATAGCAAAGAGGGCTTAGCGGCGAACTAGGAAGCTAAATGATCCGTCCAGGGCCAGGACACCCCAGCCTACCACTACTACACCTCCAAGTCCAGAGCATGCAAAGGTATTAGCACCTCCAGTACAGTGTCATTCTCCTCAATCAACGAATCGTGTAAAGGCTAAAAAGCTGAGGAAAATTCTGGAGGAAAAGCACATGTCCATCGACGGGGTTATAGACAGTCACCCAGAGATAATGGAGTGTCTGAGATACCACACGTTCCAAATCTTCACCAAACCCCGTGGCCTTTATATTCAAAACTAGGTAAGAGAGTTCTACAGTGCACTAATAACTCAGCAAAAGCAACTAGCAGCAGCCTTCAAAGAAGTTGACTATGTGGTTGTCAGAGGCAGGAGGGTGAAGTGTGATAGTGAGGAAATCACCAAAGACTTAGCTATGTCCACGAATATTTGGGCTCACTGCCAGTACTTGATCACAACAGAGAAGTTGGATGAGATGAAAAAGTGGTTAGCCCCACTAATTTCAGATGAGACTCCAAAGTGGTCAGCTAAAGGAGTTCCAATTGAAAAGAAAAAACTAAACATAGCTGCAAGGTTCTGGTTTGGTTTTATCAGCAGCACAATTATGCCATCCCAAAATGAGTCGATCCTTTGCCTTGCCAAGGTATCTTGCCTGGGTTGCGTCATAGAGGAGACTCAAATATACTTAGGTATAATCATTTCTTCAGAGATACTAATGCATGCAAGACAGAGCTGAACCTTACTTCCATTCTCAGTCTTGATCACAGAACTATGGAAACGAGTGTGAGTCCCTCAAGATGCCAAGAAGGAAGTGGAAGTGATGTCCACAGCCTCTATTGATATTCGGAGGATCGAAGCCGAGTACCTTAAGGATCAAGCAGAAAAGAAAAAAGTAGCATCGATAGAGTTAGTAAACACAGAATCATCGCGTATAGAGGCACCTCTGCCTATTCCAGCCCCTTGGCGTTCAGGTATATCCATTAACATTGTTACACCCCCTATACTCCAGGTTCTTCGACTGCTGTATGATAGCCAAGACCCACGGTGTTATTGTTTTTTCCTGACCTCCACTCACTAAGGCTTCCCTACTCCGTATGGGATAGCTGGCCCTTTCTGCTGATCGTCGGGCTGCTAGTCGAGAGGCCTTTGTCCCAGGCATGATCCAGATTTCCCTAACTGATGTTGTGACACCTCTGAGCACTACCATTGATGCCCTAGCGGCCAGAATAGCGGTGTGTGAACACAACCAAGGGTCCACAGAGGAGGTGACGACTTTAAAAACTGCCATTGCTGAACTACGAAAAGATGTAGACCACCTGAAGTCCACCGATATTCCATGGTCTTTGGAATAGTAGAGATTCCAGACATGCCTGAGATGCCTTAGACAACTACTGGATATAGGGATAGAGCGAAGCAGATTGCCGACCCTGTGTCAGAAGCAGAGACTGATGAAGAGATGCATGAAGAGTCTGAGGAAGCTGAAGATGAAGTCCTGACCAAGACGGAAGCAATCATGATAGATGCTGTTGTGTAGGCTTCCTTAGCACCTTTTGTTAGATCCAATGGAGCTGGTCCTTCTAGAGGTCACTCCAGGCACTGAAGCCCAGACAAATAGAGCAACTGATTAGCCCGGATTCCCTCTTTACCACCCGCTCTGTCTTTCATTATTTTTAAAGTCAGGATATTCTGTTATATGCATTTGCAAACAAATTGCTTTTATTTGTGGTGGGGTGAGGCCCACCTTTTGTGCTATTTGTGACTTGTGTTTTTGTATATGTATTTGGGCTTTGAGCTATTATTGTGTTAAATATTGCTTTCTGTGGATGTTTGAGCTTACGACTCCTTTTATTTTAAAATTGCTAAACGATTTTGACCCTTCCAATTTTTTTTGAACTTGTTGCACATTTTTGCCACCCTTCATGTGTTGAATATGGCTATTCTTTTGCAAACATTTCAGTCTCGGTTCAAATCAATACCGATGACTTGAATAGTGCTCTCAATCTAAAGAACATGAATGCACAGCTACGATGAGACCAAGTGAAGTTGCACAATTTCTAAACTCTTTGCATCTCGTTATGACTAGCCTTCTATCAAATTGATTCTCTTGTGATGATCATTGCACACTAGCGAAAGCGTGGAGTCTTGTTTGACTTATAGTGTCAATGCCTAGTGTGATGAGCTTACCTGTGAACTATGCATGATAGATCCTAGACTTTTCCTTGTTAGTCCGGTTAACTAAGTGATGCTATCCCTTGACATGATCTTAGGGAACTTTGAAGAGTGTGAGCCAATTTGACATATACCGCTTTTGTGGCGTACCGTGTGAGTTTGTTAACCTCTCCTGAACACCCCTTGAACCTTAACACTCTTTGGAAGAAACTTGATGAAAACTACACTTTTCTTAATCCATCACCCATAATCCTCATGAAGTTGTGGTTAGTTTGAATAGCCACCTTAGGCTAAAAGCCTAAGTTTGGGGTGTGGTGAAAAGAAAAGTCTAAGTCAAGGACTGCAAGAACGTCCCTCCTACCCATGGTTTTGACGAAAATGGAACCCCTTCATATAAAAAAAAGAGAAAAATAAAAAGAATGAAAAAGAAAAGTTGTGGAATAAAGTTGAAAAATGAAAGGGGGTATCCAAACAATTCATCGAAAGTAAATAATAGGTTGACTTATAAGCACTAATGAAAATGATGAAGGAGAAAGGAAAGGAAATGTTGTGAGCACCACATTTCATGAGGATGAAAGTCACTAAGCCTAAATGACCAAACCTTTGCACTCAGCCCCATTACAAGCCTTGAAAAGACCTTTTTGGTCTTGAGTGAGCTGAAACAAATGTTGATTGGAAAATACAGGCAAACCTATGGGTGAAATTATGCATTATATTCTTCTTTCTAAGTATGAGCGTTTCATCTGATTCCAAAGCTTTAAACTGTGAAACCACTGTGTAAATATTGAATCATTATTTGTGTGAGGGTAATTGAACACTATAGTTGAGCTTGAACTTGCATTTGAAGCAAGTATTGTGAGCATAAGATTCGTTGATACTGGTGAATCACAACTTCAATCTTTGAGTGCACATTTGATCTTTGCCTAAGTAAATTGAGTATAGTTGTGTGGATTCATGATTGAGTCTTGTGTAGGTCTGTTCGAGACCCTTTTTGAATGGGTGAACTTGAGTTTGCTTGAGGACAACCAAAAGTTTAAGTTGGGGTGTATTTTAATAGAAATCATGTCCTAAAGTGCTTATTTTATCTCAATATATGATGAAAACCCTTAAGTTTCAGGTATTTGAAGTTTTGAGGAGAGCATGGACAGTACATCCCAAAAAGGAACGAAAAGGCTGAAAAGAACGAAGAAATGAAGAAATGAAGGCATGAGGATCGCCAAGTCCACTTGGCGAGTCGTCGAAGTGTCTTACTTCGCCTTTTGTTCCAGTTTGCTGAGCCCTGAAGAAAAGGATCAAGTCGACAGAAAAAAGGAGCAGTCGCCGCATCACCAAGCAATTCTGCGAAGCAGTACTATGCCACCCAATAACCCAAAGCACGATGATGCTGAAGGTTGGTACAAGACGGCGATGAATTACACCAAAGGGCGAATCACCAACTAAATCGGCGATTCCGACTAATGATGCCGAACGATCCGCTACAACACAAATCTGTGATAACTATAAATAGTAGTTAGAGTTTTAGTTTTAGTGTGGAACAATTATTATAATTTTCACTTAGAGAATAGTACTTTTTGATATTTTTTCTCTAAGTTTGAGAGGGTTTTGAAGACTTAAAGAAGAAGAGGGTTTCATCTGCAAGGATTTAGACTTGGGTCTCTTAGATTCTCCATTCTTGGCCTGTAAAAAGACTTAAATCTTCATACCCATTTGAATGCAAGCTCATTTAGGTATAAATTTCTATCTCTTGATGTGTGGCTAAAAACCCCAATTCATGGGGTGTGATTTAGCGAATATGGGTTAAGATAATTGTTGGGTCTTGCCTGCTGATAGTTTAATGGTAGTTTAATTGTGATTTCGTTTAGTGGTAGTGGATGAATTTAATGAATTTGTAGTTTCAAATACAAGTTTATTTATGTGTTTTCGAGTTGATCGAGAGAGAGGTCATAAAACTAAGACCACTATATTGATGGCCAGTGTGAGTGGTCGACATGAGGTTCAGCTCAAAAGAGTGAACCCTAGTCCCACGTCCACACACTCAGCTCCAGAGAGTGAGTAGGTTAAGGCATATGCTGGTCTTCATACGACAAGTGGGTGTCCGAGAGGAATGCATTTGAAACGGGGTAAGTTGCTCAAGAGAGAGCTTATCCCACTTAAAGCTTAGCCTAGTCACAATTACTATATGAATCTTCTATCGAAAGCATGTACTCAATAATCTAGCTTAACCCGTATTCCCGTCACATCCCAAGGATCCCCTCCCATTACTTAGAAACCCTTGTTTATTTTGTTGTTTTAACTTACTAGTGACAACCCCTCTCCCCCATTGTTATTTGACACTTTTGTGTCCCCCTTTAATTTACAATGCTTTTACTAGTTTATGTCTTTAGCTACGACTAGTTCGAACAAACTTTTATTTTTCTACAAACTCTCAAAACCACTCTCTTGGGACGATCCCAGCCCTTGGGTTGGTTACTAAACTATTGTAGGATCGTAGCCACTTGTATCGGAAGTTGTGTCTTTATTACACAAACATCACTTATCCTTATAATTGATGTTTCAGGAAGTATTTCATATGATTATGGATTATGTTTTATGTTGACTAACCCTTATCTCATGCTCTTATGATGTTATGCTAGCTCACATATTTAGTACACATTCTACTAACACATCCTTTGCCTACATTCTCATCAAATGTTGGTTCAGAGATTTGAGTTCCTATCTTGAGGATAGGTTTCGAAGGACCAAAGGAGTTGATGATTTGGGTGATTCCTCATAGCTTCAAGGACAGAACCACTATTTCATTTATGTCTTTTATTTTCATGTCATGAGACTATTGTATGGGCTGTGCCCCAAATGTTTTAATTCAAGTTGAGATTAGATGGTTTGATACAAAAGTGTAATAAAGACTTCTTCTTGGTTATATAAAAGACGTCGATTGTATGGATAATGTTTTTAAATTTTCTGTACTCTACTATTATCTTGTGTTCATGATATGCTATGGGCTTGTATGAGACCCTTCGAGGTCAAGTACGTCACGTTACATGTACGGTGTACCCCTGGGTCATGACAAACTTGGTAATAAGAGCACAAGATTTAGAATGGTTCTCGGATTGTGTCATAGCACGTCTAGTAGAGTCTTGTTCATAAATGTGAAGCGCGCAACATTTATGAATAGGAAGTTATTGGATGTTTAGGAAATCTCACTTCTTCATCCTCTATGTCTTGCCTTAGAGTTTGGCTCTAGTAAGTCCTTCTTCTAATCTGTGCCCGTTAATTTTCAGGGTATGGCTAATACAAGGGCACATGCTAGGAGAAGAAAGGAAGGCAATGAGGAACAAGAGGTTCCTCTCCAAGTTCCACACCAAGCTCCTCCTCAAGCTCATATTGATTCTTCGAATATGTCGAACGCGGAGATTAGGTCGGCCTTTATAATGTTGTCCCAAGCTAAGAGAGAAGTAGTATCTCCGGCAAACACAATAAGTGGAATGGCTACTTCTAGAGTGAGAGAGTTTTTGAGGATGAACCCTCCGGAGTTTAGTGGCTTCAAATTGGAAGATGATCCTAATGGGTTATAGAGGATGTTTATAAGGTGCTAGCTATCATGGGGGTGACTTCGGAAGCGAAAACGGAGCTAGCTGCTAACCAATTGAAGGATATTTCTCAAATACGGTATGAATAATGGAAATATGGTAGGCCGGTAGAAGTGGGTCCCATTGATTGGGAGGTGTTTAAGAAGGCATTTCTAGATAGGTTATTTCCTCGGGAGTTGTGGGAAGCTAAGGTGGAAAAATTCATCAACCTTAAGAAAGGTAGTGCGAGTGTTAAAGAATATTCTCTAAAGTTTACTCAATTGTCCAAGTATGCTCCGGCTATGGTGGTGGATTCAAGGGATATGATGAGTAAGTATTTGACGGGTGTGTCCAAAATAGTGGAAAAAGAATGTCGTACGACAATGCTTCATGATGATATGGATATCTCACGTCTTATGGTGTATGCTCAACAAATTGAGGAAGATAAACTTGAAGAGGAAAAATCTAGAGAGAAAAAGAGGTCTAGAATGGATAATGATAATTTTTTTCATGATGGCTCTGATGGGCATGGTCGTTCTAGGAATCGATAAAAGTTTTCCAGAAAATACTCTTCTAATACCCCTAAGCAAAAGGGTGAAAGGGTGTCTACCCCTAGGCCACAGGGGATTAGTAATGACTCCCTATAGCCTACAAGTGCTAGGTGTTGTAAGAGACATGACGGTAGGTTCTTGGCCAGTAGAGAGGGTTGCTTTAGTTGTTGTGAGAGTGGCCACAAGGTGAAAGATTGTCCAAGGGCAAGGGCTACAGGAAGAAAGGCTAAGCAAGTTGCCACTAGTGGTCAGTATGAGATTTCTCAAAAGAATAATAGGTTTTATGCCCTCCAATCTAGGGAAGATAAAAAGTGATCTCCTCATGTAGCCACCGGTATGCATTTTATGGTTTAGTAATTTCCAGATTTCTTGTATTTTGGGAGTTGTTATGTTGGACTTTGAAGTTGTATTTAGTATGAATGTTGGTTATAAGAGTTTCTATAGGCTTATTCCCAAGGGGGAAATGGTGTGCCTATCTAGCAAGGTTATTGTGTGTTTGTGTTGCCATGATTTCCTTATTGGCATGTTGATGAAAAAGATTAGGTCCCGATAGAAATGACTTATATGCATTGTTTTACCTCATGTTGTAGTGTATTTGAGTAGAATTTCAATTAGAATTCATGAGATGAATTAATGAGCATTCCTTAGTTTGGAGTTGAAAGATTCCTCCTTGAATAAATGCTTTTTGAGAGAAAATTGCATTTAGGCTCCATGAGTATGTGTTGAGCATGTCTTAGCTTGGAGATTCTAGTTCCTCCTTGGATACGAGTAGACATAAAATTTTGTGCAATTCGGGCTGTTAGAGTTAGTTCCTACCCCCTTATGTTGCATTGAGTATGTTTAGCTTGGATTTAAAGTTTTCCTCCTTGGTTGTGTGCATTTAGATGTATTGAATGCATGATGGGCTGCTAGTCTAGAGTCGTTTCCTTTAAGAAGTGTTAGAATTGTCATTCGAGGATGAATGATCCCAAGGGGGAGATATTGTCATACCCCATAAACAAGTAGACTAAATTAGAGCTTTATGTTACGATTGTAGAGTTTGATGTCAGGGTTAGAGTCGTAGATAATACTTCCCATACTTAGAATGGGGAGGGGGGGGGGGGGTTAGTGGTTAAACGACAACGTACATGTTACACCCCATAGTTTAGTAGGTCATCTAAGATTTAGTTGAGGGATACAAGGGAAAGGGGAAAATCCCAAGCCAAAGGCCAATGCTGTCCCACCCTTGGCAAACACTGCCTCAAGTTCACGACCAGTGGTCTTAACCTGGTTCTTGGGAGGTCTCGTGAAGGTCCCTTAGAATTGTGGAGGCAAGTCCTTGAGGCCAAGTCATTGGACCATGGACCACGAGTCACTTCACGGCCAGTGGTCTTGGCTATGGTTCAGGGGTAGGCTCGTGGTCATGCCATGAAATTGTGGAGGACAAAACAAGTGGCCTATCTACTTGTCCAAGGACCATGAGAGGGACCACGGTCTTTGGTGAGGACCACGACACATGGTGCCTCTCGTGGAGCCTGGATAGTAGGCTGAGAAGTGGAGGAGTTTTTAGGAAATTCCAAATTAGGTAGTTATTGAATGGGGTCATTTTGCCTAGTCATAAAACTCTTATTTAAGATATTTTAACTCTTTAACCACCCATTTAAGTCATTATTCTGTCATGACCCAAATCAAAACCCCAAAATACTCTCCACTCAAATATTTCTCTCTAGAAAACTCAAGACTTGAAGAAGAAGAAGAAGAAGAGAAGGAAGCTAGGGAATCATTCTTCCATTGATGAAATCTTGGAGAGGGCTTTGAATCAAGGTATATTATCTTATTCATCTATGGGTTTTTCCATCCACAGAGCTCTCTAGATTTCCCCTAATTGTGAAGATACAACCCAATTTTAACTAGGGTTTCTTCCTATGTTGTGGGTAGTGTTGGGTACTATTCCAATTGAGTGCATAATACTTAATTATGATCTATTTAGCATGAAATTATGATATTATAATGAATTATATGATTTCCATGGTTAAACCTAGTTTAACTGAAGAAATTAAAGAATGTGGGTTTATGTCTTGTGAAGTGAAATTGAGAATTCATAGGTGATCTTCTTGAATTAATGCCATGTGTAGTAATTGTTCAAGATTAAGAACATATAGACATGAGTTGAACTAGATTTTAGTATATATGATGGATCTTGACTAGTAAAGTTGAAATTGAACCATTATGATGAATTATGACTAGAATCATCTACTAATGAAGAATAAGATAAGAATGCCTAGAAATGTAGGTATAATGATGATACTAAGAAGTAAAGCTTTGAGACTAAGGCTTGTGATCATGAATGATGGGGCTTTGAGAGTAAAACTAATATAATGTGATCTTGTTGTGTATTGTTGAAAGCATGTTATCACATACACACTTAGGCATACATGTGCTAGGAGAGGCAAGGTTCTCCACCATAGAATGATTCTAGGTTGAAAGGGTTAGTAACCTAAAATGAATCAAAGCATGTTAGATTAGAATAGCTTGAAGTTGTGACATATGATCTCTTCATGTATTGCTTGACTTGGTAAGACAAGACCTAGATTTGTAGCTTAGGATTGATGATCTATACTCTCCTAAGGGTAGCTTGACTTAGCATTGTAAGATGCATTTCATGGTAGATTGAGTTAGTAGTAGTCATGGCAGCCTAGGATTGAGGACATATACTCTCCTAACAGTAACTTGAACTAGCATTTTAGAATCCCTTCATGATAGCATGACTTGGTTAGGCCAAGACCATTTCATGGTAGTTTAGGATTGAGGATACATACTCCCCTAAGGGTAGATTAAGATTGAGAAATCATACTCTCTTAATGGTAGCTTGTATTAGCATCATAGTGTGCTTGTAGGGGTAGCTTGACTTAGTTGGTCTAAGACTATTTCAAGGTAGCTAGGATGGAACACTTGTACCCATCCTAGAATAGCTTGAACTTGCATGATAGTATGACTTCCAAGGTAGTTAGCTTAGCATAATATAGTTATGTTGGCATAATATAGTTATGTTAGCAAAATGATAGCTTGGTGTAGCCTAATAGGGTGATATTCCTTGGTAGCCTTGAATTGAAAAATAGTCATTCATGTGTTCTGACTTGCCTTGTACTAAGTAGAGAAGTACCTTAAATGACTAACGGAAAATAGAATGGAGAGACTTGTTTCCCCAAATAGAGAGCATGTATGATTGCCTAAGGTGGTACTTTATGAGTGGTAGTATGGGATGTCATTCATGCATTGCACAAGTATGACTTGAAGCTAATTATGAACTGTTGTCTTATATAATTTATGTTTAACTTGGGTTTTTGCTATAGTTTCCTTCCATGATATGATTGACTTAAGGTGATAGTTCCCTTATCAATATGAAGTAAGTTATGAATGAGACCAGATGAATGGTAAGTATGTGTATGGTCACTTCAAGTTTATTCTTAGTGTGAATGGTATTATGGGATGCTATTCATTCATTGCACAAGTATGCTTTGAGGTTACTTAGGAGTATAGTTCTCTTATGATAGGAAAGCCTAAGACTTGACTATGATTATGGACTATTTTTAAGATGACCAAAAAGGGATACTTTACTTGAATGGTATTATGGGATGCTATTCATGCATTGCACAAGTATGCTTTGAGGTTACTTGAGAGTAGTCCTATTATGATATGAATCACTCAGAGTGGAATAATGCTTCTGTGATGCTGATAGTGGAGACTTTAGTTATAATTATGGTAATGTCTCTTGTGCTAATAATTGATGTTTCATGAAGTATTTCATATGATTATGGATTAGATCTTATTTTGACTAACACTTATTTCATGCTCTTATGATGTTATGCTAGCTAACATATTTAGTACATTTTGTACTAATGCATACATTCCCTACATTCTCATAAAATATAGGGTTCGGAGATTTGAGTTCCTATCTTGAGGCTAGTTTTGTAAGGAGCAAAGGAGATGAAAATTTAGGTGAGTCCTCATAGCTTTGAGGACAAAACAACTATTTTCTTTATGTATTTTATTTTCATGTCATGAGACTATTCTTGTCACGACCCAAGCCTAGGGCCTAGACGTGACATGGCGAATGAGGAACCCGAAGGAACCCCAAACAAGCCTCTCAAACTTGTCATCACACTTCATCGGTCGCGGAAGTACATTCAACATTAATTAACGGGAAAATAGGGACTAAGGGCAAACCATTTCAAAATGACATCATAGAACAAGAGTCAAGCTCATTTACAAAATACTTGTCCAACGCACACCTCTACATACATAGATAGGACGGGGGTCATGACATACTACAGGCTCCCCTCATAGTCAAAATACAATTGCAAGCTAAAGTCTCAAAATATAGGAGTAGGAAACATAACATAGCCCTCGAATTATTGAGGACTCACCAACAAACTAGGATAAGCACCGTACTAGCCACGTGAATGGAGAGAAGGATCAAGAGTAGCTCCGATCCCTACATGGTAACATCATGTAGGCAAAATATGCGTTAGTACTTGGAATGTACTAAGTATGCGGGGTGCAACACAACAATAGACAAGGACACAATTGAAATACAAAAAATAGTTTCATAGGCATTATGAATAACAATATGAGGATGCATGATCAAAGTGAAGTCAAAACATGTTTAAGTAAATCTATACTAATAGTAGACATCATATGTGTATGCATGATCCAACCAATCTATAACCCCAACTTAGGATGGGGGATGCCGTTCACACCCGGACACCCTGGTGGCAAGGTATAAACCCCTCACATGGTTGATGTTGGTCACACCCCAAGCATCCTAGGTGGTGAGATATAAACCTCTCACATGGTTGATGTTGGTCACACCCCAAGAATCCTAGGTGGTGAGATATAAACCTCTCACATGGTTGTCCGGTTCTTTTCCCCCGGATCGGGCATGGTCATGCAACACTTTATATAGGAAATTCCCATTAGGCTCTAATGCAATCTCACGTATGGAATGAACATATACACAAGCTTACTTTGTCATCAACACATCTCTGGATTTCCATACTTCTCATAACTCAAGCTTTAAAACATCGATTCATCAATTCTCCATAGTTGGACATTTTGTCAAACACCTTGAAGGCATGTAATGGAATCAAAGAGGATGGAAAATAGGGTAGTAATTATGCAGCCAAACCAGTGAACAACCTACAACAACACCTTTTAACACCCACAATACCACATGAAAATCTCCACATCCATTCCAAATTTAGATTCAAGTTCTAGAGTCACAACATGCTCAAACCAATCATATTTCATGGTTAAAATTCAATGTGCAGGAAATTATTACAAAGAACAAGACTAATTTATGAATCTTAACTTAAACCATGAATTAGTGAGTAGAATAGAGTCTAGGCACTATGGGTGGAAGGACCCATGAGTTCAACACCACATACCTTGAGTTTTTATGAAGGTCTTGAGAGTGTCTTCAATGGAAGCTTGGAACTTGGACCAAGAGTCTCTTCAATATAGAGGAAGGTCTTGGATTAGGGTTCTTGAGAGAACTTGAGAGAAAATGTGTCTAAGTATGGGAGAGGCGTTTTGGGAAATGTTTTAGAGATGGGAATTGAACTAATGGTATATAGGAAATAACATATGCCCTTTGGAAAAATGGTCCAACACTTGGAAAAAAAAAATGAGGCGGGTGAACAGTAAAAACGCTCACTGGAAATTGCATTTCCTGCCGGACAGATTTTACGAAAATGGGCATAACTTTTTCGTCCGAACTGCGAATGAGGTGAAACGAAGTGCGTTAGGTAGCTAACTCAAAGGGATTACCATGGATATGTTATGGGCCACCCAATTATTTGTGTGCTAGTAGATATGACCCTCCAAAGTAGACCC
Source organism: Solanum okadae (assembly GCA_036553675.1). NCBI lineage: Eukaryota > Viridiplantae > Streptophyta > Magnoliopsida > Solanales > Solanaceae > Solanum > Solanum okadae. Next base: position 18,276,835 of record CM071687.1, on the reverse strand, counting down.
TCGAAAAAGGCTTCACTTGGAAATTTCGGATTTTGATACGGTTGATCTAAAATTTGGGTTAGACCCATTTCCCACTCAATTTGACCCCCTAAACAAGAATATGAAGTCGGATTTTCGAAAAACGAAACGGTTTTTTTTTTTTAAAGATATAGCTAAACAAGTTTCCGGTAACTTCCGAAGCACATTTTTAAGAACTTTTTGGGTCATTTCAATATCTCCCCCTTGGGAACATTCGTCCCCGAATATGGAAGAGACGTACAAGGCAAGACTTACTAAGAACATATCAGTACCAACATGAATGCAAAAATTTTATTCAAACATCACTTCAAGATTTCAAAACTTAGTGTAAAGCATCCATAACTCATTAATTTAAACATATATGCACATTAATGATTCAGGGGCTGAAATGTAAGACTCAATGGAGTACAAAGGACTTGATTTAATACCTTAGGCTTGAGTGGAGTTGAATAGATAAGGATAACGTCTTTGCATGTCCGCTTCGGCCTCTCCACTTGTTGATTTCTCCAAAGCACCTTAACGGACGCCACTTCTTTGTTCCTCAACCTTTTAACTTGTCTATCTAACATCTGAACAAGGACTTCTTCATACGTCAAATTATCTTCTACAACACCCACAACCTCAAGAGGTACAATAGCGTTAGGATCACCAACACATTTCCTCAACATCGATACATGGAATATCGGATGAACTAATTCCATCTCCTTGGGCAACCCCAACACATAGGCTACTTTACCAACCCTTCTTATTATCTCATAAGGACCGACATACCTAGGACTTAATTTCCCCTTCTTACCAAAACGAACCACACCTTTCATTGGAGAAACTTTCAAATAAACCCAATCACCCACTTTGAATTCAAGATCCCGTCTCCTCACATCGGCATAAGACTTTTGACGACTTTGGGCTGTTTTCAACCTCTCCCTAATCATCCTTACCTTCTCAAGCGCATCCATGACCAGGTCCGGACCCAACAAGGCCACCTCTCCAACTTCAAACCACCCAACCGGTGACCTACACCGTCTACCATAAAGTGCCTCAAAAGGAGCCATACCGATACTAGAACGATAACTATTGTTGTATGCAAATTCAATCAAAGGAAGATGATCATCCCAACTACCTTTCAACTCCAATACACAAGCTCTAAGCATATCCTCCAAGGTTTGAATTGTTCTTTCGGCTTGGCCATCCGTTTGAGGGTGGAAGGCCGTGCTAAGCTTTACCTTTGTACCAAGACCCCTTTGGAATGACTTCCAAAAGTGAGAAGTGAATTGGGCACCACGATCCGAGATGATAGACAAAGGAATCCCATGCAACCTTACCGATTCATGAATGTACAACTTGGCATACTCTTCAGCCCCGTAAGTAGTTTTAACCGGTAGGAAATGAGCCGACTTTGTCATCCGATCAACCACCACCCAAACCGAATCAAAGCCTCTTCTAGCCTTGGGTAAGCCCACTACAAAATCCATGTTGATTTCTTCCCACTTCCAAGTAGGTATCTCAATGTCTTGAGTTAGGCCACCCGGCCTTTGATGTTCGGCCTTGACTTGTTGACAACTATGGCAACCCGAAACAAATTTTGCAATGTCCTTCTTCATACCGCCCCACCAATACACATCCCTCAAGTCTCTATACATCTTTTTTGACCCCGGATGAATAGAATAAAAAGAATTATGAGTCTCATCAAGGATTCTTTCCCTCACACCATCCACACAAGGAACACATAATCTACCTTGATACCTAAGGGCACCATCTCCCCCTTGGGAGAAAACCTCCACCTTACCACTACTCACCGAAGCCTTTAATTCTACCAAAGAAGGATCAAGATCTTGCTTGACTATCACCTCATCAACCAAGGAAGACCTTGAACCATCAACAACAACTACTCCTCCACTATCCACCCCTTCTAACCTAAATCCCAATTTGGCCAACTGTTGGACCTCCTTAGCCAACTCTTTACTACCTTCCTCCACATGAGCCAAGCTACCCATGGACACTCTACTCAATGCATCCGCCACCACATTAGCTTTCCCCGGATGTAGTGAACACTCATATCATAATCCTTAAGGAATTCTAACCACCTCTTTTGTCTCAAGTTAAGATCTTTTTGCGTGAACACATATTGGAGATTCTTATGGTCGGTGAAGATATCAACATGCACCCCATACAAATAATGACGCCAAATCTTTAAAGCAAAAACCACGGCGGCCAATTCAAGATCATGGGTTAGGTAATTTTTTTCATGAACCTTAAGTTGCCTAGAAGCATAGGCTATAACCTTACCACTTTGCATCAACACACAACCCAAACCAATATGGGAAGCAGCACAATAAACAACAAAACCTTCTAACCCATCCGAAAGTGACAAAATAGGAGCGGACACAAGCCTTTCTTTCAAAGTTTGGAAGCTTTCCTCACACTCATCCGACCATACAAATTTAGCCTTCTTTTGAGTCAACTTAGTCATAGGAGAAGCAAGAGAAGAAAACCCTTCCACAAATCTCCTATAATAACCCGCTAAACCCAAGAAACTCCTTATATCCGACGGGGTCAAAGGTCTAGGCCAATTCCTAATAACATCGGTCTTCTTAGGATCCACCTTAATACCATCCCCCGACACCACATGGCCTAGGAAAGCAACTTCCTTCAACCAAAACTCACACTTTTCATATTTAGCGTACAACTTCTCTTCCCTCAATCTTTGGAGTACAACCCTCAAGTGACCCTTGTGCTCTTCCTCACCCCGAGAATAGATCAAGATGTCATCTATAAACACCACCACAAAAGAATCAAGGTAGGGTTTGAAAACCCTATTCATCAAATCCATAAAGAGAGCCGGAGCATTAGTCAATCCGAAAGACATCACCACAAACTCATAGTGCCCATACCTAGTACGAAAGGCCGTCTTGAGAATATCACACTCCCTCACCTTCACTTGATGATGCCCTGACCGAAGATCAATCTTAGAGAAGTGACTAGCCCCATGCAATTGGTCAAATAAATCGTCAATCCTTGGAAGAGGATACCTATTCTTGACGGTGACCCTATTAAGTTGTCGATAATCAATACACATTCTAAGAGACCCATCTTTCTTCTTCACAAACAAAACCGGAGCACCCCAGGGAGAATGACTAGGTCTAATAAACCCTTCCCTAACAAATCTTTTAATTGCTCTTTCAACTCTTTCAACTCCGCCGGGGTATACGGTAAGGGGGGATAGAAATAGGTTGAGTATCGGGAAGGAGGTCTATACCAAGATCTATCTCCCTTTCGGGAGGGACACCGGGAAGGTCTTCTGGGAAGACATCTAGAAACTCATTAACAACCGGAATAGACTCAATAGGAGAGACTTTAGACTCCACATCATTGACTCTCACAATATGGTACAAGCACCCTTTGGAAATCAACCTATGGGCTTTAATGCAAGAAATGAATTTCCCTTTCACCACAACATCCCGGCTCTCCCACTCAAGGACGGGTTCATTAGGAAATCGGAACTTGACTTTACGAGTCCTACAATCAATAAAAGCATAATATGCATGCAACCAATCCATCCCAAGAATAACATCAAAATCCACCATGTTCAACTCAACAAGATCACAAGGCAACAACTTATTCAATATGCAAACCGGACAATTTCTATACACTTTTCTAGCAACAATAGAGACACCAATGGGAGTAGATACTTCATATGACTCATGCAACAATTCCGACTCGACATGAAATTTTCTAGCAACTAAGGGGGTAGCAAAGGAAAGGGTGGCACCCGGATCAATCAAAGTATAAACATCAAGATCAAAGATTTGCAACATACCAGTCACCACATCCGGAGTTTCATTAACACCTTGTCTACCATGCAAAGCATAAAATCGATTGTCCCTTGGGGCACCACTTTGAGAAGCACCTCTACCCAAAGGAGTAGTGTTAGCACTTCAGACCTTGTTGCGGATCTTGGGACACTCAAACCGCTTATGACCCACTTCTCCACATTCAAAGCAAGCACCCGAACCCTTCATGCAAGGACCACCATGCTTCCTCCCACACTTAGGGCATACATCCATAGAACCCACTTCACCTCCCCCTTGAGGTCTAGGAACATTGATAGCAAATCCCCGGTTGACATGAGGGTTTCCTCGGCCTTGATGAAATCTAGCACCCTTAGGGAACCTATTCTCCAATCGGGCCCTCTTGGCCTCGTGCCCCCTTCTCTTCCTCAATTTGTCCTTCTCCATATGGTCGGCATAAGTCATCAACCGAGACAAATCCATATCTCCAATGAGCATAGCGGACCGACACTCCTCACTAACCAAGTCGGATACACCCATCACAAATTTGTTCATCCTCGACCTAGAGTCGGCCACCAAGTGAGGTGCATACTTGGAGAGTTGGACAAATTTGAGGGCATACTCCCTCACACTCATAGCTCCTTGCTTCAAGTTCATGAACTCCACCAACTTTGCCTCCCTAAGCTCAAGAGGGAAGAACCTATTAAGGAAAGCAAGTTTAAACTCCTCCCACAACACCACATAGCCATTACCTTTCTCACCCTTCCATTGATCAAACCAAATTTGAGCAACCCCCTTGAGTTGGTAGGCCGTCAATTCCGCCTTCTCACAAGCACCAACATCCATAATGGTCAAGATTTTGCATACCTCATCGATGAACTCTTGCGGGTCCTCATCCACCTTTGAACCATGGAAGACCGGAGGGTTCATCCTCATGAAATCTCTCACCCTTTCCCCCGGGGTGGTAGTTCGAGGAGCTTGGGCTCCTTGTTGCACTTGGTTAGCTACCACTTCTGCAAGCATGGTGAGTGCATCACATAGCTCACCATTGGTGAGTGGCTCTTCCGGTGATCGGGCCCGTCTTCCCCTCATGTTTGGCATGATGATCTAGCAATCCAAAGAACAAGCGTTAGGGAGGAATCACCTTATCGCACTCTAAGCACGACATAGAACATGAAGAAGGGAAACCTTTCCTAAAACGTTTTGTAGCCTCCCATTCATAGTCGTGGCGTGCTTCACTACCATGATTAGGACTCTACTCAATGCGGTGTGTTGGACTCCGAGGATTTAACAACCTAGTGCTCTGATACCAAGCTTGTCACAACCCAAGCCTAGGGCCTAGACGTGACATGGCGAATGAGGAACCCGAAGGAACCCCAAACAGGCCTCTCAAACTTGTCATCACACTTCATCGGTCGCGGAAGTACATTCAACATTAATTAACGGGAAAATAGGGACTAAGGGCAAATCATTTCAAAATGACATCATAGAACAAGAGTCAAGCTCATTTACAAAATACTTGTCCAACGCACACCTCTACATACATAGATAGGACGGGGGCCATGACATACTACCGGCTCCCCTCATAGTCAAAATACAATTGCAAGCTAAAGTCTCAAAACATAGGAGTAGGAAACATAACATAGCCCTCGAATCATTGAGGACTCACCAACAAACTCGGATAAGCACCGTACTAGCCACGTGAATGGAGAGAAGGATCAAGAGTAGCTCCGGTCTACATGGTGACATCATGTAGGCAAAATATGCGTTAGTAGTTGGAATGTACTAAGTATGCGGGCTGGAACACAACAATAGACAAGAACCCAATCGAAATACAAGAAATAGTTTCATAGGCATTATGAATAACAATATGATGATGCATGATCAAAGTGAAGTCAAAACATGTTAAAGTAAATCTATACTAAAAGTAGACATCATATGTGTATGCATGATCCAACCAATCTATAACCCCAACTTAGGATGGGGGATGCCGTTCACACCCGGACACCTTGGTGGCAAGGTATAAACCCCTCACATGGTTGATGTTGGCCACACCTCAAGCATCCTAGGTGGTGAGATATAAACCTCTCACATGGTTGATGTTGGTCACACCCCAAGAATCCTAGGTGGTGAGATATAAACCTCTCACAGGGTTGTCCAGTTCTTTTCCCCCGGACCGGGCATGGTCATGCAACACTTTATATAGGAAATTCCCATTAGGCTCTAATGCAATCTCACGTATGGAATGAACATATACACAAGCTTAGTTTGTCATCAACACATCTCTGGATTTCCATACATCTCATAACTCAAGCTTTAAAGCATCGATTCATCAATTCTCCATAGTTGGACATTTTGTCAAACACCTTGAAGGCATGTAATGGAATCAAAGAGGATGGAAAAATAGGGTAGTAATTATGCAGCCAAACCAGTGAACAACCTACAACAACACCTTTTAACACCCACAATACCACATGAAAATCTCCACATCCATTCCAAATTTAGATTCAAGTTCTAGAGTCACAACATGCTCAAAACAATCACTTTTCATGTTTAAAATTCAATGTGCAGGAAATTATTACAAAGAACAAGACTAATTTATGAATCTTAACTTAAACCATGAATTAGTGAGTAGAATAGAGTCTAGGCACTATGGGTGGAAGGACCCATGAGTTCAACACCACATACCTTGAGTTTTTATGAAGGTCTTGAGAGTGTCTTCAATGGAAGCTTGGAACTTGGACCAAGAGTCTCTTCAATATAGAGGAAGGTCTTGGATTAGGGTTCTTGAGAGAACTTGAGAGAAAATGTGTCTAAGTATGGGAGAGGCGTTTTGGGAAATGTTTTAGAGATGGGAATTGAACTAATGGTATATAGGAAATAACATATGCCCTTTGGAAAAATGGTCCAACACTTGGAAAAAAAAAATGAGGCGGGTGAACAGTAAAAATGCTCACTGGAAATTGCATTTCCTGCCGGACAGATTTTACGAAAATGGGCATAACTTTTTCGTCCGAACTGCGAATGAGGTGAAATGAAGTGCGTTAGGTAGCTAACTCAAAGGGATTACCATGGATATGTTATGGGCCACCCAATTATTTGTGTGCTAGTAGATATGACCCTCCAAAGTAGACCCTCGAAAAAGGCTTCACTTGGAAATTTCGGATTTTGATACGGTTGCTCTAAAATTTGGGTTAGACCCATTTCCCACTCAATTTGACCCCCTAAACAAGAATATGAAGTCGGATTTTCGAAAAACGAAACGGTTTTTTTTTTTTTAAAGATATAGCTAAACAAGTTTCCGGTAACTTCCGAAGCACATTTTTAAGAACTTTTTGGGTCATTTCAATTCTATGGGTTGTGTCACAAATGTTTTAATTCATGTTGAATTAAGATGGTTTGAGACAGAAATGTAAGAAAGACTTCTGCTTGGTCGAAGCTAAATTTTTTGGTATGGCATGGTGTATTCATTTAATACTCAATAAGGTTATTTTGGAAGTGAATTCTCAACTCTTGTTAGATTGGATTCAAAGTAAAAGCAAACCGCCTTGGAGTATTTCTAATCAAATTCAAAAACTTCAAAGCATCATCAACCAAATTCATAATGTCATTTGCATTCACACACTAAGGGAAGGAAACTTTGTAGCAGATGCACTCTCCAAACATAGCCACCAGATCACCAACACATAAGTCTACTTCGACACTCAGCAACTTCCAAAGGAGGCAGCAACTTACTATCAATTGGACAAAGATAAAATGGTAAGCTTCAGAAGGAGGAAAATGAAGAGAATAAAAGAACCTCCCTAAATTCTCCTTTACTTGGAGGATTTAGGAAGGAGCTGGAACTCCATCAGGTCCTCTTTTTGATGACTACACAGTCATGCGCATAAGCTAGACTTTGCTAGGTTTAGTTTGTGTTAAGTTTTTCCTTGCTTGTAAAGGGAGAGTCTCCCTCATTTACATTTTCCTAGATTCTTTGTATCGAGAGGAGTCCTCTCATAGGTGCTTAGTTGATAGGTCCTTTCTAATTCAGGGAAGAGTTAGAGAACCTACTAAATTCCACTCTAGGTGTTCCTTAGTAGGCTACCAACTCTTGAACCAACATAAGATGGAGGTAAGGTTTATGTCCCCCTCCTTGTACTCCTTTTGTTTTATTTATGTTAAAGCCTGGGGATATTGCTAAGTTCCTGGCCCCCCTTTTAAGGGTCGTTAAAATATATATATATATATATATATATATGGTATGAGGTGTAGATCTCCCATAGGATGGTTTGAGGTGGGTGAAGTTGTTTTAATAGGTCTCGAATTGGTATATGAGGCAATTGAGAAAGTTTGACACATTAAAGAGAGGTTGAGAATGGCTCAAAGTCGGAAAAAGTCTTATACCGAATTGAGAAAAAGGGATCTAGAGGTTGAGGTTAACGATTGGGCTTACTTGAAAATCTCACCCTTGAAGGGTGTAATGATGTTTGGTAAGAAGGGGAAACTTAGTCCCCAGTATGTAGGCCCATATTGGATTTTGAGACCTGTGTAAGGTTGCTTATGAATTAGACTTGCCAAATGAGTTGGCAACCGTGAATCCCATTTTCCCTGTCTCTATGCTTAAGAAATGTTTTGGAGATCTGACATCCATAGTTTCCCTAGAAAGGTTGGGAGTTGATGAGATTCTTTCTGAAGAGGAAGTTCTGGTTTAGAGTTTTGACCGGCAAGTTAAGAAGTTCAGAAACAAGGAAATAGCTTCCGTAAAGGTTTTGTGGAGGAATAAGTTAGTTGAGGGTGCTAATTGGGAGGCTGAGACCGATATGATGTCCCGATATCCTCACCTATTTCCTTCTACTCGTGTTCTAGCTTGAGGTAGTGAGTTCCACTTGGTTTTTCCTTATTTTGGGAGTCATGTGTGTTTATGTGTTTCCATGATTTCCTTAAGTGATGCATGTTCATGAAAACTTGTGTTTTGAAAGAAATTGAGTTTACATGCTTGATTGTCCTCATGTTGTTGTGCATTGACTATGAGTTGACTATAGACTTCTTGAGATGAATTGATGAACATGCTTTAGATATGTTTTTTGAGAGTCAATTGCATATGAGCTCCATGAGATAGTGTTGAGCATGCTTTTAGCTTGGAGAAGGTAGTTCCTCCTTGAAAATGAGTAATGTTGAAATTTCATGCATATTGGATTGATAGAAGTAGTTCCTCTTTCTTATGATGCATTTGAGTATGTTGAGCTTGGAGTTGATATTTTCTCCTTATTTATAGGAATTGCATGCATGATGGGCTGATAGAGTTAGTTTCACCCCTCTTATGATGTTTTGAGAATTTTCTAGCTTGGAGTCGATAGTTCTTCCTTGGTTGTTTGCATTTTATTGTAGGTTCGGTTGTTAGTTCCTCTCCTAATCATTTAAAAAACCAATTAAAATCTCATTCGAGGACGAATGGTCCAAGGGGGAGATATTGTAGCACCTCGTATGCAAAAGACCAAAATACCAACTTTTCCAAATGTTGCAGGTGCCAGACCACACCGGCCACCCACGGCCTATGGAATGGACCACGGACTGTAGGTGTGGTCCGTGGTTGGCTTGCCTAATGTAAGGTTTGAGAGACAGGTCCAAAGCCTGGCCAACAAACCATAGGTCAGACCACTGTCCGTGGTCAGGGTTTGTGGTTTAAGGCACAAAGATCCATGTTTCTGACACTAAACGACGGTCCACCAGGATGGGCCGTGGGTCAGACCAAGGTTCGTCGACTAGTCCGTGGTTGCCAAGTCGGTCTTTGCTATTAGTTATTTTTCAGGGTTACTTGGGTGTTTTCCTAATTTATTAATTCCTATACTATGTTGTTTTTCCTATATTTAGAACCCCTATATAGGCCTTTTGACCCCCAAATTTACCCAATTTAATTTATTCTTCCAAATTCCCAAACGAAAAGCAACTCCAATCCAAACATTCCCTCTCTATAAACTTGTTGAAGAATTAGAAGAAGAAGGATTCACCTAGGGTTTCAAACAAGGACATCATCTGGTTCAAACTCATATACTTAGCCAATTCTAAGAGTAGAGTTGTAAGGTGTTGCATGAGTTCCTACATTTCTTTTCTATATGTGTTATAGAAAAATCATAATGCACTTGATTAGTGTAATTATAATGTGACATTATTTTTCAATACGGTGTATATGCATTATATATTGAACCGTTGGTGTTATATGACACTACTCTTATTTAAAATTTCTATATTTGTTATATAATTTAATTTAATCTTTTACATTTTTAAAATAAATTTGATAGAGCTTAAATACCTTTTATATAAAAAAAATGTATGTACAAAATCGGACGAAGAAGCCGAAATGAAATAAACAAAAAGGAAAACAAAATATCTCTAGGCCCACTACATTAACAGAATCAACTAGGGCTTTATAAAATTTTCTTACAAAGTAGGGTTTATTTCTTATCCTCTTACTCTCTTCTCATCCTTTCTCTGTTCCTTGTCTCCTCCATCTGAAGACGCTAACACTACCATGGTGTTTCATTTCTTTTGGTTGTGGGTGATTGACACATACCTCTGTTATCTTCTATCTTCCTTCTCCGCTCACAGAAGTAATTAGCTACCTCCTTTTACATCATTCTTTCCTTCAAATTCTATCAATATTTGACCTTATTTTGCATTTTTTAGAGGTATCTTTCGGTCGATGCAGTGGATTCGAAGATGGTTTTGACAAAGGTACCATGTCTTAAGTGTTTTGGAAGACATCCTTCGTATGCTCCTTCTCCTTCGTTTCTTTATTTTCTTCTATTTGTTTCCTCTTCTCTGATATACTTTTGTGTTTTTAGATAAATCAGAGGCGGAGATATCCAGATGCTCCCGATATCTTAATGAAATGCTTGCTTTTCCATCCCAATAATTTATATTGGTAATCTTAAATTTAAGGTATTTAATATTAGTGTTTATTAATATATTATGTTAAATTTTATCCATATTAGACTCTATAATGATTGGGAACTGCATACTGCACTTTTGATTCCTAATCTAATGTGAAATAAATTTTGACATAATAATGTGGCCTAGATGCAAAAGGTTCTTAAGGATTTAGATGTGTCCATGATGCCTCATAATGTATCTTCTTTGTATTTTGGCACATACATGATATGTTATTGGTTATTCCTATGATGATTTTAATATGTTGAAATATTATTTAAAACTCCAATACTAATATATATTTCTGCTTATTTGCTTCAATTGTAGATGCAAATATATGACATCCTAGACTTGACCTTAGTTTTTAATAAATAAAGAATCGTTTAGCCAAACAAGGTTTACTTGGTGTTATAGAAAAAGTTATTTGTCTACTTATTATTATTTGAGTGTTTTATAGTTTTATACTAGCTATCAAAATTCAATCTATTATCTTTGTAAAATTTCTATTCCCCCCAACCCCCCTTCCCGCTTCGTAACTATGTATGACATATCAAAAATATAATGTGTCTATTCTTGAAAACACAAACGTGATTTAGTGAATTTGCAAAAGGGAAATGGACAATCAAGATGAAACTTAATTAGTTGCCTAGATAGTGTTGCATCATTTATTTTTTGACATCTTAATATTTCTTTGTCAATCATTTAATTAGTTATTTTTACTAGTATAGGATTTCTAAATTTAAGTTTCTAGTTGATGTATAATTTCATACACTTTGTAGGATTTAGAAATTGTTGCGGAAGCATACGATGTCATGATGAGTGAAAAGTTGAGCAAATAAGGAAGAAGCATTAGTAAGTGTATAAAATTATACATCATCATATCGTATGATTCCGCAACAACTTCTAAATCCTACAAAGTGTATGAAATTATACAACAACTAGAAACCTAAATTTAGAAATCCAATACTAGTAAAAATAACTGATTAAATGGGGGACAAAGAAATATTAAGATGTCAAAAATAAGTGATGCAACACTATCTAGGCAAGTAATTAAGTTTCATCTTGATTGTCCATCTCCTTTTTGCAAATTCACTAAATCACATTTCTGTTTACAAGAATAGACATATTATATTCATGATATGTCATACAAAGCTAAGAAGCGGGAAGGGGGTTTGGGGGGAATAGAAATTTTACGAAGATAATATATTGAATCTTGATATCTAGTATAAAGCTATAAAACACTCAAATAATAATAAGTAGACAAAGCACTTTACTTATAGCACCAAGTAAAGCTTGTTTGGCTAAACGATTCATTGGTTATTAAAAACTAAGGCCAAGTCTAGGATGTCATATATTTGCATCTACAATTGTAGCAAATAAGCACAAATACATATTATTATTGGAGTTTTAAATAATATATCAATATATTAAAATCATCACAGGAATAACTAATAACATATCGTGTATGTGCCAAAATACAAACAAGATACATTATGAGACATCATGGACACATCTAAATCCTTAAGAACCTTTTGCATCCAGGCCACATTGTTATGTCAAAATTTATTTCATATTAGATTAGGAAACAAAAGTGCAGTATACAGTTCCCAATCATTATATAGAGTCTAATATGGATAAAAGTTAACATAATCAATTAATAAATAGTAATATTAAATACCTTAAATTTAAGATTAGCAATATAAATTATTGGGATGGAAAAACAATCCTTTCATTAAGAGACCGGGAGCATCTGGATATCTCCACCATTGATTTATCTGAAAAAACCAAAAATATATCGGAGAGAAGGAAACAAATAGAAGAAAATGAAGAAACAAAGGAGAAGGAGCATACAAAGGATGTCTTCCAAAACACTCCAGATATGATACATTTGTCAAAACCATCTTCGAATCCACTGCATCCACCCGAAGATACCTCTACAAAATGTAAAATAAGGTCAAATATTGATAGAATTTGAAGGAAATAATGACATAAAGGGAGATAGCTAATTACTTATGTGAGCGGATAAAGAAGAGAGAAGATAACAAAGGTTAGCTTCTTGAGATGGAGGAGGAGACAAGGAATAGAGAAAGGCTGAGAAGAGAGTAAGAGGATAAGAAAGAAACCCTACTTTGTAAGAAAATTTTATAATGCCCTACCCGATTCTCTTAATGGAGTGGGCCTGGAGATTTTTTGTTTATTTTATTTGGGCTTCTTGGTCCGATATTGTACATACATTTTTTTTTATAAATGGGATTTACGCTCTATCAAATTTATTTAAAAATATAAAAGATTAAACTAGATTATACAACAAATATATAAATTTTAAATAAGAGTAGTGTCATATAACTCCAACCGTTCAATCAATAATGCATATACACCTTATAGAAAAATAATATCACATTATAATTGCACCAATCAAGTGCATTATGATTTTTCTATAACACGTATAGAAAACAAATGTAGGCACTCATGTAACACCTTACAACTCCACTATTAGAATCGGGTAAGTATATGGGTTTCAACTCTACTCTTAGGTCCAAATTCTTCCATTGAAGGCTATAAAATGCAGTTTAGGTATGATAGTTCTCATCCATGGAGTTCTTAAATCTCTGTATTTCAAATGGTAGAATTTCCCCATTGAGTTAGGGTTTTCTTCATTTATCGTGGGTTCTTTGAATTAATGCTTTGAATGATTGAATTATGAACTATTATGCATGAATTGATGATACATGATGATTTCCCCATGAACCGATGTAATCCCCATGTTTTCAAATTATGAATCATATGAAATGGGATTTTGATCTTCAAGGAAGAGTTTTCTAAAATTGAGCTTGTATTGTAAGCTTTACATGTATTTATAATGAAATCCATATCTAACCCATGTTTTCTAAGAGTTTATGATTGAATCTGGGTTTTCACCTCCAGAGGTAAATTATGACCTTACGCATTATTTTAGGAAATCTATGCAAATGTTTTAAGGGTGCTTTGAGAATAAAGTACCAATGATTATGTTGTGTAAGGAAAGGATATTCTCACTAAAACACATACTAGCATGATGTGAAAGGTTTTCTCACATATAAAGGATTCTTAGGTTTAAAGGCTTTCTCACCTAATTGAATCAAATACAAGGATCTATCTTAACGAAACTAGCTTGAATTGGTTGTCCAAGGGCATCTTTTCATGACTAATGAAGTCAAGCAAGAAATAACTATTCCATGGGAATTTATTCTTAGCATCGAGTGGATATTGATAGTTAGATGGAAGCTATCCTGTTAGTAGAGGCTGGGTTTCAAAAGTAATCTCATGAGATAGAAGCACCCACATAGGTTGATTAGCTAGTGGATCCACTTAAGCTTAAAGTTCAAGGTAGTACCTTCCGCAAGTAGTACACCGCTTTTCTGGGTGAGTAGACATCGAATACCATGTTATAGCTCATGATGCTTATCGTGACCAACGACACTAACCTACGGTATGAGTGTCTACGATCGTCGATAGTATGGTAACCCAACTAAAGGTTGGGGTCCTGTCCCAAGGGAGTGGTTTTGAGAATTAATCTCTAACTAGTCGTAGCTAAAGATATTCACGAGTAAAAATATAATTTAAAAAAGGGGGTGACACGAAAGTGCCAAATATCAATTTGGTGGTTTTGTCACAAGTAGTAAAAATAGCAAAAATTAACAAGAAAATCAAGTATGGGGAAATGTTCTTGGGGTGTGACCACAATACAAGTTAAGATAAGTAGTTGGGTACATGCTTTTGAAAGGAAATTTGAATGATAATAGTGACTACAACTAAGCTTTAAATGGAAATAAGTTCCCTCTCGGGCAACTTACCCCGTTTCAAATGCGTTCCTCTCAGACACACATTTCCCGCATGAACACCAGCCTACACATTACCCCACTCACTCTCTCGAGTTGAGTGTTAGGAAATGGAACTAGGGCTCACCCTTTTGGGTTGAACATCATGTCGACCCACTCCTTAGGCAATCGGTTTAGTGGTCTTGGTTTCGCGACCTCCCTCTCGGGCTAGCCAAAAACACATGGGTGACTTTGTATTTGCAACTACAAACCCTTTAGATTAAACCACAACCACTAGGTGAAATCACCATTAAACTACATCTAACCTATAAGCAAGCAAGACCCAACAATAATATCAACACATATTTGCTAAATCACACCCCAAGAATGGGAGTTTTTAGCCACACATCAACGAATAACAAAATACACCTAAAATGATAGTAAAATCAAATGGGTAAAAGAAATTAAACCTTGATTGAACCAAAGGAAGAAGAATGGAGAAGCCCCACTTTCAACTTGGGGAAGATGAAATCCTTCGTTCTTCAAGTCTCCCAAAAACACTCTCAAAACATGAGAGAAAAACATCCAAAAAGTACTATTCTATTCTGGAAAAGAAAATAGAGGTTTGACTCCTTAGTAATTAATAACAAGTTTAGTATTTATAGACTTCAGAAAATAGCACTGGTGGATCTTTCGGCGAAGTTAGTCGATGCCACCGAATGACTCGGCGACTCGCCCTTCTTTTGTTTCATCGCCGTTTCATGCACGCCTTCAGCATATTCACGTTTTGGACCATTGGGCGGTATAGTACTACTTCGCAAAACTATTTGGTGAAGCGCTGACTACTCCTTTCATCGCCTTTTTGATCCTTCTCCTTCAGGGCTTCGCGTACTGGAACAAAGGGCAGAGTCAATTCCTTCGGTGAATCGCCAAGTGTGCTTGGCGATGCTTGGCATTCAAATTCTTCGTTCTTTTCAGCCTTTTTGCGCCTAAGTGTCCATGCCTTCACTAAAACTTCAAACACCTGAAACTTAAGAGTTTTCATCAAATATTTAGACAAAATAAGCATTCGAGGACACTATTCTTATCAAAATAAATCCCTAAATGAGTCCAATTTGTGGACTAATCAACACCCCTAACTTAAACTTTTGAGTGTCCTTAAGCAAACTCAAGTTCAGCCGTTCAAAAAGGGTGTCTCAAACAGTGCTACTCAAGACTCAATCATGAGTGCACACAACAAGACTCAATTTACTTATGCAAGGATTCATTGTGTACTCAAAGATTCAAGTCGTGACACACCATTACCAAAGATTCTCATGCTCGCAATACTTGCTACTTGTGCAAGTTCAAGCTCAACAAAAAGTATCTAAATGCCCACACATGAGGAAGGATTCCATATTCACACACACATGTTAATCAATTCAAGATCAGGAATCATATGCACCGCTCACACCCAAAAAGAGGAACACAATGCATGCTTTCACCCATAGGTTTACCATTATTTTCCAATCAACTTTTGATTCGGCTTACTCTAGATCAAAAAGGTCTTTCTAAGTCTTGTAATGGGGATGAGTGCAACGGTATGGTCATTTAGGCACAATGACTTTTTCATCCTCGTGAGATGTGGTATTCTCAGGGTATTCTCTTCTCCTCCTTTATCAATTATTTTTCTAATGCTTCTAAGTCACCTATTAATTCACCTTCATGGATTGCTTGGAAACCCGATTTCCTTCGTACCGTATTCCATCGATTTTAAAAAAAAAAAAAAATTGAAGGGGTTTCCACTTATGCAATCCTATGGGTTACGGGGGAATTTTCTTGCACTTCTTGACTTCTCCTTTTCCTTTTTACCACACCCCCAACTTAGGTTTTTGGCCTCAGTTGTCTATGCACTAAATAACAAATTAATAGGATTGTACGTAGTGGTTCAAGTAAGGTCTACGATTTATCAAGGTTTTTCCAAAGAAAGGTAAGGCTCAGATGGTGTTCAAAAGAGTTTCACACGCTCACGGGTAGGCCACAAAATAGGTATATGCCAAATTTGGCTCACACTCTTTCAAATTGGCTAAGATCATATGAAGATTACACCTTTCTAAATCAATCAGACTAGCAGGGCAAATTCTAAGTTTATTCATGCAAGTTTCAAAGTAAGCTAATCACACAAGGCATAGACATTTAAGTCAAACAAGACTACACACTTTCGCTAGTGTGCAACGGTTAGTACAAGAGAATCAATTCGATAAATAGCTAATCACAACATGATGCAACGAGTTCACATATTGTCTACGCACCTTCATTTTGGCCTCATCGTAGCCGTACATTCATGTTCATTCCATTGAGAGCACTATTCAAGTCATCGATATTGATCGAAATCGAGACTTAAATTCTTGAAAAAGAACAACCACATTCAACTCACGAGGGGTGGCAAAAATGTGCTAAAAATTCAAAAATATTCTGAAGGGTCAAAATCATTTGGCATTTAAAAGTAAACGGAGCTACGAGCTCAAACATCCACAGAAAAGTAGTTATTAACACAATTATAAACAGACAACCCTAATGTATTCACAAAACGAATCATAAATAGCACACAAAATGTGAGCCTCACCCCACCACAAATAAAAAGCAATTTGTCCTCAAATGAAGGTAATACGGAATCTGAAAGGCAAAATAAATAAGTACAAGACATAGAAAGAGGTAAAGAGGGATCCTCTCTATGCAGTCTATCTATCTGCCGAGGCATTCGATACATTTCCCAGAAGTAAAACCATCGTCCCCTGAGTATTGTAGTTTTAGTCCTCGTCGTTTCCCTTTTTCGTGGCCTCTGCATCAAGATTGGCTGCAATCATCTGATCTATCTCCTGAGCTTCTTCGAAGGGCCGTATTGCATTAACAAAAATTTAAGCCCATGAAGGCACATTAGGGTCAATGGGAATTCGGCTCTTTGCTCTAGCTTCATTGGTATATTTCCTTTGTCTGACCAGCTCTTCTTTCATTTCGCCTTTCTTAATCTCTATGCTCTTATGTGCCTGGGTAGATCATTTCTCCTTGCGACTTTTGGTCCAGCCATAACTACAAAGACTTTCAGGATAAGTTAGATAACAATTCAAACAGGAGAGAAAGGGTGTTTGGGTGTGGAATTGCTTTGCCAAGCTAGTTGGCGAAGTACTTATCCTGTTAGGCCAATCGTTGAAAGTGATGTACAACTGATACAAGGGCACAGACAAAGGGTGAGCAGGGGATCTTTCGGCGAGTCACCAAATACATTTTGCAAATTAAACTAACCGCCAAAAGTCACAAATTGATCAATACATAAAGTATTCAGTTAAAGGTGGAATGGGGACGTTAGGCGAACCGTCGAGCAGTTCGGCGGATTTTGGTCATCTCATCGATCAACACAACGTGTCTAGTTTCAACCCATCCATTCAAATTTCACCCCGCAACCCCAAATAGTGCAACTTACACTTATATAACTCAATTTCAATGAAAACCCAAAGAAACTTCTATTCTCACCGCTTAACAGTTTAGTTCAAAGCAAAGCTAAGTGATAGTCCCTCAAATCATGCAGAAAATATCAAGTCTTAATCGATAATAAATACAATCCTAGTGACTCAGAGGCACAACAGAGATTTTTTACTGTCAGTGATTATGCAAATGAGTAAAAAGTCTGATAAAATAAAAAAAGAGTTTGATTACCAACCTTTGATGCCGAATTAGATAGTACTGGCTTGCTAGGCAGCAATGTGATCCTAATCTGAGCACAATTTGACACATAAAATTTTCTAAAAGTGTGAGAAATATAACTATTAAAGTGTGAGTGTGAGTGTGAGTTTGTGAAAAGGGACAAAGTGAAAGAAAGTGAATGAAATGGAACTTTTAAACCTGTGTCTTGTGACCGTCCAGTTTCTGCTCAGTCGGCGATGTTAGTCGATCTCGCTCAATCACTCGACGAAACGCCAAATATGTAATGTCCTCGCCTAATCTAACAGAGTTTTCAGTTCAGGTAAGCAACGCATTGACGGTCTTTATCGAGATTGCCAATTGGATTGGCGATGCGGCGACAAAATTGATACTCCGCCGAGTTTTACAAACACAACCTTTAAGATGTATTACGTCAAATGGTGGGAATGATTGGGTGCACCGAACTCGTCGGCGATCCGCCAAACTGAATTATTGCTCGCCTCCATACATCTTTTCAAGCACTTTACTTACTCAATATGTACAAATAGCACACTATTATTTTTTCAAGATAACAAAAAAAAAGAGTAAATGGTTTTGGGTTGCCTCCCAAATAGTGCCTTAGTTAATGTCGCGGCACGATGCAAGTTAACCTTTAGACCTCGCTCTTTGGGTTAGCCATAGTTTTACTAGGAAAACCCCGTTGTTGTCTTAGATTGAGATGAGATGAGATATGACCCATTTGGGTCTCTAACTGTTTGATTGAAACTGAATGAAAGGTGACAGTCTGGCTGAGGGTAGACACATCTTCTTTCATACCTTTGAGCATTTTTTCTGACCCTTCAACTTTGTTTAGGATACGCAAGAGCATAAACTCAGACCTACCACCTTCTAAATCCTTGGTCTTCTGACGTGTGTGGGGAGGCACATATATATCGTTCTCCCCATCCTACCAATTTGGATTACAGTCCCTCCATTCACGATCTCGATCCTTCCAGCCTTCGTCTCTAATCCATCCTTGATTACCACCCTGCCTTGGGTAGTTTGAACGGTAGCCCCACCTTGGTTAGCTTGGAAATTTACTTTCTCGTCATACATGACTTCAAACTTCATCTCCTCAGGATTCTCACCCCCGACTCCCACAACATTGACACCATGGGGACCAGCCCCCATGACATTTTTAGAGAAAATGTCACATTGTGTCATGATCTTGGCCATGTTTTGGTCTCTCTCATTATCTTTTTCGACTTGCTCCTTGGATAGCTGAAGTGTGACTAGTGATACCTAGTCTTCGCGAGTGTACCACGCCCTATTGATAGTTGTCATCCCATTGAGAAGTTGAGCTGCTATTGCGTATGGTTGCTGCATTAAGTCTCCGGGCTAGAGTTAATCAGCCACTCATTTGTTCACCGAGTCTAGACTCCGGTAAAAGTATTGAATTAGCACATTATCAGGTAGACCATGGGTCGGGCATTGTAGCACCAATTTCTTCAACTGGAGCCAAGTTTCGTGAAGAGGCTCTTCATTCAGCCGCTTGAAGCTTTGGATGTTATCCCAAATAGTCATCATCTTCGAGGAAGGGAAAAATTGCACATTAAATGCGGTGACCAGCTCCTCCCATGAAGTGATTGAATTTCGTGGTAATTCAGCTAGCTACTTGCAAGCTTCCCTATCAATGAGAAAGGGAATAGTCTTTAATCGAAGTGATTCCTGAGATATGTTCTTGAACGAGAAAGGTCCACACACATCCATGAAGTTTTAATGATGCTCATGTGGGTCCTCATGAGCCAATCCACTGAAAAGTCCTTTTAGTTGCAGCATGGTGCTTGTTATGTGGAACACCGCATTTCCCTCTACTGGAGATAGACGGATGGCTCCGACATCTCCCATGCGATATGGATCATTGATGTTGGGCTCTTGGACATCGTTGAGGTTACCAATGTCGTCCTGATGGCCCACTTGGCTCCCATTACTACCGTTAACACTCATGCTTTCTGAAATGTTTACACAATCAATAGAACAAAACTAAAAATTAAATTAGTAAACTACAACTAAGAAGAACAAAAAATTTACTAATCTACAAATTCTCAAATAACACAACTCCCCAGCAGCGACACCATTTTGATGTTTATCTTGACCAATGACACTAACCTACAGTAGGACTGTCTACGATCGTCGATAGTATAGTAATCCAACTAAAGGTTGGGGTCGTGTCCCAAGGGAGTGGTTTTGAGAATTGATAGAAAAATAAAACTAAGCTTTAAATAGTCGTACCTAAAGATAATAATGAGTAAAAACATAACAAAAAAAGCGGTGACACGAAAGTGTCAAATATCGATTTCGAGGTTTTTTCAAAAGTAGTAAAAATAGCAAAAAATAACAAGAAAATCAAGTATGGGAAAATGTTCTTGGGGTGTGACCGCAATACATGTTGAGATAAGTAGTTGGGTACATGCTTTTGAAAGGAAATTTGTAAGATAATAGTGACTAGGCTAAGCTTTAAATGCAAATAAGCTCCCACTTAGGCAACTTACCCCGTTTCAAATGCGTTCCTCTCGGAAACCCATTTTCCCCATGAAGACCAGCCTACACCTTACCCCACTCACTCTCTCGAGCTGAGTGTTAGGATATGGGAGTAGGGCTCACCCTCTTGGGCTGAACCTCATGTCGACCCATTCCTTAAGCCATCAGTCTAGTGGTCTTGGTTTCGCTAACTCCCACTCGGGCAAGCCAAAAACACATAGGTGGCTTTGTATTTGCAACTACAAACCCTTTAGATTAAACCACAACCACTAGAAGAAATCACCATTAAACTACATCTAACCTATCAGCAAGCAAGACCTAACAATAATATCAACACATATTTTCTAAATCACACCCCATGAATGGGGGTTTTTAGCCACACATCAAGAAATAACAAAATACCTTAAATGATAGTAAAATGAAATGGGTATAGGAAATTAAATCTTGATTTAAGAAAAGGAAGAAGAATGGAGAAGACCCACTTCCAACTCGGGGAAGATGAAATCCTTCTTTCTTCAAGTCTCGCAAAAACCCTCTCCAAACTTGACAGAAAAATATCCAAAAAGTACAATTCTATTGTGGAAAATAAAATAAAGGTTCAAATCCTTAATAATTAATAACAAGTTTAGTATTGATAGACTTTTGAAAATAACGTTGGCGGATCTTTCAGTGAAGTTAGTCAATGCCGCCGAATGACTCGGCGACTCGCCCTTCTTGTGTTTCATCGCCGTTACATGCTTTTCTTTAGCATCTTCACGTTATGGACCATTGGGCGGTATAATACTACTTCACAGAATATTCGGTGAAGCGCCGACTGCTCCTTCCATCGTCTTTTTGATCCTTCTCTTTCAGGGCTTCGCGTACTGGAACAAAAGGCGTAGTAAATCCCTTCGGCAAGTCGCCAAGTGTGCTTGGCGATGCTCGGGCTTCAGCTTATTCGTTCTTTTCAGCCACTTTGTTCCTTTTTGTGCCTAAGTGTCCATGCATTCACTAAACTTCAAATACATGAAACTTAAGAGTTTTCATTAGATATTTAGACAAAATAAGCATTCCAGGACACTATTCTTATCAAAATAAAGCCCTAGATGAGTCCAATTTGTGGACTCATCAGCTCACATAGTCTCACTGTCGGTTAAGGCTAATTCCCCACAAGTAAGAATGAACTAAGGTTACTTCAAGAAGTATCACATATTAGTTCAAAAGGTTTTTAAGGAAGAAGTTAGCTTGCATTGACCATGATTTATGACTTATGTTATATAACTCTTTCATATTATGTTTTATCTTAGTCAATTAAATGTCATGAAATGAAATGTCCCCTTTTAGCATAGTTTAAATGCTTTATGCACGGATGTCATACTTAGTACATTGTTTTGTACTAACGCATATTGTTTCCTACATTTTCCCCAAATATAGGGTCTGCTATTCAGGGTGTTCAGTTTCATGGCTAGTTGGTGACGTGATTGATTCCTGAGTTTTGGCGAGTTCTATGCCTCAAGGACGGACTTTGTTGTTTTAGTTTCTATCATGTATTTCTCTTTTGGACATGATGTATGGGCTAGGCCCAATTTCATTCTATTGTATTAGATGGTTATGATGATACAAGAGTTTAGACTTCTGCTTTACATTTAATAAAATTTTTTGGACTTGAACTATTGTTTTACTCTTATTGTTCTATTTCTTATGTCATGAGAGCTATGTGTCTTGTATGGATTCCTTTGGGGTTCTATACACCATGTTACATCTAGGGGGTACCCCTAGGTCGTGAAAAACTTGGTAATCATAGCACAAGGTTTAGAATGGTCCTACGATATCTCATGAACCACGTCTAGTAGAGTCTTGATCATGAGTGTGAACTGCGCCGCATTTATGAATGAGAGGCTACAAGATAATTAGGAAACTCCACTTCTTTCATTACACTTAAGTGATGCGATAGAGTTTAAATTTATAAGGTCTCTCTCCTAATCCTTATCCTATGTTCTTTAGGATATGGCTACCCAAAAAGCTTATGCTAGAAGGAACGCGAGAAAGAATGCGAAACAAAAACCTCATTCTCAAGTTCCAGACAATCCTTTGGCCAAGAATGTTTCTAATGCGGAGTTTAAGGTTGCTTTTCAAGTGTTGAATCAAGCGGTTACGACCCAAGAAAATATGGAGGTTATGGTTCCTGCACACTCAATTATGAATTTGGTGGCTTCAAGAGTGAGGGACTTCGCAAGGATGAATCCTCTGGTGTTTCATGGTTTCAAATTTGAGGAAGATCCCCAAAAGTTTATCGATGAGGTCTATAAGGTGTTGATAATAATGGAAGTTACATCGATGGAAAAGGCAGAGTTGGCCTCTTACTAATTGAAAGGTGTGGCTAAAATATGGTATAAACAATGGAAGGAAGCGAAATCAGAAGATGTGGGTCCTCTTGATTGGGAGAAGTTTAAGGTCATATTTCTTAATAGGTTCTTTCCCCTTACGATGAGGGAAGCTAAGGTGCTAGAGTTCATTAACCTTCGGTAAGGAAGTATGTGTGTGAGAGAATATGCTCTAAATCTCACTCAATTGTCTAACTATGCTCCATCAATGGTTGTGAATTCAAGAGCTAAGATGAGTAAGATTGTTTTAGGATGTGTCCAAAATGGTGGTTAAAGAGTGTCGAGCCGCAATGCTTATTCATGATATAAACTTCTCTCATCTCATGGTACATGCACAACAAATTTAGGTGGATAAACTCAAGGAAAATTCTAGGGAGGCAAAAAAGGCTAAGACCGGTGATGGTAATTTCTCTAACACAAGGTCTGATAGACAAGGTCGTCCAAGATTTTGACAAAGGTTTTTAGGTCAAGGTTCTTCCAATGCTCCTCCAAGGTTCAACTAAGATAAGGTATCTAACCCTAAGCCTCAAGGAAGTAATGGTAGTGGATCTTCATTGCCTAGGTCCAATTGCACTAAGTGTGGACGGAAGCACGATGGTAAGTGCTTAGTCAACATAGATGGTTGTTTTAGTTGTGGTAAAAGTGGTCACAAAATGAGAAATTCTCCAATTCTTATGGCTAAGGGGGGAGAAAGGGCAAGCAAGCTACTCGTAGTTGTTCGGGTACCAATGCTCCTACGCAAAACCTTTTTTATGCTCTTCACACTAGAGGTGAAAGAGAGAGTTCTTCGGATGTGGTGACCGATATATTGAAAGTTTTCCTACCTGATGTATATGCTTTACTTGATCTTGGTGCTACCTTTTCTTTTGTGACTCCATATGTGTCTATGAGGTTTGATATGCTCCCGAATATGTTTTTAGGACCTTTTTATGTCTCTACTCTTGTTGGTGATTCTGTGGTGGCTAAGAGGGTCTTTAGAAAGTCTCCCATTTCCTTGTCCAGTAGAGTTACTCTTGTCTACTTGGTAGAGCTTGATATATTAGATTTTTATGTTATCTTGGCTATGGATTGTCTGCACTCATGTTATGCTTCTATTGATTGTAGAACTTGTGTAGTCAATTTTAGTTCCTGAATGAGCCTATCCTAGAGTAGAAGGGGGGAAATTCTATGCCTAAGGGTCAATTTGTTTCTTATCTTAAAGCTAAAAAGATGATTTTTAAGGGTTGCTTTTACTATTTCATAAGGGTGAAGGATGTAGATTTTGAAACCCCTTCTCTTGAGTCGGTCCCCGTTGTAAATGAGTTTTTGGAAGTATTCCCACATAAATTACCCCATCTTTCTCCCGAGCAGAAAATAGACTTTGGTATTGACATTCTCACAGATACGCAACCTATCTCTATTCCTCCATATCGTATGACACGATAGAACTTAAGGATTTGAAAGAACAGTTGAGGAACTTGTTGGATAAGGGTTTCATCCTACCGAGCATCTCTCCATGGGGTGCTCTAGTTCTTTTTGTTGAAAATAAGGATGGTTCTCTTGATATGTGCATTGATTATTGACAGTTGAACAAGATGACCATCAAGAACAATTATCCTCTCCCAAGGATAGATGATTTGTTTGACCAACTTCAGGGAGCAAGTATTTCACTAAGATTGATCTCTGAGTGGGTTATCACCAATTGAGGGTGAAAGATGATAACATTTCGAAGATGGCTTTTTTTAACTCAGTATGGTCATTATGAGTTTTTAGTAATGACATTTAGGTTGACTAACGCTCTGGCGGCCTTTTATGGACTTGATAAATAGGGTGTTTTGACAATACCTTGACATGTCTGTGATTGTGTTCATTGATGATATTTTTATATACTCAAGAAGTGACGATGAGCATATTAATCATTTGAGGATCGTGTGAAAAATTCTTATGGACAAACAACTCTTTCCAAAGTATAGCAAATGTGAATTTTGGTTGAGGTCTATAGCTTCCTTGGTCATATTGTTTCGAGTAAGGGTATTGAGGTAGATCCTAAGACGACGAATGCGGTCAAGAGTTGGCCTAGACCTCTAACTCCCTCGAATATTAGAAGTTTTTTTGGGTTTGGCCATATACTATAAAAGGTTTGTTGAGTGTTTCTCTTCATTTGCCTCTCCTTTGACGACTTTGACTCAAAAGAAGGCTATGTTCATATGGTCGGAAGCGTGTGAGAAACATTTTTCAAGAGTTGAAAGAGTAGGCTTACTTCTGCTCCGGCGTTCACCTTATCGAAAGGAACATGTGGTTTTGTAGTTTATTGTGATGCCGCGAGAATTGGAATAGGGTGTGTGCTAATGCAAAATGGAAAAGTTATTGCCTCTTCCTCAAGGCAACTTAAAGTCCATGAGCAGAATTATCCTACTCACGACCTTGAGTTAGCGGCAGTCGTATTTTCCTTAAAGATTTGGAGGCACTATTTGTATGCAGTTCATGTTGATGTGTTTATCGACCAAAAGAGTTTGCAATATGTGTTTAACCAAAAAGATTTGAATCTTCGCCAAAGAAGGTGGCTTGAGTTATTGAAAAATTATGAAATGAATGTTCTTTATCACCCCGGTAAAGCTAATGTGGTAGAGGACTCTCTTAGTCGGTTATCTATGGGTAGTGTTGCTCTTATTGAAGAACGAAAGAAAGAGTTGGTTTGAGATGTTCATAGATTGGCTCGATTAGGTTTTCAACTAATGGACTCCACCAAAGGTGGTGTTATGATTCATAATGGTTCCAAATTGCCTTTTGTGGCGTGTGTGAAAGCCAGGTAAGGTCTTGATCCAATTTTGGCAGAATTGAAAAAGGCAGGGCTCAACAGGGGGGATATGGTATACTTACATACCAAGGTAGGTTATGTGTTCCAAATGTGGATGACTTCAGGGAACAAATTTTAACAGAAGCCTAGTTCACGATATTCTATTCAACCGGGAGCCACCAAGATGTATCGTGATTTATGGGAGATCTATTGGTCGAATGGGATGAAGAAAGCTATTGCGGTATTTGTGGCTAAGTGCCAATGTTTCCAATAAGTGAAGGTTGAACATTAGAAACCAAGAGGTTTGTCGCAAGCTATTAGCATTCCTACGTGCAAGTGGGAAGACTTGAATATGGACTTTATTGTTGGTTTGCCTTGCACCTGACGACAACATGACTCTATTTGGGTTATAGTGGATCGGATGATGAAATCGGCTCATTTCCTTCCCGTCAAATTTTCCTATTCGGCGGAGCACTATGCCAAGATGTACTTGAGGTAAATGGTAAGGTTGCATGGAGTACCCTTGTCCATTATTTCTGATTGTGGTACCCAATTCACTTTTCAGATTTGGAAGTCATTTTAAAAGGGGTTCGACACTAAGGTCAAGCTTAGCACATCTTTTTATCTCCAAACCGATGGGAAAGAGAAGCGTACTATCCAAACTTTGGAAGATATTTTAAGGGTTTGTGTGTTTGATTTTACTGGTAATTGGGATGATCATTTCCCATTGATAGAGTATGCCTATAATAATAATTATCACTAAAGTATCGATGTGGCTCCATTCGAGGCCTTATATGGTAGGAGGTGTAGATCTCCTATAGTATGGTTTGAGGTGGGTAAAGTTGTCCTAGTAGGTCCCAATTTAGTACATGAGGCCATTGAGAAAGTTTGACTCATTAGAGAGAGGTTAAAAACGACTCAAAGTTGGCAAAAGTCTTATGACGATTTGAGAAAAAGGGATCTAGAGTTTGAGGTTAACAATTGGTTTGCTTGAAAATCTCACCCATGAAGGGTGTAATGAGGTTTGTTAAGAAGGTGAAGCTTAGTCCAGGTATGTAGGTCTATATCAGAATTTGAGGCATGTGGGTAAGGTTGCTTATGAAAGTAGACTTGCCAAATGAGTTGGTACCTGTGCATCCTGTTTTCCATGTCTCTATGCTTAAGAAGTGTGTTGGAGATCCGACATCCATAGTTTCCCTAGAAGGGTTGGGAGTTGATGAGAGTCTTTTTTATGAGGAAGTTTCGGTTATGATTTTGTACCGGTAAGTTAAGAAATTGAGAAACTAGGAAATAGCTTCCGTAAATGTTTTATGGAGGAATCAGTTAGTTGAAGGTGAAACTTTGGAGGCCGAGGCTGATAAGATGTCCTGATATCCTCATCTCTTTCCTTCTACTCCTGTTCTAGCTTGAGGTAATGAGTTCCTCTTGGTTTTTCCTAGTTTTGCGAGTCATGTGTGTTTATGTGTTTCCATTATTTCCTTAAGTGATGCATATTCATGAAAACTTGTGTTTTGAAAGAAAATGAGTTTGCATGCTTGATTTTCCTCATGTTATTGTGCATTGAGTATCAGTTCCCTATTGACTTCATGAGATGAATTGATAAACATGATTTCGATATGCTTTTTGAGAGTCAATTGCATATGAGCTCCATGAGATTGTGTTGAGCATGCTTTTAGCTTGGAGAAGGTAGTTCCTCCTCAAAACTGAGTAATGTTGAAATTTCATGCATATTGAGTTGATAGATGTAGTTTCTACTTTCTTATGATGCATTTGACTATTTTGAGCTTGGAGTTGATGTCTCATTCTTATTTATAAGCATTGCATGCATGGGGGCAGTAAGAGTTAGTTTCACCCCTCTTATCATGTTTTCAAAACGTCCTAGCTTGGAGTGGACAGTTCCTCCATGGTTCTATGCATTCCATTATAGGTTGGGTAGTTAGTTCCTCTCCTACTCTTTTCAAACTACTTTAAATTTCATCTGAGGGCGAATGGTCCCAAGGGGGAGGTATTGTAACACCCCATATGCAAAAGACTAAAATAACAGCTTTTCCAGAAGTTTAGGTGGCAAACCACGTTGGCCACCCACAGCCCGTGCAACGGACCACAAATCATAAGTGTAGTTCGTGATTGGATGACCTAAAGTAAGGTCTTAGGGACAGGTCCACGGCCTAGCCAATGAACCGTAGGTCAGACCACGGTCCGTGGTTAGTGTTCATGTTTCGAGGCCAAAGGATGTGTGTTTCTATCACCAAACGATGATCCACCATGATGGGCTGTGGGTCAGACCACGGTCACTCAACTGGTTTCGTGGTTGGTAAGTTGCTGGCTACTGTCAATAACTTTTTAGGGGCAGTTGGATTTTTTCCTAATTAATTAATTCCTATACTATGTCATTTTTTCTATATTTTGAAGCCTCTATATAAGCCTTTTAATCCACCCCCCTCCAATTCACCCCCATTTAATTTGTTCTTCAAAATTCCCAAAAGAAAACCAACTCATCTCCAAATATTCTCTCTGTAGAAACTTACAGAAGAAGAAGAATGATTCACCTACGATTCCAATATAAGGTCCCAATTCCTCCATTGAAGGCTTGAAATTGAAGTCAATGTATGATAGTTTTCATCCATGGAGTTCCTAAATCTCTCTATTTCAAATGGTAGAATTCCCCAATTAAGTTAGGGTTTACTTCAATTATCTTGAGTCCTTTGCATTAATGATTTGAATAATTTAATTATGATCTATTATGCATGAATTGATGATACATGATGATTTATTGATGATTTTCCATGAACCCATGTAATCCCCCATGTTTTCAAGTTATGAATGATATGGTGTGGGATTTTGATTTTCAAGGAAGAGTTTTGTGAAATTGAGCATGTATTTGTGATGAAATTCATATCTAACCCATGTTTTCTAAGAGTTTATGATTGAAAGGGGGTTTCGACCTCAACAGGTAAATTATGGACTTATACATTGTTTTATAAAATCTATGCAAATGTTTTGAGGGTGCTTTAAGAGTATAGTACCAATGATGATTTCGTGTTGCGGAAGGGTATTATCAGTAAAACACAAACTAGCATGATGTGAAAGGATTTCTCACATAGAAAGGATTCTTATGTTGAAAGGTTTTCGCACCTAATTGAATCAAAGACAAGGAGCTATATTAATGAAACTAGCTTGAATTGGTTGTCCAAGGGAACCTTTTCATGAGTAATGAAGTCAAGTAAGAAATGACAATTCCGTGGGAATTTATGCTTAGCACCGAGTGGCTATTAATAGTGAGATGGAAGCTCTCCCGTTATTAGAGGCCGAGCTTCCAAAGTAATCTCATTAGATGAAAGCTCCCCCGTTAGTAGAAGTCAGGTTTCTGGTAGTAATCTCCTTATCCCATAACTATATGCCCAAATAGGTTGATTATCTAGTTGATCCACTTAGGCTAGAAGTTCAAGGTTCTACCTTCGACAAGTAGGACACCTTTTTTCAGTG